>BMAO01010854.1:0-549533 GCA_019973975.1 Trichonephila clavata
TCTGTTGTTTTCATTGCCTTGGGGTGCAAAGCTTTTGGAGAGGGGAGGTCATTGGATATGATGCCTCCCCTTTGGCACCCCCCTGCGTCTTTTGGGACGTCTTCCAGGATCCCACTCTGCTGCCGCTCCTGAACCGACCATTATTGCTCTTTCCAAAATATAACAAACAAAAAAAATGTCTGGACCTCCGCTATCTTTTTCTTCCCCTTTCTCGAACTCCCTTTTAGGAGGGGTTTCCCCGCTTCTCTTATTACTTTTTTCATGTCTTTCCTGTCTCATTAGTTAGACAGCGTCGGTGTTTGTGTGTGTGTGTGTGGGTTTTTTTTTTTTTTGTATTTGCAATGTTATACAAAATTGTAAAGCTTTCCATCTGTATTTCCCCCCTTTTCTCAAGAATTTTGTGGGGAGGGTCCCTCCTTCGGGACCACTTTGTACACTTTTTTGTTTTCTTTAATAAAGTTACATCTCGGAGGGTCGATTCACAGCTCGAAACCCCTTGGGTGGGCTTGATTCTCCCGAGTAAGTAAAGTAATGATCAGATTGATAATTTGATACTCAGCATGCGTAGGCGTTGTAAGGCCTGTATTGCATCGTCCGGGAGACATACTCCGTATTAACCATCCTACTAACCATGTTATACTGTTTTTTGTAAATAGGTTCTTTTTTGAAATTTGCTACAGGGAGTAAAAATCTCAATTTTCATTAATTATGTTAAACATATAGCATCTTTTTTGCTCTTTACCTTTTGTTTAATAAATAGACTTTACAAAAAAGTCAAATTTGTTTTGCTTTTGTCTCTTTCTTTGCCTGAACTTCATTAACCTTAATTTATGGACATGAGTGTATATGTTGTTCAATGTAAAAACATACTCTTAGATGCAGAAAAGTCGCTGAAAGTGTCAAAATATATTACAATTTCAGGGAAAACGTCAGCTTTAATGCACACACTTCAAGCATACAATTCACAAGACAAGCCCGAGCATTTATAACAAAAAAGAGAGTTTGCAGTTAAGTCTACTCTGGATTGAGAGTTGAACAGTTTCTCCACCCACACTTGGCGTGGTGGTCTGCGAATCCTGGATTAAAACATCTCGCCCCCCCCCCTTTTTTTTTAGTCTACACCATAGGTTACCAATCTTTTTAGCCTCATAGACCCTTGACAGGTTTTTCAGTTTGGGGTAGACCCCCTACTTACCTACTATTAAATTTGGGCAAATTTATCAACTTAAATGTGTTTTTGACAGCTAGTATAGAACTATTTACTTTAAGAGATTAAAATTTTTAACTGTAGTGAAGTACAGAAGTTTTTAAAACTTAAGCAAGCACATGTTAGTTAATTTAATTAATTAGTTAATTAAATTAAAATTTAATTAAAGCATAAAATAACTGAGCAACAAACAAAAGCTTTTAGAGGGAGAGAGGAATCTGGGGATGCAATGATAAATTTCAACATTTGCCATCATTCTTATCAGAATTTAACACTAAATATATCTCCTCGGTTAATAGTGTCCAGCATTTTCTTCTTTCTTTTTTGTTTTGAAGATTAGCAAGCGCACTGAAACTCCATCGGAAAAATAATTAAAAACTTTCTCAAGATATTTCATAATATGGAATAAATAACAGGTAGATCTTTTAAAGCTAACATTGTTGACATCGTTTCTACACTTTACTTTAAGGTCTTCGTTAATGTATATTCCTAGAGCTTAGTTCTTATAATCTGATCATTTTAATGTAAATTCGTTATTTTTAATGTAATTTTTTATGACTTATCCTAAATTTATGGTAGTTTATTCACACCTATTAATGCAGCAAAGGGCTAAGGTAAAGCTGAACCCATGTAACCCCCATTTTACTCATGATTGGAGTTTGAGCTTCCCTGAGGGAAGCAGGTACTCCGACAAGCATTCAACTTATCTCTCGCTGGTCCTGTTTGCTAATCACACTGAACTAAAAACAATTGTGGGGCGAGCACCCGCAGTAAAAATATATGGGAATTCGAGTCCTGGATGGCGATAGCCGATGACTGAAGAAGACGAGTGGCTCACGTTTCTGATCTTTAGGGGCAACCACCCTGACTGAAAAACTATCTTCTCTTGCTTTCCTCGTCGCGATGGAACTAGAATTTATCGGCAATTCTGGTGATTTGAGGGGCGAGCGCCCTCAGGACATATAGTCTGAGATATTTAACTTATGGAGCCAGAAGACCGACAAAGGAAAGCGGATAAACTAAGCGGCGCAACGGCTTGGCAGGCCTCGACTGACTCTGAAACTGGACTCTCTTTAATATTGAAATGTTGCACCTTTATAGGTGTTTAATCCAGAAGATAAAGATTCTTTTAACAATTCTTTTAAGCTGTGTGCTTATAATCGCTACCACATTCCGACGGCCCAGTGTGCTTTTATGAAACCTAATTTGTGCCACTTATCAATTGAAATGGGTAAATGTTTGCCAAATGTATCGAATGTTAACTATGTAAAATAAGGAAATTCACAACATCTATCTCAATGAAAAAAAAGTTATGCTAGTGAACAATGAACAGAAAATATTTGAATTTAGTAAATATTGTAAAAATTTTACGTATTTAGAATACTGTAAATGTGTATTTTTTTTTATCTTCCTTATAGATTATATATAATAATCTGACATTCATCGCACAAGTGTTTCATTGGTCTAGGTCCATTACAGAGGCGGATTAAAGCAGTTGGAGGCCCCTGGCGGTAAAAGGTTTGAGGCCCATAGGCTCAAGAGTCCAATCACTAAAATAGTGAAAAGAGTCACTTACTTTAAATTCTCAAAATAAAATGTATTGATTACAATAAAACTCATCGGCTAAAGAAAAATCTTAACTGTATACAAAAAAATTAGGAGCTTACAGTTTGATTTCTCTTCGGGAAATTCATCAATTATTTTTACCATATCCATTTTGACCAAAACATTTTATTCTGTTTATAATATGGCCATTTCTGTATATATATTTGGGCTTGGGGCCCAAACCTGAATTTGCAAGGGGGGCACTAATATTCTTTATTACACCACTGGTGGAATCCATCAAGCTTGGGGCCCCTGGCGGCCGCCAGGTCCGACACCCGCTTAATCCGCCACTGGTCCAATATCAGTTCTACAAGACAGACCAAAGATAGTATTTCTTTATAAAGAAATATGGTATTTGAGCACCTTTATATCCACAGACCAACAATTTACTGACTGAAATTTGGTCAGCCTAGATACTACAATTTAAATATCCCTGTTTTGCAGAGGATTGGGACCTGAATCTCAATGGCTCAGAGATAAATGTTAAATTAATTCTAGCACACAGGCTGCCAATTTTATAACGAAAATTTTGGAAGACATAAGCCTGAAAATTAAAACAAATAAGAAGCTACTGATTTAAACACTAAACTAATGAAAATTAGATATGTAACATAAAAAAATATCATACCTTTAAAAAAAACTTATTTTAAACACAGCAGCATAGGTGAGTTATAGAAACGCTCTGGAACTTTTTTTTTCTCTTCATAAACATCAAAAATTAACAAAATTCTTAGAATAGATCAATGTTTCTATATATGTGCGAAATAACAGAATAAAATTTTTTTGCTATGAAATTAATTTTTATCAAAATAAATAAATAAATAAAATTGTTTGCAAATTGCTTATGTTTGATTTGGTATGAATCTTTTGTAGGTATACAAAGAATTACTTAGTCATTGAGTCCGTGTTATTTTAATTAATGTTTCAATAAGCAATTACCCTTTTTTCTCGAATCTAAACCATACTATTTTTCCGGTGTAAATGCTACTGAAAATCGGAAGAAAGGTAAATGCTACTGAAAATGCTTGAAATCGAAGGCAAAACATTTGCTGGATGGTGAAAATTGAGTTTCCAGCCGCTTTCAAAAAGAAAAATGTAACCATCCATTCTGGCCACTTGCATCGACGACTTATCCCATTCCACAGTTTACCTCCAGTATTCAATCTATCCTAAACAACGAATGAAATTTTTTTGTGTACGCTTTCTTTTAATCCCCTAAACATCAAAGATATCGGTATTAGTATCAAGACGAGAGAGAGAGTTCACTATGACGCAAGTATGAAAAGGGAGGCAATTTTATATGCAGAAAAAAAACGGAAACAGTGCAGCCACTGAAATTTTGACACGGATGAAACAAACATATGTCGATGGCGTAAACAAGATGATATAATTTTTGCTTCTAAATCTTCAACAGTCTTTAATAATTCCTTTACATTCTTATGTTCTTCATTCTTTTAAAAAAATGTTGCATAACAAATGCATTGGGGGAGGGGGACAAGGAAGACGACGTCGTGTGGTAAAAGGGTGACGCTGGACCAGTTCCGAAGTTAGCTGTGACAATGGGAGTGATGTGTGAATCATTTTCGAAATATGTGTGATAGCTTTTGGTTCCCTCTTACATCCGAACCCTCTTGTCTACCTGTTTTCCCGACTAGATGTGTGGGAGAAACAGAATAATCCACAGACATGTTTTCAATCTAATTAATTTATTAATCCTTATTAACAATTATCAAGCAGACACAATACAATTCTAATTAAGGTAGCTGAAAAAGAGAAGAGTGCGGAGGGGAGATTCTATAACACGGGGATACTACTACAGACCCTCAACTGAATCTAAGACAGCTTAAATACGCTTAAATAGAACCACGTCGCACACTAATAAACTAGCTTCTACTTAATCAAACGCACAGTACCTGACTTTTTATGCACCGGATCCTACACTGGAAACTTGCAGGTGCTCTCTTCGGCTTGATCAAATGTCGTAGGCTCCACGCTCTGTAATCTTTAACTGATTCCACTCCTTTTTTCAATCTTCAACTAACAACTAATTCTCAAACTTCATGTTAACTCCTACTTGCACACATGCAACGTATCAACTTCAGCGTGTCAACAACTATAAATCACGTTCTCTTACTCGATGAAGGTTGGTTGAAATAAATATTTACCTTAAAGATATAAGAAAGGATTAGTGGAACCGCGTATAGATCCGTCACACATGTTACTGACGATTAGAGTAGCTATTGGTTCATTTATGTATTAGAAAGTTTTTAATATCGATAAAATAAATAAATTACTAACTTATTATTATTCATTAAAAAAATTGTTTTAATTTCTTAAGTATCGGATACTGATGAACCCTTCCCGCAATTTTTTTTATTTTTGCCTCTAAAACGAGTAGAGAATTGGGGGTGCGGCTTAAAATCAATGACAATATTTTTTCACAAAAGCGGCTTTGAATCGATGGTGGCTTAGATTCAAGTAAATACGGTATATTTCCCTGTGGATCTTATAGCATACCATTAAAAATAGATCAGAATAATAGGTACATTTTTCATTGGATTAACTGACATCTGTGACGGATCTATACGCGTCTCTCAACTAATCCTCTTGGGATATCTTTGGACTATCAATCACAACCAACCCTTTTGGAAGAAGAAACCGTGATATGCAGATTAGGTCAGTTATATATAATATAGGTTTTCTAGCTAGTGAGATGAATAGAGGGATAGATGGAGTTACCTGGAGACTGAAATATAGAGAAGCTGACTACAAGGAAAGATATCTACCGATCAGGTATTAGTCAACATTGATAGCACGTTTCGGGCATTAAATAGTTGAAGATATTTAAGTGACGATTGGTCACCATAGCTAACTTATAACTCAAATATTAGAGTAGTGGATTGATCCATAAAAGGAGGATCAATTTAATAGAAGTCTTCTCACATAATAAAATCCCCTATTGCTCTTAATTGGAACATCTCATCTTGTTTGAATACTTGAATTGTCTGTTGATAATTAGTGTTCTGAATAAATAGTTAAAAAGTATTATGGCGAGTCATCCTCCACACCTCTAGCCGGGTCCGAGAGAAGGTAGCGTATGTTGCACATCCATACAATCAACCAAAAGTGTCTCAAGACCGACCCATTTTTGACAAGACTCACTTATCGATACACGATCGATCACAAAGCAGGGATGAATTTCTATCCAATTAATTTATGATTTAATTTATTCGACCAATTCGAGATTTTTCTTTCCATCTTGGCTGGCAAATATTTCTTTTTAAGGTTGAAATATATCGATTGAAGAATTAATTTCTTCAATCGATTAAAGAGTTCAAAATTTTCACTCAAAATTGGCTGGAAAACGTTTCATTTCAAAACTTCATTTAAAAGTCATTTAAGACAGTAATATGTGTTTGAAAATATTACAGGGTTTATTTCAACATCAGCTAAAAAAATTTGTTTTGAAAGTTTTTTCTTAGTCTGTTTCTAAATGAGTATGAAAATGTAAAATGTCTGTATTACGAGACTGGTTAAAAACTGTTTTAAAAATAGATTCTAAAGAAATATACAATCCTTTAAAAGTAAAATAAATGAAAATGTATTAACTAGAACTAATTTTTAAAAATGCTATTGTGACTAATGTATATATATATAAATAAAATATTTGAAAAACAAGGAATAATTTTCAAAGATAAATATGAAGGAAAACTTCAAAATTATATAAAGTGCTGCAACCGATATGACATGGAGTCGATTAATGTTTGAAGGTATTCTGAAGGCAATTCACACCATGTGAATCCTGAAGGGTAGTTCAAAAATCCATAAAAGTGCGAGATGGTAGAAATCGCTCCAAAAAACTGCAAGAACATATTTCATAATGTTCATGTCTTAAGATATAGGGGGCTAGTGGAGGCTTTTAACGTCGGAAAAGTGTTCTTGGAGCCACTCGGTAGAAACTCTCGACGTCACATAGGCTGATGGAATTTTCCAATTCTGTCCGGAAGGGACAATGGACATCAATGGGGTGTAGGTGTTCGCACAGGATGCATACGTACCTGTCACCTGTCAAGAGTCCTTTCATACATATCAGGTGTTCATATTGAAATACGCCATGTATATTATTTCCTTGCAGCAACACTTTCCTTGTGGCAAAATTGAATTTTGCAAGCAAAGAGCAAAAATAAGGGTATGGCAACAAAGATGTAACCAGGATTACCAGAATGGCGGACAAATTTGGAGAAAAATACGATAGAAGGCTCTAACATCAATACATGCATCGAGTAGGCTCTAGGGCCGATTCTTCTAAAAATTACCTTGAGTCTATATAAAGATCCTTTTGTCTGTGATATTTAGAAAAACTTTATTTATCTGAGATTCTGTAATTTAACTGTTCTAGAAAGCTGTTTCTGGAACGTTGTAAAGCTGATTTATAATGCGAGTGCGTTTTTCACTATCGTAAGTAATCTGTTATAATATTCCTTAGTACAGGCATCGATTTGTCTTCGTGAAGCTATTTGTTTATCCTTGTCTATTAATAAATTTGTTATTATTCAAATAATTGAAATCGTAGTCCGCTTTTCCCATACGCAAAATTTAAACAATATCATACTAGTTGTACATGCCCCATACTATCCCAGAGTCTTCATCAGATTAAACAGTCCCCTGTTGACATGTAGATACGAAGTTTTCTCCATACCCGTATGCATCCATCCACCCGACACAATTGGAAATAAGTCTCGTCAACCGAGCACAGTGTTTCTAGTCATCAACAGTCTAATGGCATTTTTACTTCAAAATAAGGAGCTAAGTATTCCATCAATTTTTTCTATTATTCCTCAAAGCGACTTGTTGATGGATCTTTATCCGTTAAATGTGTTCATCCAGATTTATTACCAATTCTAATCCTTCATTTAAGATTTCTAAAGTAAGATTTTGTTCTGGCTCACATAAAGTTATATATAAGACTTGCCTAATTTATGTTAGTATTATAATATCTTTTTTTAAATTTATTTAACACACTTGAATTTAAGCATAGCTTGATAGCATGTATGTGCCAGAGATAACTTACAAGTGCTTCCTCTAGATAAAATCGGGTTTAGTTTCGCAAAGATTATTTTACTTAATTTTTTTTTACCTCAAAATCAAGTTGAATTAATAAATCATAACTAGAAACAAACTGCGATGATCTCTACTAGAAATGAGGTACCCTGAAGTTAGAGAAGCATATTGACATTACAGTCAAAATTTAAATTTATTATTGGAGTTAAAACATAATAAGAGCTAGAAAAAAAGCTTATTATTTTCACTAGAAATTGTGGTGTGGATCTGCACTTTCAAAGCTAGGAACTCTAAAAACGTCACCATACAAAGATCTAGATTTTGTTCAACTATATACAGCATTTTAATTCAAAAAGTGTAGAAGTTAAACGTATATTTCGGGTGTCACGAGTCCTAAATAATCGAGATTTCATTTTTTCATGTACTTGGATTGGTCTTGGATTTTCACTCGATTCAAGCGACGCTATGTGTTTCGTCAGTTAAATATTGAAGGAAAACATCTAAAACGGATATAACTTTTGGAAAATTTCTTTGTGCGAAATTTCTAGAACTTATAGGCGAAAAAAGTTTGATTCCCGATCAACTGTATAGTACTGATGAGGCAGGATTGTATTGGAAATCTCTCCTAACAAAAACACTTATTTCACGGGAAGAAATGTCAACTTCAAGTTGAAAATCATCTGAGGAGCGCATTGCCATAAACCTCAAGTCATAAATCATCTAAGCCTAAGATTCTAAGGAATGCATTGCTATAACGTTCAGCGTCATAACTAGAAATACTGACTACTGTGTTCTGTTTTTAGATCTCAACTTATTTCGATCAAAAAGAGCACAATATATTGGCACGTTAACAAAATTTGACTTCAGATACATTTGAATTTTGACAGTCGTGCTTTTGAAAGGTGCTACATAGCACCTTTCTTTAGGCGAATCCGGAGGATATAAAACGAGCCTGAATATTTCATATCTCATCTAAGGGATTTTTACATTTAATCTAAAAAATATACAAAAAATACAAATAATGTACATAGAAATGTATTCATGAAACATTTCATCCTTTCCATTTTAAGGAATGAATAATGATAAACATTTAGTTGATGCAATGGCATATTCATGAATAATTGGTATCATAATTTCTTTCCTTAACATACTGTGCAGATTTAATTAACTTTTCTGGTAGCCTTTCAAGCAAAGGATAAAAAAACATTATTCGGTAATAATGAGATTATTTTATAATTAAATAATTATTTTCTTCTTCTTTGACTGTGATAGTTGTAAATAAATTCTATGTGTTATTGATACATCTAAAAACACTGGGGACGCGCGAGAAACATTCTTACAGGAAATGCCTGCACGTACATTCATCACAATTAGATTTACTAGTGTTCATAAAACGATACTTTAAAACTAAAATAAACAGTTCTTGCACATTTTCCTCTTCTTATTACAGGTGATACGATTCACAAAATAATAATAAAAATAATACACACAAATACTTAATTACACAACAAGTTTATTATCTCCAGCAATGATATATTTACAAGAACACCAGTTACACAAATAAGACCACATAATGAAAGAAGTTTACTTTTTTCATTTTTAAGAACCATTTTGAAATACAAATTTTAATTTTTATACTGCAGTTAAAAAAAATTACAAGTTCTTCAATTCACTCATAGCTTATTTTTTAAATGTATATATGTACACATAGAAATGTACTATTATTTAAGCTTCCAAGTTATGTGATAATGTACTTTCTAGTTTGATAAAAGTAGTGTAATTTTAATAATTAATGAAAAACTTACTTTGTAGAAAGAATTCGTTTATAGTATAGAACTACAGGCAACAATTCAGCTCTTAAAAGATGTGATCAGAAAAATAGATTTGCTAAGTTCAGTTATATATATATATATATAACAAAATGTCAATTTTTTTAATGCTCATTAGAGTTGGTGAATAATTAAGATATATTTGTATGCAAATACTTATGAAAAATATTGTATGGTGTAAGAAAACGTATAGCATATTCTTTTGCATAATTTAATAAACATATATATATATAGCATATAAATTTTTTTCTATTTAAATTATTTACTTGTAGCTCATATTTAAATTATAATCTGTTAAATAAAATATGGATGACACAAATTTAAAAAAATGCAATTTTAAACAAAGAATTTCAAAACAAATATGAAAAATAAAATTATTCTAGTTTTAAAATCCAGAAGCTAAATAATTTCAACTCTTGTGAGAAGTATTATCTAATTTACAGAAAATATTATAATTTAATCACTTTTTTTTGTTTATTTGTTCCAAATGCAATTTATTTTTAAGCACCTTATGAATGTGTAAAAAGGCCACTTAATTTTTTCATATTAATTTTCTTAAAATATTCTGGCTTAGTATATATTTGCAGCATAAAATATATTCATGTCAAAAGTATAAATATTTCTTTTCAATCACTTTTAATATTCACCATTGCATTCAATGACAGAAACTGGAAAGTTTTCACAAGACAACCAAACTCCATTCACATCTCAGTGAAGTATAAATTCCCACACCTAGTTCCATACAATTCAAAGTAATCATAAAGAAAAATTTAACAATAATATAATGAAACAACACAGTAAATAAACTAATGCTTTGTTTTTAAAGTTTAATAGCATAGTTATTTGCAACATCCATAAAAATGAAACTAAGATAAAAACCAAATGCTTTACTTATCAAGTTAACACATTTTCTATTTTGTACCTAATTATAACTTAAAAGTAACTCAATTAAAAACATTTTCATAATATTTCTGCAAATTTCAAGAATGCTTACTTAAAAATATTCACAAATATACAACCAAAATATAAGCAAATAATTCTGTCCACCACATTTTGAATACTTTTTATATAAACCTGAAATTTAGATTAATATATCATAAACAATTAATTGTCAGAATTGATAACTAATCAAAAAATTATTTAGCTACCATATTACAGTAGTTGAATGAAATAAATAAATTAACAGAAAAATAAAATATATTTTCTGTGCGACATGATAAAAAAAAGTCTATGTCTTGTAGGATGCCAAAAGTATCAAATGAAATCATAAATTTCACTTTATAAAAATAAATGATAATAAACATATAAATACACAATGTTCACACAGCATAAAAGTAAAGTTAAAATAATTTATTGCATCTCAGGCCTATACAAATTTAAGTCCTATAATATCATTCAATACCCCTTAATAAAACGTTTTGATTTTTTTCATATCACTCTTGTCAACAGTGACAATCAGATAAATATGTGCACTTCATCATGCCATCATTCTAAAGTACTTATATGTACAACTCAATAATGTATCTGTTTATTTACATTGTGCTACAAAGTGGTGGTTAATGCAAAAAAAGCAGCTCATGGACTGGTTTACTTGATTCAAGTAAAAGTGTTATTTTCAGTTCTATTCCGAGTTTTTTTTTAATGCTAACTTGGCTGCAATTAAAGAATGCTTTAGTATAAAAATATCTGCACATGTGTAAAATATTGCAAATTAAAACTTTTCTTAGACAATATTCATTGTAAAGTAGTTATAAATTTAAAGATAGGTACTTCTAAAATGCTGCGATCTTTTAAATTTCACTAACTTAATTAAAGGAAAAATTATGAATCAAAAAAATCTAATTTTTTAAATCAATAAATACTATTGTTAAAGCAAATGCTTGTGATTTAAAATCATAATCATAGTATCATTAAAAATTATTTTTCAAAAAAAATTTATCAATTTAATTGTATTGATTAAGATCAGAAATCTGACAACACTAATGTAAAATTTTCTACATCTATCTATTTATATTTATTTATATATATATATATATGTATATACAACAATATAGATTGCAAGAAAATAATTTTATCCTATATGTACAGGTAAATTAAAATTTGTAATGCTCGAACAAGAGACTATATTAATTTTTTTCATATTCAAAACAAATATTGTGGGAGTAAATAATTATAAATCATTTGAAAAATTATCTAATTTTGATAGCCTTGAAAGAAAATTTTAAAAAATATATAACTTATAATTTTAACTTATATGTCAATCAAAATATTTCCAATAAAAATATTTGAAATTATTAAAGGGAAAGTATTAAGTTAAATTAAGAAGCCATGAAATCAAATAGGGACTGAGTTACTCATTCAGATCAAAATCATTTTCTTTCGAGAATCGGGAAAAATTCTATTCTAACAACATCGAAGATAAGTAATTCACATACATACATCAAGACATAAAATGCTAGCTGAGACAATATAACTTCTATTAACAATGATTTTCACAATAAAATTTAGTTACTTTTGGGTCAAAATTATAAACAAATTACATCACTTTTTAATAAGTTGAATAGTCAATTATTTGATGAATAAAAATTTAATTACAGATCCTTACTTAAAAAGGTAATATTTCATAAATAAGTATGCAAAGTCAATACAATTTTATTAAAAAAAACTAAAGGAAATTTTAAAAAACATTAAGTTACAGATTATTATTTGAATAATACAATATTTATTTAACATGAAAACTAATTTTATAGAATAGCTCAAACAAGAAATGATGTAAATATAGTATTTATATCTCTCACATAAAGTTTAAGAATGAATGTGAATCAACATAATTAAAAAATTTTAATTCTAATTTTGTTCTATTTATGTACAATTTTAACAGCGTATAAAATATTGACCGATTAGAAATATTCTTTCTGATAATTTTAAAGAAGGCACATTCCATGTAGCTTCAATTTTAACCTTTGACATTCATCTAATTTTTTTTTTAGTAGAATTCTTTTGCATAAAAAAAATCTTTACACAGTTTGCTTTAAAAAGGGGTTAACTTTTGATGCATTTAAATCTGATGAGATGCAACCCATTGATAGTAAAAATACAAGAGTATTAAAGATCTTTCGAAACCTTTTTGAATACATTATTAGTACATTTTATGAAAATTTGTAATAATAATGTTTAATAAAAGTTTACAAGAATTTGACTTCTTATGATACAATGGCCGTAAATAACAGTATATTAAGTCAGCAAAATAAAATATTCACTTCTTTTAAGTTGATATGATATATACATGAATCTTCCTTTTATCAACAGAAATACACAACCCACCAGATTTTTATACATCAATTTACTATGCAAGCATCCCAAAATGCTCAACAAGTTTAAGTGATAATGTGTTTTGAGATATTACATACTTTTTGTAAATGCGTGTACTTGCTTAGTCATACAATATGAAAAAAATTAACAATGAAGATGAGATAAATAGTTCATACAAGTCAAAGACATAGACTATATATGCTTATATTTTATATATTTAACAAGTAACAAATGGACGTCCAAACATTTTGGTGTGCACTTTTAATACCAGTCACCACAATATATTTTTCGAAGTTTTTACAGTATAAACTAGCAATGGTAGAAGTATTATTTATAAACATTATTTCCACATATTTCCTGGAAAAACAAGTCATAATAAACCGATGTTAAAATCATGGGCAAAATAAATAACGTTAACTTCCATAAGCAGGAATGAGTTACACAAAATTTCCCTGATATAAAAATAGTCCACAGTCTAATTGTGTCCAAGAACAGTTTATATAACAAAAAGACAAAAGTTTTCAAGGAAGCAGCTCCAAAACTTATTTTCCTTCTTATACTTTTTACACTAATCTGGAATACATACAACTCAGAGCAGTTTATGATGTCACAGGGAAAAATATCTATACTATGTTCCAATGAACATCATGCTCCTGTACAATCAATTTCAACAATATCTTTAGGTACATCCACAAATTGGTACACAAGGCGTTGTCCATCTACTTTAGCTAAAATGCCTCGCTGATAGTAGTACCTATAAATAATAAAATACATATGTTAAAAATCCAATAAAAGTAAACCATTGGAAAACATATACTGAAACAATATTTTTGATAGAGAAAGTTTCATACAGCTAGCTGATGAACATATTATTTAATAATTACTCATTAAAGACGAAAATCTTGCAAAAAAAATTTGACAAATTAATAAATGTGGATGTTATAATGGAATAAATATGAGCGAAAAATAAATCTGTATTTATTACTGGTTTCCTAATACTGGCTGATCAACTGATGACCACATTGATAAATCCATACCTTATTTTTTAAAGAATTAAAGATAATTTGATAGCACATTCTTTGTTTCAAATATTTAGACTGCCCATAATAGAGCTTTCTCATGACCTTATTTAAAACGAACATTTTAGTTTTTCAAGTAATTATTAAAAGAATGTATTTCAATTTCATTAAAAAACAATGACTTTAAACTTATTTGTAGAAATAAAACCTTGATAGTACAAATTAATTTTAAAATTAAAAAATAAATTCTTGAGTTTCTCTGTTAAACAAAAAAAAAATGAAGGGATTTTTTTTGTCTTAAAACTGCACGTTTTCTTTTATTAAGAATTTTTAGAATATACAGTTGGATTAATTGGTTATATTTTTACATCGATCACTAATTCACAAAACAAAAGGGAATGATAAAAGCTTATGAAATGACAAAGAAATTGATAACAGTTTGAGAAACGATTTTGATTCAATTTTACAAATTAAATTTACAATACCCTGAATATGGAGAGAAAAAAATTACAGAAAAGCGAAAATTGACAAATTAACCATTAAGCTCCATTTTGAAATTGAGTAATGAACTTGCATAATGAATTGCAAGGATCTGAGCAATGGAAAACGTCATAAAAGCTTTCAACTTAACTTTAAACTTCATATTTTCTTTTAGTCACATATGATGCTACTATCATTATACAAAGTGATACAGCATAATTATATCATTTTATAATAAAGATGTAAATATCTATAAAAAAATGCTCTCTCTTAACTTTTCTAATCATTTAATACTTGTAAAAGTAGAATGTCTGGTTTTCTTAGAATTTCGCAACAACAATCCATCTTAATAAATGAAACTGAACTACATATAACTCCAATCTCACACGACTGGAAATTATAAATAAATATGTTTGGATATGTAGATTACACTATGGTTCCCAATAATAGCTTAATTTATTATGACTATTAAATAATGTTACTAAAAATGACAAATAAAAAAATGTGCTTTATTAACTGGACCTTCCCCAAAATTTAATTTGAATAGAAAAATCCCTTCAATGATTACTCTATAATTATAGCATTTCAGATAATCAAAATTAGTTTTAAGATCTTTTAAATTAGAATAACCATATTATATATATATATTCATTTTGATTAATCTCAATATATATATATATATATAGTTATAAACATTAATAAGAAATATAAATTTACTAATTTTTCTTTGTGAAGTAATAGTTTTACAAAATACAGTATACAAACCTGAGAGCCCTTCCCATGGTTTCATAATTCATATCAGGTTTGTTTTTATGAAGACCCCATAGCCTTGATACAGCCTTTGAATCAACTAATTTGAAAATTCCCTTTTCTCTGTGTGTCCATTTTATATATCGAGGACAATATTCTTTATCTTGTAGCAGTTTCAGTAAGAACTCCCAAAGGTATGTTGTTGAACCTATAGAATAAAACAAAAGATTTAATTGCAAACATCTTTACTTTTTTTTTTTCATGCTAGCATGAAGTAAAATAGAAATTCTTCTCTAAAAGTTAATTTGTTTGATTAGATAAAAAAGTTTATAACAATTTTAGCAACTATTCATAATTCTTTATTTCTTTCCCCATCATATTTTAATAATACAAAATGTTTTATTACTACATATTACTCTAGGAGGGGGGGGGGGATTCAAAAACATTTTTAAACAAAAAATACCTTATATTCTTTCCTTTTTCATTAATTTAATTGGAAATAATTAATAACCATGACAGAACACTTTTAGTAGTAATAAAAATACCAAATGAAAATGCTTCTTTAAATTTGCATTCAGGATGTTACATGCAAAATGCCTAGTTTTTAAAACCAGAACGTATGAAATTTTATGATTTCCAAATTTTACACAGCAAAATCAGCAGCCACACTTATTTTTGTAACAAAAGTAATGCATCATATCACCAATAGGAAAAATAAATTAAACACTAGTAAGAACTACACACTATTCTTTTAATATTTTATTTTTTATGCAAATACTAATTTTGTTCAGCAAAGCAATTAAAATGTTAATTATGGAAGAGTCACAAGAAAGGCACCCTTTTATTTAAAAACATAAATTTACTTAATTACATAGTAGTTGCTTTTTTAGTGTTTTAAACAAAGCTGTGCAATGGAAGAAAAAGATATTGAATCGTCAAATACAGTTTTATTTGAAATGTTACTAAACATGACAAATATCTGCTAAAATTAATATATCTTTATTTTTAGTACATATTAATATGATCAAGTCCAAATCATAATATCATGGGGATTCATAATTTATTATTATAATGTTATTTGAATTTAATTCATTTAGTACTTATCTACAACAGAGAAGCACATAGA
Organism: Trichonephila clavata; assembly: GCA_019973975.1. NCBI lineage: Eukaryota > Metazoa > Arthropoda > Arachnida > Araneae > Nephilidae > Trichonephila > Trichonephila clavata. The sequence goes on from BMAO01010854.1 coordinate 16,390, forward strand.
GTTAATTTATCTGAAATGATAAACTTAAAATAATTCATAACACTTATTAAAAACAATTTTTGTTATTAAAAACAATTTTTAACTTGTATTCTCTCTAACGTAAATTATTCAATTTTAAAAATCCATTAAAAAAGGTTAAATTTTACTATAGGGAAACAAGCTTATTAAGCTGGATTCAATATTGTCAATATGAGGCTATTTTATGCAAAATCAAAATTCATAAGTTGAGAATAGAGGAGATAAATCTAAATTAAATATGAATGCAGTTACAATATTGCAAATAATTATTACTAAAAAATTTTAAAATATAAAATATGAATAAAAGCATGTATATTATATATTTGATTATAAGAAAATTGATTCACATGATGTGTAATATGTTAAATGAATATGTCTGTTTTAAAAACATGAAATTTAAGTAATTTAATAAAATGCATGAAGAAATTAATCATCAACATATATTATAGCAATATTTTAAAATAAAATATACATATATCAGTCAGTTTTACTTCAGTGATTGACTGCACAATAACTGAAAAACTGAAACAAACTTTCAAGCCAATCTATTATCACAGAAGTGTAGTTGTTCTTCTTGCTCAAAGCTTTCCTTGAATGCTGAATGGCTGAAACTGGTTTCCTGATGATACCAAAATTCCTGTTACAATAACTGGTTTGGGTAAAGCACAGTAAAATAGAACAATTTGCATAGGTTGCAGATTTTTAAAAAATTAGCAGGGCAATTATACAAAATGTTTATTACAATAAGTTGAGTGTGATGTAGAAATAAATTGCTACATTACTTTCTAATTCTATTTGCGCAGCAGTGCATTATTTTTTTAATTCAATTAATGTCCTGAATAAACACAGTCAGATTACATAAAACTTTAACAGTCTAACTGGGCAATCTGCAACCTAAATTTTAAATAATTATTTTGAAGTACTTGGAATGTAAGAGAAACTGAGAACTAGAAATTTTTTAAACAAATTATCTGAGAATCTTATTTAATTTAAAATAACACTCTCAGATCTGAATGCATTTAAAAGGAAAAACAATTATTTTACTTAATTTATTCTTTACAATTAATAAACAGTGGAACAACTCAGTTTCCAAAATGCACAAAAAAAGTAAAAAAGCATTTTCATAAAAATTGTACAATAAAACCCAAAGATATATATGCATACATATATTATTTTCATAGATATATATAAACACACATCTGCCTAAAAAAGTAAATTATAACAACTCTCACTTAAAAAAGCATGCTTACCTCCCACAAATGATTTTTCTGTAAGTACCATATGACTCAGTGAAGAATTAAAAAATATATATACTCACTTATATTTTGGGCATACAGAAATTTGCTCTACAATATTTTCAACATAATAAAATACACAAATTGCAATAAATGCAAATATTAATTTGCAGTGTTAAAAATATATTAACACACAGAGAGCATTTTGTGCTTCAAATATGTATCAAATGTTCAGTTAATACCTTCTCTACTTTTTCTTTTCACAGCAGGTGATCCATCGGGGTTCTTTGGTTTCCGAACTAAAAAAAAGTGCAAATTAATTTTTCAATAAAATTGACATTTTTTTTCTAACTAAAATACAATTATAACACCATTAAGGTTAATATATACTTTTAATATTTTTTAAAAATTTCATTTAATAACATAAAGGATGACCACTTCAGGTCACACACACATGTTGAAATAAATAAATAAATTGTATAATCACAGATTTAAAACCTTTTGAAAGGAGAAAAGAATAAGAAAAAACAAACAAACAAATATATTTGAAGTAATTTGAAGCTTAGCACATTTTCAATAATTTCAAGGTAGGTAATTTATTAAGTAAATTACCTAAATTCAAATTACTTAACTGAGGACTCTGCTTGCTTAGTGAAATATTTATTTATATTATTATCACAATATTCATTTATTTAATATCCTCTTTTTTAAAAAACATTTTTTTGAGTATTTTTAAATATTGACATAGTTGCAGTAAATATGTAAATGAATAATGATATCAAACATGGAACAAAAGCAAACTCAGCCATAATTAAGAGTTTAATATAACACACAAACATAAAAAGAATACCTTTTTTCTTTATTCTTGCTTGGTATGATAAATCTTCAACATAAGAAGCTGCATCAATGTCCAAGCCACAGGGACTGTTGTGTGTGGCAGTGATGACAGAGGTTGGAATGGCTGGTTGATGTCCTCCACCAATAGGTGACTGTAAGCCTGACGATGATGGGATGCCAGTGGTTGTTGCGGACGAAGAACAAGTACTGTTGTTATTTCTAGTGAGGGCCAATGGCAAAGGTGAAATTGGAGCACCATGTGTTGTGCTAGATACTTGTGGGTGGGTGTGATGACCAGAGAGGTGTGCTTGCAGCTGCGAGATTGAGGTTGTGTGCAGTGAATGACCAAGGTGGGACACTGAAGAATGCAAATGATGACCAGATAGGTGTGCCTGTAGTTGTGAGATAGAGCTTGTATGCAGCGAGTGTCCTAAGTGATGATTTGCATGGTGACTGGATGCAGATGAGAGATTATTGTACGTTGAGTGAGATTTTTGAGACCTGGAAGCATCCAAGTAACCATTATGTTGAGGTTGCTGTAACTGTTGTTGATGTTGCTGTTGTTGTTGTTGCTGCTGTTGGTGGTGATGTTGTTGCTGTTGTTGCTGCTGCTGTTGATGATGATGAACATTTGTCCGATGGTGTTGTCTATATTGGGATTGTGTTTGGCCAGGAAATGCTGAGACTGGTATTGAATTAGGATCTAAAATCATAAATTAAAAAGCTTGTACTTAACTTTTAGAAAACAGAATCAACAACATTTTTAAATACAGATAAATTTTAGCTTTAAAAAAAATGATAATGATAATTACATAACACAGTAAAATTTTTAAAGGGTCAGTTGTTCATAATCATGAGTGACAATTACAGTATTTTTTTAATTTAAAAGCTCAACTATAGTACCAAAGGCAAACTATTAATTAATACTACTTTTCTCTTTATAATCTACATGTATTTATTACACAAAACATAATAGGTTCACAACTTATTAAGACATTTGTAATCTTAAGATCCACATATCTTATAAGCAAATAATGCTGTAACTATATAGAAAAAAAATTATATAAAATTTTGGTAATACTCATAAAAAAAAAACAGAATAAATTAAAATTTTTATTTAAATATAAAAACATACATAGAGTTACTTAGCAGATTTTAAAGTCTGCAATTTTTTTCTTCCCTCTATAACAACACATACACAATTCCTTCTATAAAAGTCATACATATATAATAAGTGTTCAATCACTACTCCTGAAAGAATTCTTCAAATGAATAGCACTTGTCAGAATAAGTACAAAATGAAGCAGAGCGCATCAATTTATCATCATGCTCAATCTGTGTTGGGGATTCTTGCAAAATTAATAATTCAGTGCAAAAGCATAGGTAATTACTTTACCTAAGTTATAACCTTGCCATACTAATTGAGTTATAAATGAACGTGCCACTATAAAGTTTAGAATGTATAAATTGTTTCAAAAAGTTATCAGCTAATTTTTGCCTTTATTTTCTTTATAAGCCATGTATAATTTATACTAGCATTCAAATAAATTTCAAAAAGCCTTTATTTTAAAAAAGGCCTGCTAAAATTTAGATATATATTAATATGAATTTCATCATCCAGTCTTACCCTATTCCGCCAGACATTCACAGCTTTTAAAAGCAAGTAATATATTACATAATCTACTATTTTTGTTAGTTACAAAAGCATCTATCTTAATATAGTAATAAAGAAGTGAAGATTGGGAGATTTTATACTGGTGAAGTAAATGGCTAATTGTTGGCAACAAATAATGTCATACTTGACCCAAATTTTTTTAAAGGAACAACATAGCTTTTATGTGTAAACAAATTATTATCATTACAAATTCTTTCTAGATAGAAAAAAAATTGTGGGGATTATATTCAAGAAGAAAAAATTCTTAAGCACACACAATTCGATTCTTTCTCTTTGCTATTGAAATTAAAAAACAACAAGCTTTTATCAAAACTAATGAAGAAACGGAGTGAGGGATTAAAAGTAGAGAATTATATATAAAGCAAATTTCTCGGTATATAATTGGTTAAACAACGTTGTGTAATGGAGAAAAAAATAAAACTCATTCAGAGATTTTTTTTTAATTTCTTGTTTTTTTATTTAAAACACAGGATGTGATAGAGTTGAAAAAATATCATTTTCTCAAAATATATATTCTTATTTGGAAATTAAAACAAATCTACTCAAACTTTTAAACTCATATAGCGAAAATTCTTTAAAAATGCACGCCATATTCCTATTTGAGCTCATTTGAAATCTGAACATCACAAGATAGCGAAATCAGACATACCAGTCGTGCTGCCATCTCTCGGTAGTTGTTAATACCAGTTGTATTACCTCACTAATTAACTATCACTTCAATATAAATTAAAATACAATGTAAATAATATGCATTTTATCTGACATAATGAAAAAAATTGCTGTATTGCATTTTATAATAAAATTCACAAAAAATTTAAAAGAACAATATGATAAACTTATTACAGAAATTGATATACAATTCATTATCGACTTTCTTTCTAATTTGTAGTTTATTTTAAAAGTTTCATTTCCAACAAAGACCTTCAAGAAAAAATTGAAAATAATAGCAATAAAAAGTTCCTTCTTGTGAAACACGTACTTTTAATTATTAGAGTGTATAATGAATTTCGATTCAAAATTAAGACTTCAAAAAAAATTCAAATATTGATATTTATAATTTTGAACAACATATAACTATTTTGCAACTAAAATGAATTTTGTGAACTACATTCAGTTATGTACAGCATCTGTATATTCAACATTTTAAATTCAGTTTTTAATTCAATCTTTTTTTTAAACTACAAAAAAACAACTTACATGAGGCATAATTTTTCTTATTAAATGCACAATTATAATTCAATAAACGAATATTTTTAATGTGTCAAAAAGTACTTTTATTTTGATCCTTCCCACCCTTTCCCGGCAAAAAAAAATATTAAAACCATTTTTTAAAATTTATAAAATAAGTAAAAAATTAATGGGACACAGGATAATTAAACTAAATATTGTACTTCGATAGCTGAGGCATTAAAGATGAAGTTGTGTAATGAAAACTGAGAACGAAAAAAAAACCCTTACAATTAAGTCGATCGAATCCGAAACTGAATGCTATTTCGAAATCTCTATAATGTCGCCTTCTACCTCTAGATGGCGGTACTGAGCTTGTTGTTAAGTGTTAGTCGCAGTAACGGTAACCTTGAAAAGTATATTGACACCGGACGAGCCATGCGCTCTTGTTTTTGTTAGCGGTTGCGTACAGGTGGACCGCTAACGTCAGCTAGACGGCTCCTGATTGGCTGATAAATGGAGAACAACACGCCAATGACTGCATGCAATCAAGATTGACTAGATAATTTTCGGTTCGTAGAATTGAGAGCTTAGGGAGGTAGAAGCGGAAAAGTTCGCTGGCGGCATAAACGCAGGGGAAGGGGGGGGGGGATAGGGAAGCAATATATTCACAACAGAGTGCTGCAGAAATAGAGATGATCAAAAGATGGTACGCAAAAACACATAATTTTTTATTCTCCAACTGAAAGATTCCAAAATCAAGAACTTGCGTTAAAAAGAGATAATTTGATAACATATCTTATTTTTTTAGAGAGCACGAGAGAATCAATATTTTATTTCTGTACATTTATATGTGGACTTGTGAGTTAAGATTATACTTGGATCGGCACTTTAATGTTCAGATCTATTAAAAATAACATTTTATATTTAAGATATCGATAGTGTTCTATTTTTTCCTTATTTAAAAAGGAGAATAATTTCAAATTCCCTCTTGTTCTATTCCAATCTTTTTAATTACGGACAAGTAATTTTTTTAAAACTGAAAACGACTATTAAGAAAAATAAAACGTAATTTCTACGAAAAATACTTTCTCAAAACATGACATACTATCGATGCTGAGTTGGTCCTGAATATTATAAGAGTTTTAACGACATGCGATTGATCATTCCAACATATATGGGCTCTTATCAACGGAAGGTTGGTTTGTTTATCTTAGTGTAATTTTACATACATCTGAATAAATTCCTAGCTTACCTTAAAATGGATATTTTAACTGGTTTATTACGACTTTGAGCTCTAAAAATAATACCCACTGTAGAGAGATTTTTAAATGGTTCTTTTCCTCAAGAGCTCTTTTTAACTTCCCCGGTTAATCAAAACATTAAAACAACCAACTTCAGCATTATTATTCCGTTGAACAAATTTACACATCAGAGCGAATTAGATTACCAGTTGATGAAAAAAAACCAACAACAATAAGGTCTTATTTTAATTTAGTGATTCATTATTAACAATAAAAGCCACTTAGATAAACAGTGTATTGTTAAGGAGATAGATGGCGCTGTTTAAACAGATGTATTGTATAACTGTACCCCCAGCAAAGTTGGTCAGGGAGAGTGACAGTAAAAATGTGAAGTTGCAGGATAAATGGTTGCAGTGATTATATAATAACAATTTATATTTGGTGAAAGTGTTGAAGTGCTTTTAATATAGATATTGAGAACAACACTTACAGAATATCGAAAATGCTTAATTCACAGTACGTTCAGGCTCTAGGCAATGACGTACAGTTAAAAATACGGATAAGTAAGGCGGGTTCAAAAAGGTTAATTTTAAAGTAGTAAAAAATAGAAGGTGGTAAAAAAGAACGATGGTAATTAAAAATGTGACTTATTTGAATGATAATTTCAGGCAAGTCCGCAACATTCTGATCCCAAGAAATATGGAAGGGGGCTTGCGGTCAAAATGAATAAGTTTCTTGAAAAAAATATATATTAATATTTCATAAAGATCTAAGAAATGATTAAATTTTTTAATGAGGGATTTTATGTTCCAGACACGATTTCTAGCCCGACAGTTTTTTATTCTTACTTTATAAAAAGGATACATCCGCCTAGTAATAACTATAGTTTATTTTATTCATTTATTTTAATTTCAATGCAACCATCTTTAGATAGCGCGTAAAGGAGAAAAAACAACTATCATATGTGTAGCTTAATTCACTTCAATAAAAATAAAATGTATTATTAAGAGGATTAATTGAAAATAAATACGGAATGTGCCACAGCGAAAGAGGTGAATGTTCATTACATAAAAAGGCAAGAGAAGCACAGCAATGAGAAACTGAAATATTTCCTCACCCTTCTTCTCCACCAAGAAGCAAAATCGTTAAGATGCCGATAAAAATTATCTTAAAAATCATGCTTGAAGTTAATATATTTTTATCACTTTACTGCAGCGGTGCACGCAAGGGGGAGTCCTAGGGGTCTAGACCCCTTCTCCCCCCCCCAAAGCCCTTGAGTTTTTTCGATTGATGATAATCCCCTATATATATATATATATACATAAAACGTAAAATTTAATGAAGTACTTGAAATTAACAATTTATTTTATTAATTAATGCTAATTATTAATTCAACAATTTATTTTTTACTGTTTTTTGTAAACAAAATCCACAAAGTCAGAAGAATCAATTGAGGTATGATACGAGTTGGGGGACTATCGACCATGGACCCTTGAAAAAATTTTGTGTGTGTGTGCGCTACTGCTTTACTGCATACATGCGGAATATTTTATTTGCGTGTGAAGATGAGAAAATTAGCTGATAATTTTAAAATGGCTGCATGTTTTTAAAATACATAACGAGTTTCTAGCGATGTTTACATGAAGGGGATATTAAGGCACACATATTATATTAAACTTGTCAACAAAATAATAGGAGCAAATAGAATGAAATTTATTAAATCGTTGGAGATTTAACTTTTAAGAGAAACAAGTTTGAGAAGCGTTGTGATCTTTCAAATCTGACAGAGTGAATAGGAAGATTTCATCTATTTAAGAGCCGATTGATTAATTGAATTCACGAGTCGTTCTCAATAGTTTCTCGATGTAAAATGAGTTGCTACTCGAAATAGAGCATCGTTTCAAGTAGTACGGATCAGTCTTTGTTATCAGATCTCGTAGCCGTCTGATAATCGTCTCGTTTTTTCGATCAACGGTTGTGGTATCGTATTGTAGACAAGTAACGGGTGACGATTTATTTAGCTTAACAACAAACTGAAAAAGAGCAGCGATGCTGACAAATCGAATATGCCGAAGAGCTAGCTTCCTTTAAAGAAAAGGCTGTTATTAACTAAAGTAAGGAAAAAGAATGTGAAGCTGGAACACGAATTTTTTTTATTAACTATTATAAATGTTTCAAAAGAAATAAATTATTGTAAAAATAATAGGGTATTTTTAAAATAGATATTTTGGAAAATAATTGTTTTTTTTTTTTTTTTGTTACTTAAGATCATAGTTATTAAAAAATTGTAAAAATAGATTATGTGGACATAGGAGCGCATGCGCTGGCGCCTGAGAGATCTATAATTTCAGTCAGTCAGAGTAGATTATATATATTACTACTGAATGTGAGTACGATTTATTATAAATGGCAAAATATAACTTTACTTATTCATATATGGTTTCTCATATTAGTAAGATTGGATTGGATATCATGGTACCTAATTATTATACATCTTAAGTAAACGAACGCATTGCTACATTCAGATATTTCAAGATATCTCGGCAACAACAATAAAACACCGTGATTCGTATCTGTACAAGTACACTAAATTTATTCCCATTTTGACAATTATATATTCAGGCACAAACCAATCTTCTAAATTAAATTCAGAGAATTTTGTGGAATTCGAAAATATAATTCTAACTCGTACATTTTTAAGCCTTTTAACTTAAACCTCGGTGAAAGTCAGGATTACACAAGACAGGATATTGTATGTGTGATCCACATATCCGATATGCATTCAAATGTAGATCGCGATTGTAAATGGACCATTGAAGAAAAGCCCGAGGCATCTATATTCCCTTCCCAAACAAACAAACCGAAGCAGAACCATCCTTTTTCAATGGCATTTCCGAATTCCATTTTGAAGATGAATAATTTTGAGGACGTATTCTCCAGGAAGGATCCTACCTATGAATGTCATCAGGTGAAGTTTTTCATTTTTGAGAATGGGATTCGCCTGGGCGAATCTGTGTCCCAGTAAGTTCAGTTTGATACGCTTGGTAGCAAATGGGCCACAAGGTTGCCAAAAGAAAAATAGTTTCCAGAAGTGAAAACGATTACATATTGATTCACAAGTCATCGATTTAACCATAAATTGTGGAAAAATAGTAAATTAGATGAATTTGATTTAATAACAGAGACTGCCCCAGAAACTTTCACAGCGTTTACTATCGAATATCACCCTATTATTCTTTAGTCTGAGATCTTCAACAACACAGTCTGAGAACTTGAAGGACACAACTCGTTTACCTTCGTTGGACAGCGACCTTTATTCATGGAATCGGAGTTACCGAAGAATTATGTAAATTGTTATCAAAGAGAAACATGTTATGGTGTGTTGCCTATATAGTAATGGTATGCCAGAAGAAGGTTAAGTTGGGTTTGAGGAAGCTTATACATACAATGAGTAATGTTTTCCCGCGTTTCGTTTTGAGATAGGTAAATCTAGGGCGAATTTCAGGATATAAAAAAAGGGATAATTTTTTTTTTTAATTTTTCATTAACATTATGCCTTCAGATTTTTAAAAATTTAAATAAAATAATAATTTATAGGTAAAAAAAGGTGATTTTAATTTTTGCTTCTTATCGCGTATTTACTGTTATGTATGTGTATCCTCGCAACGTCAACAACTACATTCAGAAATAAAAAAATTCGGACTACACACAAGAGAATTCGAAGCTAGATATTTATATCTTCAATTCTTTTCATACACTTATTTCAACGGTATAGTTTATTGATAAATTTTAATGTATCAAACATCGTGAAAAATCGAGAGTTCCAGTGCTTATAAAAGATATGACGATAAAATAGATTACAAAAGGTTAAATTTAGAGCTTCTTTCTCGAATCTAATTTTTTAAAGGTTCTAAAAGATAAAAGCTAGCAATGCTACAAAAAAGGGTGCATTTAAATTTACTTTGATACAAAATTTATAATGATGAAATATACATTCATATCGAAAATATCGTCACAAAATTAAAATAAACTAGTTCCTTTTATCTTAAAATATCTTGCAGACTATTGATCGCAATTCGGAAAAAACCTAGACCCCTGGAAAATGATTTTCAAAGTCGAGCGAAAGGGATTTGGACTGCGGTCAAGCGGTGCGAAAATACTACGCATGACCCTACTTCCTCTTTCGTCCGCCATCCGTGTCCGGTTTTTTGAGCCAATGCCAAAAGGTCCCGTTTTTGATGAATACTAGTTTGGGAAAGTCATGCAAGCTAAAGAAGGTTAGTCGATTTTTTTCCCTGAAATTTTCAGTACTCAACAGTTAAGTTTTTTCTATCGACTCAAAAAAATTTTAATTTTAAAAGAAGAAAAACTATTTTTTTCATTTTTATATGAATCAGTACCGATTAAATGCCATGATGCACTGAAGTAATTTGATTCTTCCAAAATCGAAAATTAGGGTAAAATTTTTTAATTACACAACGCGAAATTAATTAGCAACGATTAAAAATTCAATGCCGATTTTTCATAGAATAGTTTTGAAAAAAAATTAGAAAAAAACTGCTTTTTATTTTGTGATTTTTCTATGATATAACTTAATCTAACACTCACCAAGAAAAAAAGATGTATTTTTTAAAAAAAAAACAACAGGATTCAATTTCTTACCTAATCTGAAAACAGCAATTAGTGTTTTAAATATCCGTCACTTCCTCCATTTTATTACTATACGCATCTCAAATACTTATCTCAAATACGTTCTTCTTCTTCTTTTTTTTTTTTTTTTTTTTTTTATGTTGCACATTTATCTTTTTTAAAAACCAGTTCATTTTTTTTTTCAAAATCTCATTTTTATAATTAATACTTCATATATTTTTTTATTTCTTTAATCCATGGCTATCATGATTTTTATAAGTTAATTGCATTATATCTACCTCACAAAAAACACTCAAATGTGATAAATCTTATTTCTACAAAAACATATTTTATTATTCGAAATGGAAAAAAAACTTTGTATAAAATCCTTCATTATTATATTTCCCATGAATTGGCATAAAATTTAAATGTCATAATATTTCATTCATATATTTAAAACAAAAACTGCAATTTCAATTTTCTCCCTTTTTTGTTTGAAAGTATAAAACGGTTAACGGAATATTAAAATACAGTGTGTCGTTCGTGATGTGACAGAATAATAATTTTACACGTGTAATATATGGTTGAGCGAATAGACGGTCCTTTTTATTCAATCAACCCGCTTGTTCTTTTAAATCAAAACAAATTATAGAAAAAATGTTTCTTTCTCTATGCAATACTTAACTTATGCATCATAAAACAAAACATAGAAAAAGTTGTTTTGCTTACTCCTAGAAGAGCAGCTAGCTCACTTACGCAAGAAAAAAAGAAGCAATTGCTATTACTTGTTTACCACAAATAAAAAAAAACCCGCATGTACTTAGAAACACAACACAACCGAAAAAAGTAAGAAATGCTTTCGAGGTAGAAAGTAACAGGAAATAACAACACTTCAAAAACCAAAATTGATTGGGAAAGTGGGGGGGGGGGGGACGTATGCCTTCAATCGCAGCATAGCTACGGAACGAAAGTGTATGCAGGAGGGGTAGAGAGGGTGGAAGTAAAACCGGATGGATAAAAGATGCCTAGGGCGAGAGGGGAGAAAACGTCAGCTGACCCCCTCACAGTTTGTGTCCCCCACCTTTCCTTTGAGTCGCTATTCTTAACGCGACTTGAGTTCAAAATTGAACTTTCACTCAGGGCGAAAGTGAAAACATTCCATTTCCCCGGATTTATTATTATTTCTTATTCTATCCCCTTTTATGGATGAGATATATAAGGGGAGATGATGGCATTAAAAATTTACTAAGTATGTTGTCATCGTCGAAATCATAACTATCATCCACATTTATAGGCCTACAAGTTTTTTTTTTTAAAACCTTCGATTAATTCACAAAAAGGAATATTGAACATTGTTATAATTTTTTTTCCCTTTAGTTTATTGCATACGTGTTTTTTTTTTACGGCATCTGCAAAAATGTTTTAAATGCATTATTAAGTGTATGCATTATTAAATGCATATTATCCAGCTGATTATTCCTGTCAAAAACTAAAACACTAAAGCTAAATTTTTTCCTCATTCATATTTAACTCGATATTTTCAATGGTATTTATTTTTTTTTCAGTTATATATAGTATATAATCATTAATCCACTTGAATCATAATTTTTTTTAAAAAACAATATATGTAATACCCAGATACGGACCCCCCATAACCCTTGATTCTTTACGATTGTTTAAAATTCTATGTATATAGTACGTAAAATTTAATTAAGTATTTGTTATTCCTACTTAATTTTATCAATTACAGCTAATTATTTATTCAACAATTTATTTTTTATTCCCAATAATCCACAAAATCAAAAGAATATATTCAGCGGCGTATTGTGGTGTGATACGAGAACCGTGGACTTTCGACCCTGGACCCTTCCCCCACTTGAAAAAATTTCTGTGTGCGTTCACTGAACCATAATATATATAATCATTTTAATACATTACTTCAATGTCGGGTAACTTTAAAAAGTACCACGATGACGTGTTGCTATCGTTCTAAACAATATGCGATTTAAAAAATTTAGCGAAAATATTGTTTTTATAACAATGTTAATTGTTTTAAAAATTTTCGCAGCGGAAAAAAAAATTAAACTGCAGTCAAAGAGAGCGACTAAAACATTAATGCGCATTATTTGTTTCAACTATTAAATGCTGGGAGGATTTCCACAAAACTATTCGTTCGCATGTGAGCTATGAATCATTAATTTGTACAAAAACAATAAAGAAATATCGGCAAATACATTTATACTGAGCCTAATGATAGGTTGCGTGGGAAAAGCAGAGTCAAAAGCCTTTTTTTTCGGTGAATTTGAGACCGCTGCAACTACTACGAAAAACAGAAACCGCAAATACTTTTCTATTATGAAAAACAAAGAACAAAGCGGGAAAACAATGCACTTTTCATTAAAAATTTGTTATTCAATTTTTCTTTCCACCGTGGAGTGCAACAGCGAAGCAAATGTGAAAATTAATAGATTTTAGAATTCTCTGGAATGTAATTTACGTTGAATTATGTATGAAATTTTTAAAAAAAAGGTATAAAGAATAAATTACCTTTTTCGCAGAAAAGGGAAATTAATTTATATTTAATAATTATTTTTAAATAACATTGAGATTTCGTCGTCGCTTAGAAGTATTTCTTAAAATAGTGTTTAAGCGGTAGTAATCTTTGTTAAACGCTTTCAAACAAATAAACAAAGCCCGCGAATGAAGGTATAATTTCGTCATGTGTTAAAAAATTAAAAATTTCTTACGAATTACGCTTGGGTTTAGTTTGCCGTGTATCAGACGCGAGGGAAAAAATTAATTTTTTCCTCAGAAATAATTATTTGAATGTAAATACTGATTCATAAAAGTTAAAAAAGCTATTTTTTTAATTCCCAACTGATCTGAAGAACAAATAGCTGAAAACAAAATTAAACACACTATGCAATAATATTCCAAGAATTATATGCATTCATAGGCCCCACGTTCAAATACTTAAATTAACCATATACAAAATGATGCATTTAAATTTCGAATTCCAAACATTATTATTATTATTTTGTAATAATTACAATTCTAGGAAATGCTTAGAAAATAAACTTCTCGAATTTTTTTTGTTTATATTTTCGCAAACTAGAAGTTAAAATATTTTTTAAAATTATCTATGCATAAAAAATACAGGCTATTAAATATATTTTTAAAATATCTCATTTTTTTAGTTTTATTCTTTTTTTTTTAATTCCGATTTTTTAAAAAGACGAGAACTGTATTCACATTTATCACAGTGCTAACCTAAACACACATCTTAAGTGACATAATATTCTGTTTGGTAGTACTTCATTTTTTCTCCCCATTTTTCGTCAGTTGTTTTTGATGAAAAAGAAAGCAAATTCCCGCTGTGGAAGCGCATTCGCTTGCGGATTTTGCACAGACCTAAACGGGAACAGCCAACTCAAAGCCCCTGGAGCGTCGCTTAAGCCTTTCCTTTCCCCCCTCCGCCACGTAACTTCAAGGCAATCTATGCAATGGCCGCCGAGCAAGTGATACAGGAAATGCCATACAAAACTGGATTTCAATGCCACTGAGTTAGTGGTTCAACGACACAATGACTTTCCTCTAACACTGAAGGTCAAAGCCAATGCCTCTCTTCGTTTCACGCCAACAGTTGCCAAGTCTTGCCAAGATTTCACAATAGGTTTCGATTCGAATCGAATGAAATAAGAGTTGATAATAGATGCCAGAAAACAACTTTGTCGTTATTTAATTACGAAGTCTATAAATGTATCATATGCATGTATTTATTGTATATTCATTTAGTAAGTATTTGTAATAAAGAAAATAAATGTTTTGCATTTGAAATGGCGATGTTCATAATGATATACATTTTGCATATTTTTTAAAATAATAAATAATTGAAAAAAAGAAACAAAACTGGTTACAAACAAAGAATTTAAACAAACAACTACAAAAAGCTCAGATGTTTTCTTTAAAAATATCAACAAAAAGAAAAATGAGGCGAGTGGGATCGTCGTGGGAAAATGTGAAAATTAAATAAAAACTCTTAAGTATGAATGAATTCTACTTTTAAAAATCAATACAGAACTATAATTTGGAAATAGAATATAAAATCCACTTTTACGTCATTTTTAAAAAAAAGAATGTGTGTGTGGCAGTATAGTTTTTTACCCCTCTAAAACATTAAAATGATGCTAGAACTCGGGATTTTTACATAAAATTTATTTTTATTTATGATTAAAGCACTGGAATTTTAATACAGTACGCTTATTTGAAAATTACAAAAATATTAGCATTAATATTTATTAAAGATTTTTTAAAAAAGTCATTCTTATTACACTAAAACACTTAAAAATCGGCAGACTTAAAATACTTGTGTCCTGCTTATTATTTTTTCAATAAATTAATACAGTGAGAAACTTAGTCATACCATAAGATTAATTATATTACAATCCTAAATAATAACATCTATAAATACCCAAGAAGATTAATAAAACTCTTTAAATACATCGCGGTTAAGCTGCTTTGGGAATTTATGAAAAGTAAAAATGAAGTTGCGATATTGCGCCAAATCCTTCTACCCTGATTACGGATCCAACGTTCTCCGCTCAGAAGCTGATGACATCATATCATCCACAAACCAATCATAGCCCAAAATTATCGCAACACAGCAGCCTTCAATCTCAACTCTTTCCCCCCACCAGCGCATTTTTTTTTTTTTTTTTATTTGTCTCACCTGCGTAACTCTGCAATAAATAAATAAAAACAGACCCACTCTTTCATGCGCTACATATTCTGCAATGAGCGGAATTACGCGTTTCAGAAACCAGCATTGCTTTTTCCTTTCCTTTCTGTTCGGATGGCCGTAAACATCCGAATGCGGTAATTTTGGATTACCGTGACATCGTTTTACTTATCACGTTCTCTTTATCTGATTCTCAGAAAGAAAAAGAAAGCATTAGACGTGTGGATCTTTATAAAAGTAATATATTTTGCGAGTACAATTTTTATTTCAGAATTTGCAATTACTGTAACTTTTGAGAGAATAAATTAACAGGACGACTTAAAATCATTGTCAAAGTTCGAAATTTATTGATCATATTGGAAAATTATTTTTATTAGGCGGGATAACAAACTTCTTTAAAGTCCACAAATCAGCAATGAGATAATTATAAACACATGAATTCCGAAAACGAATAATGCTTATATTAATTAATAATATTTGTTAATGAAAAAATTAATTTGAGCACTCCAAATCTGAAACTTTCTGAAAAGACATACTTAAATCAAAAGTACAATGCTTAGTGTCATTAAACATTTTTAAAATAATTTTTTAACGGTCAAAAAACGGGAGAGCGCTTGAAAGTTTGTATTTTAAATCGATAATAATATTTCGCAACATTTTTAGTCACAAGATAAAAAATGCATTCATTCTTATATACGGAATGTACGATTTTTTCATTTTTTTGCATTTTGTAACAAATTAAATTTTTTTTATCAAATACTCTGAATCAATTAGCATAATCATATAGTATTTTCAGCGAAACTCTCTCTTATAAAGATTTATTTATATTCCGTAATAAATTTTATTTTAATTGCCAGAAAGAGATTTAAAATATAAACATATCTCTGTTACACAATCATAGTACCAAAATATTTAACTATGGCTCAAAAAGTAACCCTAAAGAAATCGGCCAAATTTGAAACCTTTAATGAAAGAATCTCTCTCGCAAATTCTTATCAGATTTATTATATAGACTTTTAATTTTGTTCTAATTCTGTTTTACTGAATGATGTTAATATGAATTCGGCAATGCGAAAGTAAAGTTTTAACGGAGACATTTTTCAAAAGTTCATTTTTTTTTTTTTTGCATATTTTGTGCCCGGAACTTCTGAGATGAACTCTGCTGAAAGATAATGGAAGACAAACTAGGATACGCAACCGTGTGGCTACGGCGCACATCTTTCTTTTTTATCGCGAGTATTACTATTTACAAGGATAAATTCGGCGCAACTGTCCTTGAATCGCGAACAGGGAAGTTATTCCACACACTCACACACAGGAAGAGAAAGGGAGGAAAAAAAATTCCTCCGCGCAACAACTCCCAGAAGTACGCGCGTCGCCGTCTACATTTTTTTTTCTCTTCTGCCCTTACGTCGAACTACATAAACAAAGAACAACTAGAGCCCTACACTTAGCCTCCTCAGAAAAAAAGGAAAAAAAAAACTTTTTTTTTAGCTCGTGAGATTTTTTTTCTCCTTGGATCTTTTCGATGTACTGATTTTTTATCCCATTCATTTTAATGAAAAATCTGAATGAAATATTTATATATATGTATATTTTTTTTGGTAATGAAAAATGATAAGCGGTAATAATTCAACGATAAGGAAATGTCTACATTAATTACAAGGGGACAAAAAAATTTAAAAGGGTTTTTTTTTAAAAAAAATTGTTTACGAAGGAAGCATTAATTAAAAATTGTATCAAAAGGTAAACAATCGGAAAAAGTATTTTTATTTTCAAATGAAATTATAATTGATAAAAAATAATTACAAATATTACTACGCTTATACTCTCAATTAAATACCTTACGTTCTCTTTTCAAATTGACATTAATTTCTTCTACTTTTTTTCTCCTTACGTCCGCCACGTAGTTTTTGATTATTTAAACATTGCCTTACATAAATAATGAAGAAAAAACAATAATTAAGTTTATAAAAACTACACACTGAAACAACTGAAAGATTGAATACATTTTCAAAATAATTTTCTTTTCCAAAAACGTGTTTTCTTTTTCTTTCCGTATTTAGGAGCTTACTTTAACGTATCTAATTATGCTAGTTTCGTACCTTCACACAATTGCCTTCAAACATCTAGCATTGTTATAAAACTCATTAACTTGTATTTATGAAAGATGTGTGTTCACAAGTAAAACTCTGTGAAATAATAAATTCCCTACAAAAATAAATATCGCTAATCAAAGTTAGATTGCCAAAACCAACAAAGTTTCAAGTTTACTGAAATGATTTAGAGCAAAAGGTGACCTTTTTTCAATCGAGTGACAGATTAAAAATAATTCATCAAGTTTAAAATTCAACGAATGTTAGCATTTTCATCATTGTGTGTACCTATGTAGAACACAATCCCTACAGACCAGAAAAGAAAATAAGAGGGGAAATGAAAAAAAAAAAAAAACTTGCGGGAATTACCTTTTCTTTCAAAAATTGTCTGACCTGCTCCTGGGATTGTGAACCTTGGCGTTAGTAGAGTGAAACCGAGCGGAACCCGGATTCACAGAGACCTAGAAAGCGCGGACCAAGTAAGCCACATACTGAAGAAAAGCAATAACCGAAGGGGAAAAAAAACAGGCTCACTGAAGAATTAAACGCAAAAGAATGAATGTCAAGAGAGCTATTTGTCCGTTTTCTCCTTTTTTTTTTTTGAAACTGTACTTTAAAAAACAAAAAGATATGACGAAATTAAAGTAATTTAACTAAAACATGAAAAAAAGTGAGATTGGAGTAGTTCTGTGAATATAATTCGTGATTTAAAAAATAAATAGAATCACACCAAGTTTTAATTAGTTGCTTCCCCATTTTACGAAATGTAATTCAGCATCCACCACACACAACAACAAAATAGCGAGATGATTGACATTTAATTAAATTCACTTTGAATTCCGATGCTAATTTCCTCCTTTTTTTTCACTGTCCTCTTTTCTTCCTTTACTTTTTGCAGACATGGTAACTTCTAAAGAATGCACATTGATCATTTTTTTTATCTTTATTCTGAAAGTTTTTAACACTTGGAATAAAATATTTTTTTGAAAAAAATTAATTATATCAATTTGATGACTCAGTATCTTACATTTAATTCATGCAACATTTCATTTTTCTTCAGCTTTGATGGTAGACTATTTTTATAGCAAAAATTGAGATATACCCATTAGTATTACAAGGAGAGTATTCCCGAAATGTGATTAAGACATTAGCAACTGTATAACAAAATCCCAGTAAATATCCATTCATTATAGTGATTTTGGTCACTGCATGCGCAATCAAAGTACCATTATAAATGTGGTTTTTAAATTTTCTTACTAACAACGAACCCCTACTTTTCATTTTGTATTACGAAATTCCGTTCGTGTAGGAAGAACACACAATTCCTTTTTTTAAGTTTCTTTACTAAAATACAACTACGATAAGCCTCCAAAAAGGGTTCACCTTGTGCAGTACAAACGTCGAATGGAAATTAAAGCCATTAACATTTCAAACATTACACAAAATAATCTCCTTATAAAACTAAAATCCCTTGTGAGTAGATATCTCTTCTTAAAAACCTCTATATTATTCTTCACTTGCATACTAAATCATTTTTTTTTAAGAGGAAACTTAAAAAAATACTCCCCTAAAATTACGACAAAACACGGAATCATCAGAAATTCCGAAACTGACTTACGCATCTACATTCCGTAAACCAGAGTTCAAACATGTACATTCCTAAAGCCCTGGGCTCCAGCTTCTCAGCAGGGGAAGATTCGGGGTCCTTGTCCTCTGCGTCCACACCTAGATCACCCCTGACCCCCAAGGTAGACTACAACGTCCATTTCGTTTGTTTTGAACTACACTTCCAACCCCGCTTATCGGTCATGGAACTTTGTTGGGCAACTACGAGGGGTGGCCTCAAGAAAACCCCCCTTTTTCCTGCAGAGACCCCGCTGTTTAAACTTAATGAATGGCTTCGGAAAACCCCCAGAAGTAGCATGTCCACATTCTGGAGGAAGATTCTGCCGGCCCCTCACAACTTCCTGGGTTGGAAAGTCATGTCATTGAGCTTTTGCACCACAAGCTAAGAACAATAACAAAGAAACCTAGTTGGTAATCAATAGGATGCCCCTATACATTCGGAGAAGCAATTTTAAAGATGCTCTAAGGTAAACAAACAGATGGAACTCTAGAGAAAGGCCATAAGGCAATGTCTGTTCGATCTTACATACAACTTATTCCGAAATAAATAACAGTAACTGAATAATAAGTAAAATTATTATAAGATAGCTTCCTGCAACATGGAAGATGCCAATAAAAAGGTGTTCCAAGTTAGAAAAAATTATTTTTACACAGAAAAACGATTTTTTTTAAATTAAAAAAAATACGATTATATGATGTATATTCAATTCTACATGTCTTATAAAATAATTTAATGACGAATTAAGTAAATCCGCGATATATGATCTAAGCTATTTTGTTTGCATTTCTGTTCAATCAGTTATTGAAAATTGACGAAGTTCCATATGAATAACAACCAACTAGGGAAAATAATCTGATGTTTTATAACTGAGGATAACTTTTTAGAATGAAAACTATCGACTGTCACAGGAAACAGTTATACATTAATTTCATCCGAATTTAAAATTAATCTAAGATACGTAACCAATCTAAAACGTTTGAAAAAGTGTGATTTATATTCAGTGGCGTAACGTACACCCCCGCATCGCGGGAGAGTCCAAGACTCTAGGGGACCCAAAGCCCGATGTTATGGTTTTGCAATCCCTTGTAAGATCCGACTTGGGGTCCAAAACCTGACTTTGCAGGGGGGCCCTAATATTCTCCGTTAAGCCACTGCATATATTTCGACCACAGTATTCACTTATTACTTCATACAAATTGTACACGATCATTGAATAAATGTTATCAGGTTGATTCATGGCTATTTTTATTTATATTTCTATTGATATTTATTTTCTACATTAATTATTATAAACGCGTATTATTAAAAAGTCAAGGAATTGATCCCTAGTTATTTCCAAAAGTAGCATGTCAGGTGGTCTCGTAACTGAGTCCCTACGCAACGGTATTGATAGCGTTTGTAACGATTCAACTCAAAATGATACTGTTCATCACATTTCACAAGTACTCACTTTGTTGTAATCGATTATTGTACATCTGAGGCTGGTTGGCAGGCCCATAGGGTGTGGCGTATGACATACCATTGGGACTAGGGGATTCGGGTGTCCTGGAGACAGCAACTGAAATCGTAAAGGAGTCAATCAATCAGAGATGACCACTGGCTATTTTAGTTACACATACGTTAACCACCACCGATGAGTCTGCATACATCCCCCAATCACACACACATTTATGAAGCTGAATCAACACCAGTCGTGAACAACGAGTGATAGGAATGGGAATGTGGGGGGATTGGGAGTAAATGTTCATTCACACAGATGAGACACAGTTACAAATGAGACAATGACATATATGGGATACTTTCATTCTTCAGGATAGTGATACAGCGAATAAGCGAAAACAATTTGAAAATGATGGGAATTTTATATCCTTAAGGTGCACTGAGAGACGATGAAATATTGGAGAATATTTGGATATTAATAAAGAAACACATGAAACCCGCCACCATGAATTTAATATCTAAATCACGCATCTGCATTAAGTACTTCTGCAATCTAGTATGTGATTAAAAAAATACAATATGTTATATACACCATGTTCAGTTACATTTTTAATTCTGATTAATGTTGTACTAAAGTACAGCAGAACCTCTTATTATGAGTGATTCGCGTAACGAGCAAAGTCAATTATAAAAAAAATGACTTGCTTAACGAGCAACGTTTCGAATAAATACTTGGCTAATATATGGCAGCGATGCCTCTTTATTTCTGCTCATGAAAAGTATTGAAAAAGACAACTCTGATCAAGCGTAGGTATGTAGAATGGAACCTTAATTCCAGCTTGGAAGCTTTGGAATGAACAGAATAGACATATAGATACTTTGGAACGTACAAGACAGAAATATTTTGGACTCAGAATTTCATAAAGTCCAATCATGACCATTGAAATCTGATATGGTATAAATATTTTTGAACTTATTCAAAATTTCATAAGGTCCTATTACATTCCTAACGGTAACATTCTAGACCGAAATCGGTCCATATTGCATCCGAAAGAGGAAATCATATATCCTCAACTATCAATAAGCTTTGTAAAGCAATATCCTGGTGGTAAGCTGCGCCAAATATGATGAACAAATATTTCACCAAGAAATGCACTTTCAGAGAATGTGATTTTCGCAGCGCATCGAGGCAGAACAGAGAATCTGAGGCAAGATTGATAGAAGTGCAATTCGGCGAATTTATTACGATTCCTCGACACTCACATCTTTTTTTATCTTTCTAGTAATTCTAGATTTTCTCATGTGAAATACGTCACGCGCTCTGGTATCTCGATAAATAAATAAAAATGACAACAACAAAAAAAAAATCGCTTAGTGTTTTCGAACTCTCCTAAAGCTACAAATGAAGTAAGAAATTTATACAGAGAAACACGTATCGCGATTTTATTTTATTTTTTAGAGCATTTACTTTATTTTTCTGGAATGCCCGAAAATTAGATAATGAACAGGTTTAGGAGATTTAAAGGAAGCGATCAAGCATGATTTCAAGTTCAAAAGCTACTTCAAATTCGAATAATGTTGAATGCCTCAAAAAAGATTTCCCCATCTGTTAAAAAATAATAACTTGGTCATCTAATTAAACACTATCAGATAACAATTCTAAGGTAACAGCGTTGAATAATAACGCGAGAAAATTAAGATAAAAAATATCAACACAAAGGTTATCAAGTCCTTTATCTGATTGCTAAAACTATTTTTATGTATATTGTGTTAGAAAAAAGAATGTGTGCCGTGAAAATCATACAGCACAAACCATTTATTGGAAAATAAACTTTTAACCGATATTTATTAATTAGAAAAACCTTGCATCTATCTGAACTGAGATATATGATTATTAATTTGAATATAGTTTAACGAGAAAGGGTAGCTTTTTTAGCTCACAGTTACTAAAGGATTTCAAAAACACAGCGGATGAGTTGAATCAAATAATGCGGTTGGGGGGGAAAAAGCAAGCAATAACCAAAAACTGCAATCGGCGTATTTAAAAGAGCATCAAAAAATAGGTCTAAATCCCTTTCAACCCCTGAAGGCTGAAAACTGTCCATCCATTCATTGCCCATATGTCCAGTAAAAACCGCACGGCAAGATCTAAAAACGTCCAGTCCCCTATGACAATTTAACCGTTAACTTCCGGTTTTTACATAGGGTAAGGAATGAAACCTTTTTGTGGTTGAACCACACAAAACCCCAAATAGAAGAAAGGGGTCTAAGAGCCCCCCCCCCCCTCGAGACTTCTTTTCAAACTGTCCAGTGGAGAAGAATGTGACTGCTAGACCAGAAACTTTTTCTTTTTTGCCAGCTGGAAGCTGGCTATCTATCCCAGTTGGCTATCCAGGGGTCGACAACTTGATTTTGTCAGAAAAATCACGGGACCAAAAACAGTTTAAAGAACATAGATTTCTTTAGATAGATTTTCTTGACCTTTGACTGCCAGGAAATGAAAAACAGTTTCTACAGTTGAAACTAGACATTTATTTAGAAAAGACTTTTATGTCTAAAAGCTTTTGCCCACGTGCAAAACTCTAGTACTGATTTTGCTTTTATTGCTGTTTAACACAATGGTGATGCTCGAAATTGCTATAACTTTGTTCATGCACATTATTCACTAATTTTTAATATTTTTTCAATGTTCGTGTTGAATCAATTTCTCGACTATAATGTGAAGAAACCTATGGAATCACACAAACTAAAATGTGTTTAAAAAATCAGAGGAAAAAATTCTTATTGCCTTCATCAACAATACTTATTTTAAGCCAACCGATTCGAAATATGAAAGCGAAGCCCTACAATTGAAATAACATTCGACTTTTCTCGTTGCTTTATAAACAATACTTTCTTCTAAGCTACATGATTCGAAAAATATGCGAAAGCGAAGCTCTATAACTGAAATGAAACCTAACTTTTCGACATTACGGCATAAATTCTTTTTTAAATTTCAGAATACTCTTTCCAACGCTCGTCAAATCAAAGAACGATGTTCTTTCAATACCTCGGAATATGATGTTCTTTTACGAGTAATAAGCATAAACATAAAAATTGGATTTTCACAATGCAGGAATGAAGCCATACATGGGAAGATGTTTCACACAGTTGCACACAAAAAGTCAACCACACAAAAATAGCATCTTTGATACACCAAGAAAAACCGATGAAAGCAGCACTTAAAAGGTTTCTCGAAATGCTTTTTTTTTCGAGTGACTTTATTGTTATATGATATGGTACTTAGCAAAAGAAGAGACCAAAATACATACCGGGAGCACCTATAAGTCGCGGTTTTGTTTCTTCATTACTGAGATGGCTGCTGCTGCTATCGACATCAGACACACCACTGTCCGCCGGACTGGGAGGTAATGAGCCTAAAAATAACACGTTACAATGTTAATACAAATAAAATTCAGATTTTTTTTTCATTTTATTCACGTTACAAAATTACAAAAATTCGTACAAAAATTATAGATGATAAAACTTACAACCACTCGCCTTTTTGTTGTTGCTTCCAGAGAAAGCTGTTTTAAATAAAAACTTTAAGTACCCTTCCAGAGCCGTAGTTTAAAAATTATTTTCGAGGAAATTTCGTCATAATGCTTAGATTAATATTTTTATTATATGAAACTAATAATCTACATTAATCTAATATACATAAAAATTAAACCCCTAATATTTATTTTGTTATAATATTACGCAGATTCTCTCTTTTCTAATGAGATCATGTAATATGTCTTATAATAAGTTCATATAATATCATAATATCTCCAACATTCAGTAGCGCACACAGGAATTTTTTCCAAGGAAAGGAGGGGAGGGGGTCCTAAAGTCTACTATTCTAGTATCATGCTCCAATGCGCCACTCAACATATTCTTTTGATTTTGTCCATTTTCGGGAACATAAAGTAAAAAAATTAATGAATGAATAATTAGCATTAATTAACACAATTAATTATTAATAACAAATACTAAATGAAATTTTACGAATTTTACGAACGACATACACAGGATTATAATCAATCGGGGTAAAAAGTCAAGGGCTTTGCGGGGAGGGGGGGGGGAGTCTGGACTCAGTGTGTGCGCCACTCCCAACATTGTGTGTATCATAATATCACCAATATTATAAGTTTCCTTATAAAAATGTACACGTGACCTGTTATCTAACCTTCTCCCCAGAAGAGTTTTAACACGAAGAGATATATATAACAAGTATCGAAAGAATATCTTTTGCATGATCAATATGAAACATCCCCTCTCTAACAGGCTATAATTCGATGCTCATATAACATAATATGCGTTTTTCACATCCAATTATATTTCTATTTAAACTTATAGTTGCCTACTGTCATCTGAAGTTTCATGAAAATAGAACAGAGCTCACGTGGCTCAATCTCAGCTAGCTTGAAGCAAGTTAATAAGTACAAAAAATGCAATTTGAAGAATACAATCTTTTTTTTAAGAAAAGTAATTGGGAACACACACACAAGTCTTGCTAATATCATTTTCCAGATTCACCCCCTATCCTTTTTTTTCAGAAATAAATTCAGAATGTGTTCTAATTTTGATTCTTCTTCATAGCTGACCTCTTCGCGGATTTCGAGACCTAAAAGGATTTTTGTAATGTTTGTTAAATATCATGGGGAAAATAATGTTAACCTTACTTCTTAACCTTAATGTTAATAATACTTCTTCAAAAACTAAGGTTAGTTTCAACAATTTTCTTACCTGTCCAGTTTGTATGTTTTGAATTCTATTCCTACCCAGGAAGAACTAATCTATCACTCATGTCACAGATTAAATCGGACAAGTAAAGTATGTGATCCAGAAATTTTTTTTTTATTTTCAGCAGCGAACCGTAAAATTGTGTCATTGTTTCAAAATAAAGAATAAGGATTCACAAAGAATGATAACTGGATCCAGCAATTACAAAGTTTCATTCTTCATTACCTAAATCGATTATAAAACTCAATGTACCTTAGAAACTAAAATACGATGAGCTAATACCTTAAAAATGCTACTACAAATCCGACCACTGTTGTAAAATGAAAACAACTACAAGCAATTCAATTTGAGTATTAAGTTAAAAAAACAAACAAATTGGAATTAAAAACTTACTCTAATAATCTAAATATTTTTTGCTTTCTTTACTTAAGGTAAAGCGATATTTACGTTAAAGTAGCTTTCAAAATCTGCATTTATAAGTAGTTGTAGATCCGCGCGATATTTATTTAATGCAGACACACTCTGTTGAATCAATCCTCTACAAAATATTTACTGTTACACCTTCAGTTTTGTTTAATTTTTATCCGCAGGTTGTGGTTGTGTCTAATTTTAATTAGCAGATAAAACAATTGTAAGCACAGAAACTCAACATCACATGTTTGGATAATTTTCTTTAAAATTTTTTACAACTATATGAACGAAAATAAAATTCATCCCATCCTTTTTGAAATTTAATTAAGTTCTTATTTTACAGTTAAATTTGTTCATAAATATCAGTACAAAATTATTGCAGCTACAAGGATTTTTAAAAAAATAGAGTTAGAGTTACAAAACATTACACTAATATCACTGATTTCAAAACTTGTAGATTTTCTGATCCAGCCATGCCAAGATTATCTTTCTCCAAGACACCCGACATAGTTTCGTTTCATATCCGAAATAAAGAAGACTTACTTTAGAAACCTCAATCGAGAAAAATATTTCTATAGCATCTTCCGTCCCTCCTTTTTCATCCTGGATGTTTCCCATCCCATTAGACCCTCTTCCCCAGGAAAACCGCACCTGCGATGGGGGTCTTCTCTAACGGTTACAAAACCTTTCCCCTTGCCCCACTTCAAAATCCCCTTTCTCCGTTGTGGGACCCAAAGAGGTTGTTAGCCCCTCAAGGTTAAAAAGGATAGAGGTTCACTGAAGGGGTGTTCCATGGAAGGTTGAGGTCAGGAGAAAGGTCTATCGGAAACGGAGGAGATATTTGTCCCTTCCCTCTCTGGAAAAGAGTTCAGGGGCGCTGTACTGATCAAAGGTACAAAGGGGTCGAGCAATAACAGATTGGGGTGTAGGTGCTCCCTCAATGCCCCCTATACACAATGAGAGCCATTTTGGAAAATCAATGCAGTGGGCACGCACAAAAACCTCAATGTGAGATACGTGACCATAAATACAACTTTAAAGATTCATACTTGATGGAAAATAGGGGCTACTTTTGGAGAAATAGGTACACTACACTGCACTCCTTTCAAACAAGATATTTGAATAGAACTAAAACCGATGAAACGTAACGACATAATACAACAAAAACTTGATGATTTCATCAAAACATTCCCCCCTCCCACTATTTATGATTTTGAATGTGTATTAGAACAAACCATCAAATATTGCTAATTTGAGGGGGGAAAGAACACTTATTTATTGCCTAAAAATGGAATATTAGGTCAAAAAAATGAAGATGCAGATGCATTAATGACTATATCACAACTAAGTACTCGCTTCAGTACACTCGAGAATCTTCTGAAGTAATGGCTTTAAGCGAAATTTTTATTCAAAAAATTTGAAATTAAGAAAACATTAATAAAATGACGACTTTTATTTTATTCATCATTAAACCCAGTAGATATATCATTCAATTACTTGAACCCAATTTTTAGAATACAGCCATAGTTTTCAGTACCATGAGATAATTTTGAATATTTTTATCAACATAACACACACAAAAGCACGAACTTTCTCTACTTAAACTTCCTGTAAAAAATGTAATTCACCGTGATGAAACAAAGCATCAAATGCGTGTTGAAAGATGAAGATATACGATACATGTATGTAAAAAATTCTCTCCTTTTCTTTAGAAAGGGGACAGAAATAGGATTCCTTCCCACCGAACAATAACACCCCGTACACGAAGGGAGAAATCTTGATTTTTTTAGGCCCTCTCAAAATCTAGGTTATACACATCCCTACCCCCACGGGAATTCTCCAGTTCTAGATCCGGACCAGAGGTTGGGACAAAAGCCTGTTTTTAGGGTATGGGGTAAATGGCTGAGTGGGATAAAAAATGTGGAACCTGGGACAAATGACTTTATATCAGGTTTACAGGTCGATTTTAACTGCAAATACATTAACCTCCCCCCTCCAAAAAAACCCCTACAATCGAGATCATCGTTTACTGTAGGTAGCATCTTTTCCACAGGTATTTTTTACGCACTTTTTTTCGGACACGTGCATCATAAAGGCCAACAAACTTCTCTCTTCCCTGCTTTCCAAATATTTCCCGATGAAGTCCGTCTTCGATTGTGAATGAAATTGTGAGGGAAAATTTCTTATAACCATTTGAAAATCACGCGTAACCAATTCGTGTTTGCATTTAAGCCAAAACT
Source organism: Trichonephila clavata (assembly GCA_019973975.1). Taxonomy (NCBI): domain Eukaryota; kingdom Metazoa; phylum Arthropoda; class Arachnida; order Araneae; family Nephilidae; genus Trichonephila; species Trichonephila clavata. Next base: position 44,514 of record BMAO01010854.1, read on the forward strand.
ATGTTATGGGTTCTTTCACTATAGATAACAGTATGAGTCAAAATGGACTTAATTCAATAAAGGGAGCCTCATTTTTATATAATTGCGATATCGCTAGGTCGAAGGCCTCATAATTGCACACACTTATCAAATGGGAAATAAATGATAATGTTTGACAAGTGCAAATAAAATAAAAAGGAAAAAGAAAAGACTTTCATGGCCGAAATAAAAAAAATAAGAATCCTATCTCAGATCGCACCAATCCTATTCGTGTATTTCCGAGGCACTTTTAGGGTTTCAAAAATTTCACCGCTTCAATTGAAGAGAAAGTATGTGGCCTTCATAACTTAACCCATGGTGAAGTGAACCTGTTGCAAGAGGCCTCAGAAAGGGGCTTAGCCTCAAGGAGCTTGCGAAAGCAAGTTTTTATTTTTTTCCTTTGCTGAGAATTCTCGCAACTCTTCCAATTTGTTTCACTGAAAAATCGAGCTATTCTCGTGAAAACGAAATATTCAGTGAAAGGTCATTCAGAGTTCAAATCGCCCTGGACATATCCTTCGATATCAGTGGTTGTCAAGAACAGATGCAATATTTTTTGTACTATATTTATATACATTCTGACAGCTCTAGTAAACAAAGTGCAAGCTCGTAATTGGAAAATGAGAATCAAGAAATATCGAGCATCCTTATCGCTTATAACAGCGGTGTTTTTAAAGTGTTTCCCGAATCTTCGAAAAAATATATTGATGGTTTTAGAATGTGAGCAGACAAATAGGTGTGTTTATCAGCTCTAGAAAGAAATTATAGTTCATCACAAATTTATCCAAAACAATTTCCGTGCACAGCTTCTGCACGAAGTAAATTATGACAATTTATTCTTTCTTGCAACGTAATGAAATACTTTTGTTTTTCAAAGAAAGAAAACCATGTTTATGTTGTGAAAATGAGTTGACTTCACAGTTGAACAATGGATAGATTCGTTTATCAAACAATACCTTTCGAAGATTTGATCTTTTACAGTCCATCGGAAGAATCTTATATATAGTCAACCCGGCTCAAATAATTTTAAACATTTTCCTTCCAACAAGTATTGTATAAAAACCGTGGTATACACCCACAATTGGGACTAAAACACCGGTTCTTTTTTATACATTGGTCTAACATTCCACACCTATACAATCAAACCAATTTTTTTAACTCCAAAAAGGAACATGAGTGTAAATAATGTGCCTATTGATCAGATCATTCACTTGCAGTTCAAAACAGCATGAGTGTGAACTGTGTACCCTAACCTGAATTCTATTTCACTCCCCCCCCTCCCACTAAGATACTTTATTTTCGGCCGTAGAACCTTGCAGCGATATGAGCACTGTTTTCGCATTTCTAGCAAAAATATTGAGGCCACCGTATCAACTACCTTTTGTGATATCGACAAAGGGGTCTTGCGACCCACTTTTTGGGGGAGGTCAATTCTTTTGAGGGGTGTTATGTTAGGGAGGTCTCTTACCCCCTCAACAGGAGGTCATCTGAACAAGTGGAAAAGCGACAACAATATATAGCAAAGAAGCGGAGATTTGAGGTAGACGTAGATTTTTCTTGGGGTGAAAAATACGGATGGAATGCACCATTGGGGAAACTTTGAAATAAACAACATGATATATATCTTCAGAGTGGGGACATGTCACTTGTTGTTAGTTGTAACATAACTCCTGATGTAAAATCCCCCTGTTTATAGCCATTTCCGAGTTTTTTTTCAAAGATTTAATACGTATAGCGTATGGAATTTGTGCATGTGCGTATCGATTTTTAATCTCAAAACATTTAATTCGTAATATTTATTTTCCAGTTACTGTTTATTCCAAAAATTTTGACGGTATTTATTAATTTGTGTCAAAATATTTCGAATCGATACGTTCAAAGAAAATATATATATATAAAATCGAACAATATTTCAACAATAAAAGTGCATTAAAAACAAACTAATAATCCAAAGTAATGAATGTTTAATGCATTCATGTTATAAAATTTAAATATGTCAAGACAAAGTCGAAAAAATGACGATTTACGAGTTTTTAATAAATTCTGGGAAATATTGTTTTTTAATAACATAACTAAATATAAAACAAAATCTTTGACGCCAAGAAAAACTTCTTTTAAAACATATTTGCAACTTTTTCACGATGAATAAACTAGGTTAACTTAAATTAAAAGATGTTTAACCGATTTAAGTTTAAAATGAAACAGAGAAACAAACGTTGTTTACCCACGTGTGGGGACCATTAAAAAGATGTCAAAATGAGCCAAAATTCATGTGGTTAAAATAATGTAAACCTTGAACTTATTTCACGGTTGAAAGAATAGATAGTATAGTTGTATGTTTCTTTCTTCTTAAAATAACTTCGATTTTACTCTTCCTTCTTAGTCCATTTGCAACATCGATTAAGATGTTCCATTTGAATGAGATTTTTTGTTCTTTGAAGCGTTTTTTGGACGACTCGTTAAGCTAGCTACTTTGAGAATTGCCCTACAAACATAATTTGATCATCCAACATAAGAATTCAACCGATTTGGTAAACATGTTACGCTGCTAATTCATTTATTAGGGAAATTTAAAAACTTATTATTCTCATTGGTAACAATCATTTATTATTAAAAATCTTTTTCGGCTCTTGTCCATATGTTCAAACAAAGCTTTTATTGTGTTTAAAAATAATTATTAATTCAAATTGAAAATAATGCCCATCAAAATATCCAATTATGAAATAACATGCATAACTGGAATCTAGTTTCTGTGAATCATTCGAACTTTTCTAAACCTTAAAAAATAAAAAAAAGTCGTAAAAAAAGTAAAGTTAACAACCGATTACAAATGGTGCTATATATATACTTATCAAACACAGAAAAAGCATTACGCTTTAAAAGAGTAATTGGAAGTTGTAGAAAGGATGAGATAAAGATTTGGAAAATAGAAGAAAAAAAAACTCTTCAGGTAAGTCAATTTAGGCTTCAGCTCCTCCATCTTTGAGAGTTGAGTTGTTTAAACTTAATAAATCCAAAATCGTCTGCTTCTTCAGAAGGCGCAGGGTCATTCAGCGAGCTAGTCTGCTAAACGTAGAAATGACTGTCGGAATCCAAAGGGGGAAGGAGGGGGATATTGTCATAAGAAGGGGGGAAAAAAGGATTGTCCTTGAAGAAGGCTCCTAGCCCCTCACACCGCTACCCATGAAGAGGCGAAGCTCTTAGCCAATCAGCGGAGGCGCGTGTTATGCGACTTGCGCCAGCGCGGCCATTCCCCTTTTCCATTGCAGCCTTGAAAATGTCTCTCTGCCTTCAGAGCACGCAGATAGCGGTAGTTACGACAGAGTTTTAGGATTTGGCGCCGAATCTCCAGCAAAGAGGCACCAAAACACACTCCCGTTTTGGTTTCCTGTTCCCTAAATCCCCGCTGTCTCAGTTTTTTCTGTTTGTTTTGTTTTCGATTTTGGTAGAATATGAATAATTAGCGATTGAAAAAAAGTTGTTCAATGTTTGTTTGTTTGCACAGGTTGATCGCGAAGTTAATATAAATAAAGAGAGTAATTTTTTGATTTTTAGAAATTTTAAGAGAAAAATAATAGTTATAAAAAAAACGCAAGAATGTGAGAAAAATTCCATGTCTACAAATTAAAAAATTTTGGGATAAATTCTCAAAAAAATACAAAAAAGTATTTTACAACACACATGTGCATGGAGAATATTTGCATAAGTGTCCCAAATTATTTAATTACATAAAAAGGAGAAAGAAAATTTTATGAATGAGTTTTATTGAACGAGATATGAAACAAAAAAAATAGTTAAAATTAAAAGAGGAATAAAAAAATTTTATATTACAAGAAAACAATTATAATTCCAAAAAATAAAATTTGAAATAATTTTAAAAAATAATAATAATAATAAGAGGACGAAGCTCAAATAAAAAAATAATAATAACACAATACATTACGAATATATTTATTTCATGAAAGTCACTTCACTTCAGTATTCTCAATGACTTCTGATTGCTCAAAATTTGTATCCATAAATTTTTCAGTTAAAAGATAAAAAGGGGTTACATCCAAATTACCAATAAATACATGTAACCGGTTCTGGCAACTTTATATATATAAATACGGATTATTTCAGAGGGGGGAGGGTAAATACCTTTTAAATAACTGCATTTATTTGTTAAAAGTTTTAATCTATCTTTGAATCAACACGAAGTGATCAAATATTAAGAAGGAAATACCACATTTTGAATTTTATGGAAAAGATGTCTGACAATAATCTTCGCATGGATGCTTCTTTGTTTATAATGGAACAAAGAACTTCCATTGTTATAAAAACAGAATGTCCCTATAAAAATGTGCTCGTTAACTAGAAATGTTTTCATGGAAAGCCGTTTTCTTCTTTTGGTTTGTAACTTGATTTAGGGGTTGCTGCTTTCTACATCTGTTACGCTTGACTGTTCTGCATTGCCTAATGGAAGAGGATAACGACTTTGAAATAGTAGACGGCCCCTCAAAAGCTCACTAATACGAACGTGTTCCTCACCTTTTGTTTTGACGCTTTGGAACAGGCATATGCTAAACGCATTTCCGATTCACGAAGTGTTTGTCTTTTCTGTGAAAACTCGTTTATTCTTTTGAGAACGTGCTTCATTTGGAACATATGACGACAGGACAACCAATTCGAAAATTTAACACAATAAAACAAATCAATCAAACGTTGTTCGAAGCTTTTGTGTACATTGTACAAGAATAAGTCTCAGAAAGACAAGAGGCAGACGGATTTTTTTTTAAATGTCGGACAAAACATTTCTTTCGCAGGTTTCTAAATTCAGAACGTTAATCAATACAAAAATAATTCCCTCGCATATTTAAGACCTATTTAAATGCTAATAAAATATTTTATAACAAACATCGATTTTTTTATTGGTATGTTTAAAACTATTTCTTTCATCCTCAACATCCTCATAGGGTTTTTTTTAATTACATTCTACTTAAAGTATCTGTTTTTTCCTATAAAAGAAAAGCAAAATTCTTCACTTTTAAATTTAGCTGTACTTGTGCTTATAAAACGGTGTATGATTATTAAAAATTTGAAAACAAAAACAAGAGCCAAATTTGGCGCAAAATTTATAAGCCAAGCGATCCTAATAAACAAGGTCAACACGTTTGAAAAAATGTGGGAAGGTTGGGGAAAATCCTGTTTTCTTTCAAGGTAATAATCAAATGCTGGTCTTCAGAGAGAAAAGAGTGCATTAGCACATTCGGTAAAAAATAAAAATATTTTTAAAAAATAGCTAAGAAGGGGGAGGGGGTTGATCTATTGAGATCTAGACACGAGTAGTTCATGTTGGCAAGAGTGCTAGATACTTCCGAGCTTTCAGCTACGTTGGCGTAAACAAAACACAAGCCAAATCTCTTTCGAGGGGATTGCATAAGCGTACGGCATTGACTTTGGCACGATGCAGTTGTGTTGCGTTTTGAGAATTATTTAATGCATTCGACTTAAAATGTCCTTCGTGAGAGTCTCAAGTACTATTTAAAAAAGAAGAGGGTTGAATCTTTTCAAATCCTGATATAATATAACTTTGTTGCAAGGTGTTAGACAGCTTCTCAGGGTTTGTTTATATTTGAAATGGAAAAGGTTTTGATTCCCAATACAAATTGTGTTGGACTAGAGTTTATACTGAAAAATACAGAGCTTGCGTATGCATGTAATGTAAAATCGTTATAATACATGACTATGTTGAGACAGGGGACATTGTAGACTTCTCCGAATATTTTTATTTGTTTACATACATTCAAAGTGTAAACCATTTCTTTTTCAATTAGGTTTTCACTTAATGCATGCATTAGAATAATATTTTATATAAGCAAGATATCTTTTAGAATTTGTTTGATGCTTCCTAACTTGGTTGTGCAATTAGAACAAAGGATTGTACAATATTCACAATATTTAAAAAAGGAAAATACTTATGACATTGAGATGAGAATATTAATAACAGACGTTAGCAATTCATATTTCTTTTTATCTTTAAAAACAAGGAAATTTCCTCTCTGTAATTTTACTTTTCTATTTAAATAGCTTGAAAAGACGCCTATCTTTTCATCTTATCAATGCAGTGTTTACATGAAAGCTATTTCTCATTCGAAAATATAATTCTGGTATCATCTTTCCGTTCTGTGAAAGGTGCTGACAGAATGGATCTTTTCTGTTGAGTCAGTTTTACAGAAATAGGTAGAAGTTTCCTGGAAGACCTGCACTTGATCTTTCAACCGAGTCGACCCACCGAATTTCATACGACAGATCTCTCGCTTGTTTCTTTTTGCTTTCCTACGAAGAGGTTATTGGCAGAGCCCACCGGAAAAATTATGAGCTAACGAAGAAGTAGAAAGTGTGAAGGTAGCTATTTCAAAATACATTGTATCTTTTTGGGCGAGTAAGGACCTATTTTTAGAGAAGAAATATTTTTTAAGGTGAGGTTCAGTTTTTTTCTTTCCTTTCCGAAACCTAAAGGTCTTTCGGAGCGTTAAAAGAGATAAGAACAAAGTATTGAGTCATGTGTGCATGTATATATATATACTTTTTTAAAACAACCGTGAGACCAGTGAGAAAGATTCAATTATACGACCATGTTCCATTTCGTATACTCAAAAACTTCAAACGATTATACGATATAATATTATAAAACTAACATATATTACAGCCACAACTGATTGTACATAACTGACTACAATGTATGTATTACAGTCAGATGTATGTAATTTCTGCGGATCGATACCTTGCAGTGTATAAGACAGGGAAAGTGTCTTTACCTGTAGCATGTGGACCGTACATGGAGGCAAGTGTGTAGGGCAATCTCTGTGGAGACTGTTGGAGTATGTTCTGGAGCAGGGTCTTGGCCTCCCTGTCCATGTTCTCTGGGGAATGCAGAAGAGCCTCGGCCACAATTTCCTGGTCGCGAGGGTCACCACGGGTACTGTCGCAGCTGTTGTCTACTGAAAAAAAATACAAATGTTTACTAACCAAAATATTACGTCATACACTTAACAAAGAGATATATAATTATACATGTTTTATACTCGTACATAATATTCCTTCTACCTTTGCCCTACATAACTTTTTGTATGTGTTTAACCGTACACAAGAGTGTGCTTTGATGTTACAGCCACCTTCCCTCATATATATAGACCTAAAGAACTTTAATTATGAGCATAAAGATTATATCTCGGCGATGTCTCGTCTGTTTTTTTTTTAAATATACCCCCTACCCATAAAAGTAGTTTGTATACGCCACTGTTTGTAGATACAGCACTATCTTTAAATAACACCACAAATAATAGTAATTTTTTTTACAAATACATATTTCTTCCACAACAGCAAAATTGTTTTACTATAATTATAACGAAGAAACCTTGCTCTCTCCTTTTACAAAGATTATATGTCCTTTCTAAAACGTAGAAGGAACCAAGTGTATGTATATGCAGACATACAATTTAAATAGTCAAAAGAAGGAGTGTCTTTGTTCAAGGAATGGTTTCATTATTTTCAAAAAGCATTATGAAAATCTCTCTCAATTAGTTTTTCTGTTTTCCTTAGAAAAATATCTAGGACCTTGAATAATTAGCATTTATGCGAAAATTTCTTTGCACTTACAAATTATTAAAGCATTTGAAAATTTATTATTTTTAATGATTCATATTTCCTGTATCATAAATATTGCTTTACAATAGATAAATATGTAATCCAATTACGTAAGACAAAAGCAAATTACATGCACCATTATAATTCAAATAATGTGTTTAAATTATAGCACCGCTAACTCTTTTTTTTAAATTAGTTAAGTTTTTGCTTAAAACATCTATCTATACCTAAAATAACAGTTTTCTCAAGAGAACGAACTTTTAAACACATTTTCCCATGACTCATTCTTTTCACGAAGTTTTGCTACGAAGAAATCGCTTATGTTAACCCAAATATAAATATTCTTTCGAATACATACACATTCTAGTAAGTCCTTAATTCTTTATTTAACATTTCTTACCATTCTTCTTCCTAAACAACATAGTTTCCACACGATCATTTACAGTAAGAATAAGCAGAAATAACATCGAGAGAAAATTCCCTCCCACAAAAAGAGAAGGGAAGATCATAATCTAGTGAGTTGAAGGCTTCAAACGATAAGCATTTTCATCTCCCCCAAAACCTCCCCGATTTCAAACATGCCGCTTCCTCCTCCGAAATATCAACAAACAGATACCGAAGAGCAGGGGTGGAGGCAAGCACTGTTTCTAAGTTCACCAGACGATTGATAAAAGGAAGTTCTTCCTATTAATAGAAAACATTTCCGACGGCATTGCTCTCATAATTCTACCCCTCTCCCCCAAACGTATAAATGAACTCGGAGACGTGTTCTCCATTCGCAATGTGGTGTGGGGCCCGGGTCCCCAGAGGGCCCCTCCCTTCCCTCTTTTCAGGACGTACCTGGCGGCTAAAAGAAAGTGAAATGGCCCCTTACGTTTGATTTCGAAAGTGAAAGTACAACCTGAAAAGTTGCGCAAATGACAAGAATACGACCTCGCCTACTGAATAGTTATGAATGGGCGGGTATAAAAAAAACATTTTTGATCTGGATGACAGTTTTCGATGAAGACATGAAATCAGGATGATATACGACGAAAAGAATATTTAAAAAAATTAATGTTGCCACATAGAATTTTCTACTTCTTTAATTTATTTGATATGAGTGGGTTTCGGTATGAGTATAACGCTAGGGTAAAAAAAAATTCGTACGTGTTTGTGGTTTTGATTTCCTGATTGTTGAGTCATACAAATTCAAAATTTCTTTTAACAAAACTGAAATGAAAGAAATCCCGTTACTTAGTAACAAATCGTGGAAAATAAAATTATAATTAATGGTTTTGGCTTAAAAAAATTTTTTATTAGATAATCGAAGTCCCTTTAATTCAATTCAAATTTTAATTAATAAACTAGGATGGAGAAAAATAAGTTTGTGTTTACTAGTTTGCGAAAAATTAGTGTGAAAAGATATTCGTATTTGCGATTTTAATTTTATATTACGATCTAATTTTTTAATTTAAAATTCAAATTTTTAAGCAGTTTATTCTCTTATTTTGAATATTCTCAGTCCAAATAAGCTGATATGGAAATAGTGCTTCATTAAACAACCTCATACAAATTCGTTTTATAGTGGGGAAATATTTATGTGTGTAACAAAAAAGAGTCTTTTAGAGCATACTTCATGTACAATTTTTCTCCCTAACTTCACAAAATCTCTTCTCACGTTCCCATCTGTAACACCCACTGAAGCGATTTACAATCAAAATGCATTTGGGTATAATTGTTTAAAATCTTCCAAGCGTAAATGATATACCATTTTATCTTTGAAAACAATGCTTCATTTTAAATATCAAATTTCCAAGTTTCTTTGTTAATCAAATGTAAGCTTTTTTAAAAATGATGTCCATATAATAACAAAACGTTATTTCGTTTATATCGTTTCCCAACAGAAAATATATATATATATATATTTGACGAACCGTGTAGTAATTAACGAGAAAAATATTTAATTTGATTCACTTTTAAATAGTGGAGAGAAGGAAGAGGAGAAGGAGGAGGAGGTACATTTTAAAAAAACGTAGACGAAAACGTTGAGGCGTAATCTTCATGCTGAAAATGAAAAATCTGATGAACCTCCACCTTTGTCTATGCCACTGATTTCAATAAGGGTGAAAAGCAATGAACAGTCAAAAGTTAATTATTCACTTCAGTAAGAAATTAGATTTATTTTAATTAAAATAATTCCATCGTCATCCTCTTTTGATCATCTGTCTAATGAATTGTAAAAATTGAAAGCTATGCATTTTTTTTAATGTATGGAGCAGTGAAGTATTGCATTCCCTAAATATGCACAGCTAAGAACACCTTTTTTGTTGATACATACATCTTTTATTAAATTTCATTTAGCCGTTTATTAGAGAGAGAAAAATTATAACTCCATAGAAATGATGTCCATGATAAACGCATTGATATTTCGTTTATTGCATCTGGCATACCTCTGTATCTATTTCTATGCGCATAATAACTACAACATTATCGTTTATCAAGCATAAAAAAGCTTCCAAGCTGAAGAATCTACTTTTAGACCTATTTTACATACAAACAATGCATTCGACTTGATTTGTTTCAGAGGAGTTCTCAGAAAGAACGCATTTGTATGTTTCATTTTAACCAATTTTTACAGATGACTGGCAACAGAGTATGAAAAAAGTGCGATAGAATATGCACTTTTCAAATTAACTTGTATTTTCTACATAATATTCCTAATCCTTTTTTAAAAAATCATTGGTATTTGTTCCTATAACATTTTCAATGTAGTAAATTTTTAATAGATTTCATTTCATGTAAGGCAGGGGAGACCAGAATTTTTTGAAATACTTTGAAATTAACGTTTAAAAAAAAGGGCACAGATTACAAATAGATGCAATAAATAAATTATATAAGTCAATTCAAGATTTTATTGCACATAATAAACAGGATTGTTATTTATGATCTATCCCCTTCAGGTAAACGCGTCTAGTTTTAGACCTATTTACATATACACACACTTTTATTTGTTTCAGTAGGCCTAAGAAAGAAGGCATCCACATGTTTCATTCCGACCATTTTGAACAGACGACTGTTAACATAGTGTGTAAACAGTTGTGGCCGTAGGAGTTAGCAGACTCGAGGACAGGCCAATCAACTCCCCTAGTGTCACCTTGAGGCTCACTGTCACTGTGAAGGCCGGGGGAAAAAAGCAAGGTGCTTTGCCTAGGTGATTGGATTGCGTCATTGCAAAGCCTTTGTTCTCTCTGTCCAGTATCTGGGCACCTGGCCAAATTGGATAGAAGGTTTTTTATTGGTGCTGCTGGGACGATGGGGGCGGGTTAATGTGTCGAGGGGGGTGGAAAGGGTCAGTTGGGTTCTCGGATGGGTGTTCGGCCGATTTGTTTCGAATACAATGGAAAGTGGTTTGCATACAGGAAAGGAACGTTGTAATTGGGTTTGTAGTCGTTTTTTTAAAAAAACGTGTTGCATTGGATGATTTCAAAAGAAAAGAATGACTGTTGAAAGAAAGAAAAATGCGATTTATATATTTTTTGACTCAAATGTAACAATGGCTTTAGAAATGTTTTTATCACTTCAATTTTTCAGGATTTATTTATTGCGCAGTAATTTCCATATTTTTCATTCAGTTATTAAAATGGTTGGTCAACACTTATAAAATCCAGATATATACGACGTGTTTACACTGTATTTCGTTTTTTTTTCTATTTTAATAATAGAAGAAATATCTTCATCTTTGTTGCAATTATCTGGAAAAAAAATACTCAGAATGAAAAATGAATTTGTACTTTTCAAATAAAAAGACTAGTCTCAAAAATTTATTTCGGCTTTTTCTCAAAATATTACTTTAATGGGATCTATTTTATGGTCAGATATTGACGAGGAAAATGCCTTGATATAGAAATAAAGTAATATAAAACTTACTAAACTGTAAAATGTTTTGAATGTGTCACAATTTATCACTTGCATACTTAGAACCGTAAATTATATTACGGATATTTGCAGGGACGTAGCTACCGCAGTATCAATGATACGGAGCCCCTAAAATTCGTAAGCGGAAAAACCACAAAATGTTAAGGGGCCCTCCAAAATAGCTCACAAGGAGTTTTGATACAGGGCCCACTCAGGCCTAGCTACGCCTGTGAAAAATTGGAAAATTTTTTTAGAGCTAGTTATTTGTCATAACGTTAACAGCAATAATATTTCTGATTTTTAAAAAAATACTTTCTTTAAACAAGTTGTTCCTGGATTAATTATAAGCTACACGAAGGCTATTGGCGAAGGACCGCGTAATTTTGAACGTCGCCTAAGCGAAATATATATATATATATAGTATCCCACTCTCTTAACATCCAAATCATATCAACGTGAGCACTTGCGAACCACGAGAGATTTCGCGCGCATCAGCTCCGCTGCACGGCGGGTTAAAAAATAAAACTGAAAAAGAATAATTAAAAACCAAGAAAACAAAAAAGAAAAATATGCATTCCAATGAATATTATTATAACAAACTAACATAACAAGCCAATTTAATCAGGAATAAAAAAAAAATATAAAAGAATACAGATTTTTTTTCAAGAATTAAAATGCAAAAAATAACTATTTCAGGAATAAAAATATGGAAATATATCCTCTTCCTCAAACAGCGTAATCAAGCAATTAAGCCAAGTTCACATTTTACAATAATTCGTTTACGTAATTACCGAGAAGACTATAAATAAATTTCTCTTCAATGTCATTCCGCGAAGAATAGTTTTCCACAGCACCGCTAGGAGGCGCTCTCTCAGCTGGAGCCTTAATTACCAATTGAGGTGCGCAACTCGCAGGAGGGGAGGAGAAGTGGGGTGCGCCAAGGGGTGAACGTCCGAGCGGGATAAAAGAGAAAATGTTCAAGGTTATGAAGAAGGAAACAAGCAGGGGGAAAAATAAAGAACTACTCTACTCTCATACAATCGATCTTCGTTTGCGGAACTCATCGCAGGTAGCGGAATGTCTTGCTGGCAAAAGGCGATTTAAAAAATGTTTTTTCTTTTTTTTTTCTTTTACTCTCTACTCTCATGTCGCTGGGGGACGACACAGTAAACATAAATGTTCGGAGTCAGTCAATTGATTTAGATTCTCTAATGGTAGCGTGGGGAGTTTTTAATAAAAAATAAGTAAAAAACTCTCTGAATATTTTTTTTCTGGCGAATGTGGACGAAAGGAAATAAATTTTTGAGGTTTTCAGATAAATATGATATGATTAAAATTACTTATTTTTGGGAAAGAAATATTGCGATTTTTATTTGAGAGGATACAAATATTTTTTTAATTTTGTTGTTCGAAATAGCATTGTTCTAAATGAGATTTTTTTATTTGGAAACTCTTTCATCCGTATGCTTGTATTGCTTTTTGAACAATAATTACAACAAACTAATTTAAATTACAAGAGGAAAAAATACGTTTCAGTAAGATAAATGTTTCATTTGTGGATGGTACAATATTCGGAATATAATACTTATATATATATATTTCAAATGTATAGATTTATAACTTACCGTTCATTAGTACAGAATGATTTTCAATAATTGTCCGCTTAAATGCATAATTTACTTAGAAAGTAGTTGTAATATTTTCAATGCACTACAAAAATGAGTTTTTTTTTTTTATTATTGTTGTCACTTCAATATTATAATAGTCCACGTATGTTTTATACTTGAACACATTTTTTGAATGTCTTTAAAAATTAGCTTAAACATAAATGTTCCCATTCACAACAAATTTTCATGTTCACAAGTTTCACTATAAAGTTATTATGACACAGAAACTTCGCAAAAATATTTTTATTCGATTAAATTTTTATTATTTCAAAAGCAAAATTAACACGAGATTTAAAGATTGTTATTTCTCTTTTTTATACAGTTAAATTAACCAATTCGTAGCACAAGATTTAAATTAATATTTATTCAACAAATAAAACGAGCATTCTTATGGCAATAGAGGTTAAAATCACAATTATATCGCAACGTTTACTGAAACATTGCAAGCTCACTTCTATCAGCAAACAGCGGGCCATGTTCAACATGCGAACAGAATCTTACGTGTACTCCCCCCCCCCTTTGATTTCTTAAAATACGAAAAAAAGAATATTTGCATTGCTACCAGTTCGCCCTTAAAGTAAGGTTTGCAAAAATAACACTTCGTCTTTTAAATGTTAAAAAAGTTACATTTTTACCATTACAGAATCCTGATATATTTTTCCTCGACATTTATTTAAAAAGCGGCATATTAAACTAGAAACGCTCCTTTTAAATTAAAGAGATGACTGTGTATTCGCAACTTTATAAATAGCTTTCAGCGAAAAAATGCTTCGTAATAGCGAACAGGAAATACAAAGGAAGCGCCCTTGAAAGAGGCAGAGAACAAGCAGACATTTAAAAAAAAACAAAAGAGGGGAAAAAATGTTAAAAAAATCACCCGAGCAGTCTAAAAAAATCTAGCGAGGAAGGAAAGGGTAGAGATAAGACGGTCCATATTATCAAGGCCTTGGAGATAACATTAATCTATCTGCCTAAGCTGATCGACTAACCTACTCCATTTATCACAGATTACCTCACTTTCAAAAGGCACAAATGAAATCGGAAGTTCTTTTTTGAATACGCGCTTATAATGGATGATACAAGATGAATTTTTTTTCAAACGAAATTTATTTTTTTATTTTTTACCGTTTTATTTATTTGCTCGTTTATGCATACATATATACGCGAGTGTTTTTTTTCTGTAAATACATCGCTATAAACACGGTTTCCAAAATAAAAGTAAAAATCCATTGCATATATTGAAAAATGCATTATTTGAAAATAGTATTGGTTTGTTTTGATTTTTTAAAATGTCACATTTATAAAAGCTGTATGATGGATATTGGCGACGGACATCGTAAATTTAAACCTCACCCACGTGACCTGAGATAACACCTCACTCTTTAAACTTCTACATCACACCATAAGGACTAGGAACATCAACAGATTTACGTTCATCAGCCCCACTACACGGTGGATCATCTATAGCACTAGGACTCGACAATGCCAGCGACTAGTCCTTGACCACGACCAATAACCTGGTAATGAAACTAGATGTAAAATGAAATACGGTACTGAAGGATGGAAAATTTTTTTAAAATTAAATGTTACGTGATTAGTTGTGTTTATGCTATTTTAAATACGTCGTTTTTAATCACAATTCACATACATTAATAGACAATTAATTATACGATTGTCAATACTTTTCTTATAAGTATTATGGTGAATTGTTTTACTTAGAAATCGTATGTGCTATATTAGTTCGAAGAAAGAGGGGGGGGGGGGAGTCACACCTCGTGTTCAAGTTGCCAAAAAATTATTTTAAAACAAAAGGATTATAATGTGGCTTGATTAACAATTTTTTTCTAGCTTATTTTTTTAAAATTTAATGCATTGTTTTATTTGTCAATAGCCCTCTAGTAGCTGCGAAATGCAACATTAATAAACAACCAATCCTATTGTTTCACAACATTTATCGCCTATTTGGATTGATTTTGTGCAATTAAACGTCACACTGGAGCTAAGTAAGGGCTAATTGCGATTATGATCATTATTTCGAACACAATAAAAAGATATAGATGATACGTAAAACTGGGGGAGCACAACGGTCCATACCTCACTATAAAAGAGTTATAGTGTTTTTTAGTGTATTTTTTATGTTTATTGAGATGCGGTCGAATTAACGCAACACCCTTTTGTGCTTTATTCTGCGCAACAATATTTAGGGGGGGGGGGAATCAGCTCACCGCGAAGCTTGTGCCTTGGATCTCAACACTAGTCTTAAATTTATCTTGAAAAGAAAAATCAATATTCTAATAGAGATATTAAGAAAAAAAAACATGTTCCCTAAATAAACAGTTCACTAAAGCAAAAATAAATTCCTTCTATTTTATACAAACAAAACAAACCTTACCCTCAGAAGGGTGAAGCAATTTTGGCACTTTTTAAATGCTAAAATTATTTTCAAACTGAAAAAAAAGAGCGAGAGAAAGAGAAAAATAAACAATATATAGACAGCCCCTCAACTCTCTGAACCAGGCCGAAACCCACTTTCACTTCCGTCAGCAGGTTGAGCGGGATGCACACACAAAGGCCGGATTGAAAACGACGCGACCCAGTCAGACAAGGAGTGAAAAGGGTCTCTCTCGCTTATCCAAAGGAGAACCATTATCTTTATTTCGCTCATTAAAACATGTAATGTTTTCTTAGCACACGTGTCCTCCGACATACTAAATATACATCTTCCGGGCTTATGGAGGTGTTGGCTGCCTTGACTTCGATTCTCCCTACCACAAACGTGTAACACTTTTAGATGCCTCCGGAGTTTTTTAGCCCATAAATTCACCCGTTGCTATAGAAGAGCTGGTTTTTCTATCCCCCCCCCTCCTTCCACCTCTCATTTTAAAATTCTTCACGTTTGCTTTTTGAGGAGACGTAACGACATAGGTATGAATGAAGAATCAAATCTTAGGATCATTGGGGAGACAGAGGTGATTTTTTTTTTGAATGGGTTGTTTTGTAAAGAAAAAATGTCCTTCTACAATCTAAAAAAACAAAACTAGAGAACTTTTTTAAATTTAAAAAAAAAAAAACCCTCATTATATATTGATATGTTGATAGCACTAGCGCAAACAGAATTCCCCATTTTATTTCCTAAAGGTTTGCATTTGAATCAGTCTATTTTATCAATTATAAAATGTGTTATATATATAGTTTTTTCTATACTATTACGCGTCAAATGAATTATTAATTTCACAGATTGTTCTGAAAAACTCCATATTTATGTTAATTTTTCTGAATTTAAAAAACCTTTAGAGCAAATATATATATTAAGCAAATATATATATTAAACGAATATATATTTTTAACCACTCGGTTTTATATTTGTATTAGAATATATGCTTCTATATATATATATATATATATATATATATATATAAGAAAACAAAAAGAAACTGGAAAACTTAGATTACACATCTTTCAAAACACCTATCGAAATCGAATATAATCGTTGTGTGGCAACAAAAATCCGTAAAATACTTGCAATTTAATATCATTTGTTTCACTGAAAATTCCAAATTATTTTAAAGTTTCGGTCCATGAACAATTGATCTATCTTTTAGATTGAATTTAAATATCCCTCCATAATTGAATAAGGAACTTTATACAAGCGCCAACAATATACACTTTAAATAGCCAAATAAAAAAAAATTAAAAAAACATTACTTTCAACAAAATCACAAATTATGAATTTAAATATCCCTCCATAATTGAATAAGGAACTTTATACAAGCGCCAACAACATACACTTTAAATAGCCAAATAAAAAAAAAACATTACTTTCAACAAAATCACAAATTATGAATCTTCTTCCCTGAATGGAATAAAATTTCTAGAAATTAAAACCATTTACCAAGAATCCTTCCAATTGAATGAATCTAAAAGACACTATTTTACAGAAATAAGCCCTATTAAACATGATAGAAGACCAAAGACTTTTTACTTAACTTTCTTGTTCTGTTTTCAGAAATCTAGTCAAATTATATCCCACATGAATAGGATAGCAAAATTCCTATTTTTAGAAAAATCCCCTTTTTTGCACTTAATAACAGAAAAACATGCTAGCTTAATTTCTCATCACATCACTTCGAAATCGAGCGTGAAATTCTTTACCACTACCAATTTATCCAGTTGATAGTCACCCAGCAATTATGCTACGGTGTAGCAATCAGAGAATATTATTATCCCTCTCATTAGTTGCTATTCAAACGTCTTCTCCCTTGCTGACTGATGGCACTATCGCGAGAAGTGCCTGCTCTTCAATAAGGACTAACGATGGATGAGAAGATTTCGGTTTTCTCCATGATTAACTTTGATAGGAAATACTGAACTCTATATTTGATCTCCCTTATTCGCACCGACTCATAGAATTCGATCTAATGTTTTGACATATTAATCTTGATAGAATTCCATCCATATTTTCACCATCTCATATTTCACTTGGTAGAGATTTCATAAATCTTTCACAGTCACCCCCCCCCATGCTCATAAACATGTACATTGAAGAATCTCGTTCTCATCCCCCCTCATACTCATAAACATGTGCTTTGAAGAATCTCTAAGTTCTAATAGCCATAATATACATTACTCGTTTACAAAACCTTTAATGATTAAGTAACGGTAACGATAAAGAATCCAACTCAAATTATTTACAAGTCTTAAAAAAATCAACATCGAAAGATTCCTTTTTTAAAATCCAAGCTTCATATGCTTCTAACCATCTCTTATGAATCTCATTTTAGCCCTGGGCAGTAATCTTGATTGTAAAAGTTTCATATAAATCTTGCACATGACGAGTATTACTACAACAAAATGTACGATAATTTCCTAAGTTTTTTTGTTCTTTGAATCAATGTCAGTCAAACAATGACGTTACTTGTATTTCTCTATGGAAAAAAATTCGAAACAGCCTTGACCTACACTATTTCCTATGAAGGCCCTATACTAAGTAAATAGATATAATTTTATTGAAAAAACGTAAGTAAACTCTCTTCGTAAAGATATTGCGTGACTCAACTACAAATTAAAAACCTTGAAATACTTAAAACTTTCGAGTCGATGAGCAGTCCGGCAAGGCCGTTAAAGGCATCTATATATAATTGGATACCAACTCACACATTATGAGTGGGTCTATCTATATAGGAAGTAGCAACTCGTTCTCTAGAGCGTTACGCTACGTGTTCTTCTAATTCTACAATCAAAATGAGTAAAAGAAAAGGGGAGGGTCTATATCCCATTGAATCACACTAATGACTGAGAAAAAAAAGCGGAAATGCTCGAAATTTGGGCGTGAACGAACACAAGGGTATCCATCCATTCTGCCGTGAGATGCCCCTTGAAGGGGCCTCTCGCATGCTCTTCATCCCCCACACATCAGGTAGAGTTGACCTCAATACCTTACTTTGACAGTACAAGGCCAGCCCCCAAAACGTTTTTTTTTTTATTTTATCAACTTTTTTACCCATCTACCCTTGATGGTGGTAATAACAAGTAGAAACATTCGCTTTGAAAGCGCCTCAAGTTCAGAGGGCTAAAATTTAATTGCGATGGATATGGGGGGTGGCATTAAGCGGAGAGGAAGTAAATCTAGGTCACAGAAGGGTTACCAAAGATCGTAGGTGATCAAGAGATGACTTGTCTCAGGGTTAGGTAATGTTCTTTTAGAGGCCCCTTTCAGGATGCAACCGCATGTCACATAGCATTCAACCTGGCCTTGAACGAAAAGAATGGGCCTCCAACAAGAAAACTTTCACTTCCAAGTACAAAGAGGGAAAAAGGAAGAAACATTTGGAGCAGGAAGCCAAATCGTGACAAAGTACGTACGTATTCTCTTGACGTACATTTATTTCTCAGAACCCACAATAAGGACTTTTTTGCAGAAAATTGAAAGGATTAATATATATATGCAGGAACACCTCGTATTCTTTTTAACTCCGTATATAAATAAGATAATATCGAACTTATTTTTAATATCAAAAGAATTAAAATTATTTACATACGACGCGAAAAGCACGATTGGTCAAAATTCCAACAGACAATACAGAAGAGTTACTCGGTTTTCAGTCGGAAATGAAATAATAATCAATTTTGGAATTCATATTTCTTTGCTTTCAGTATACTATCAATCGAGGTGATCACAACCTCGAGTTCGATCGGTCAATAAGGTATTCAGTAGTCCTGAAGAGACTCAAGTCAAATTGGCAGTGGCGTAACGTACACCCCCGCATCGAAGGGGGATCTATGGCTCTAGGGGGGCCTTAAGCCTGACTGACGCCAAGTACGTACTTGGGCTTGGGGCCCAAAACCTGACTTTGCAGGAGGGCCTAAATAATCTCCGTTAAGCCATTGCAAATAGGTACAGAAGACATCAAAACAGAAAACGAATGTCTCTTGGCCTTTTAAAAAAATCAAAAGCGTGCTACAATACACAACTGGAAAAAATCTATCTTCATTACAACTGAGAGTACATTAAAAAAGTTTGGAGATAAAATGAATTAACTGATAGAAATAAAGGTATCTATAACATTACTCTTCAAGAAGGTTATTTTTCGTATTCCAAAATGGTATCTATCATTTTACTAATCTACCTTCTAATGATTTATCAATAAAAAAAAGTTGGAATCCTCCCCCGAACATTAACAGGAGAGATTTCACCTGCTCAGTTGAGAGTTAGAATAGGAATGTGCGTGTTCTTGCACAGAGTTTGCCATAATAGTACATCCGGGAATAGACTGCATGTGTTGCTACTTTACTTCCGACAACGAGGGAAACCGTTTTCCGCCTTCGACACACAACAGAAACAATAGACCGATTGGTCTCACTGGCAGTTGGACGCTGGCTGTTGCGCAGACGAGACATGCTACCGAGATTGACCTTTATTTTGATAATAAATAATGAAAAAAGGAAACTTTACGCTAGGGTGATTCGCTTTTCCCTTCATAGCAGCTCTACCATACCCTTTTGCCATGGCTGAAATTATCGGTGCATTTAGATCCTTTCAAAGCGGCCGCATCACTTGCTTTTTCCACGGGTGAAATGACTGGTGAATTTAAGATTATGAAAATACACTAAACAAAATTAAAAAGCTTGTGAAACGAGGCTTTACTATTTTTAATCTGTTTCGACTAAATTTTTTTTAATTTGCTTTTGACATAGCAGAAAATATTATTTTGTTTTATTTCTAAGGTTCACAAGAATGATAACTATATCACTATGGCTCAAATTTATAAGACGAAAACGATGATTATAATTTGACTGATTTCTTTCGTTCTTGTTTCCCTATAGGAATCATTGAACTAATTTATCTTTATATATTTACTTTGTTTTTTGCAATGTATACAAAAGTAGAATATTTTGAATATGAAGGGATTATCCTCAAATAATCAATTAGTTTTTAAACAGAATTTTACAAATAACGTTATTTAAACACCATGATTTTACATTAAATCTGAATCCTACTTTGAGTTCTACCGATCACAAAAATCTTAAAATCACTATCGGATCTTAGCCTTGCATTATATTATTTAGTAATGAATTTCAGCATATGAGGGTAATAAGATATATAGGTAAGTCCTTTTTTTCCAGAAAGCTAGGGGAAAAAAGTGGGAGAGGCATACACTGTTACAGGCCGAGAGGCCTACTAATAGGGGAATAAACCCTATGGCCTACTTTCCAAACAGTGAATTTTTGGAAACCTTTTTTTCCCTCAAAAGCCATCATGAGGATGTAGGGGTAATGCTACACGAAATGCAACCCACGCCTGGGAAAAAATCGGTAAAGAGCCTCACAGAGAGAAGGAACTCATAAAATATAGAAACCAGTATTTGAAAGAAAGGATGTTCACGACATTCTCGATGATCGAGACAGCGTAAAACATCGTTCAAACTCATAAGGTGTCTTGAAACGTCGTTTACTATTAACAACGTTTAGTATTCTTACTTTTTATCTTTCCCATCAAACACATTAATCAGATACTGTTCCACCCCCATTAAAAGAATATTCACACCAATACCAAAATTTTATGAAAATATATCGATGTAAGAATATTTGACTCAAATGACTTAATGAAGGACCAAAGAATGTTCATGAATTGTGCGATGCAATTAATAAAAAGAATATGAGTAACTTTAACCATCTAGGATTTGTAGAACGCCTTCAAAATGGCTTTCATACGAACGTATGTCTTATAGACAGCTAACGAAATCGACGTTCATTCATTAGTTTCAAACGAATGCTTAATGGAACAGACAATCTAGCCAATATCCGTATTCAAACACACACAAATTTTATTTTATACGACAACATAAATTGCCCTTTAACATGAGATCATTATGTTATATTATCCCATTGATCGTCACATTAAATTATCTTTAAAAATACATTTGTAACTAAAAACAGTGAAAAACTTCCACACTTTCATGCTTAGACGTCATTGCGAACTTTATATATTGAAGTAAATTGGATAAAATACATAGAAACGGAAAATCAATGAAAGTAAAGAGTAACGTCAAGTCTTGTTACTCCAGGTGGTTTAATTTGCTACGAAAATGCTTATCAACGTAAAAGTCCAAACAATGAAAACAGAATGGCCATTAAGCTACGATCGATCCAATTTTGGAATAGTGGTTCAATCCTATCTCAGCTTGACTCCTATAGGTCCGAAAATAAAACCAAACCCGAGGGCTATCGTCAATGAAGGTCGATTCGATTTCCACAAACACAAGTCCTCCCCCCTTCCCATATTGTTTACACTAGCATCGATGTAAGTTTCCTGTTAAAAAAGAAAAGGACCGTCAGAAGTCCTGTTAGCAAACATGCAAAGTGGCATCATTGCTCAATCGGCCTCAGTTAAGTAGGCGTGATGATAGAGAGAGAACCAATGTAACTAAAACGGGGTCATTATGTCTTTCGGCCACAAGTCCTAAGAGCAGGTAACTCTGAGGTAATAGGGTCAGGTTAGGTTGCACAGGTGAAAGCGCTTTTATGAACCGTTCCAACTAATGCACTCTTTTAAGAGACACAACTTTTATTCTATGTGGATTGGGCAGAGAACAAGATCTGTTGGTGAGGTGATCGGTTGACTAAACCTTCCGTTCTTGTAGCACTGGACGTTCCATTTTCAGAGCTGTCGGTCAGGGATGCCGAAGTGTGTAGGCCGCAACTCACGCAAATTTGAATACGTAATAGGCAGTCGAAACCTCAGGAAAATAGCGCACACGGTAGCAGCCCGGAGGGCTTGTATAAACAACTTCACTGTTGGTTCGGCTCATTGGTAATCGTTTAGCATGGAAAACCAAAGCTGAAATTTGGAAAACTTTCTTACTCGAGTAACAAAAAGTCAATTTCTTGTCCAATAAAAGGGAAAAAAAACTTATTTAAAAAAATATATATATAAAAAATAATGTTTTTGTAAACATCAAACTTGGACTCATTTAATGACTGTCTTTAATATAGATCAACAAAAATGATGATTGATTCAAAAATGGGAACTATATACGAGTACAATCTTTAAAAAATTAACAAATAAAAAAATACTACCGAATCAATCACTAATTTTCTGACAAACCGAAAACATATATTGAGGTGAAACAGTTAACACATTTCAAGCAATTAAAGAAAATTTAGAAAAATAATTAGCAATCACAATTTGATTTTTCAACCTATTAACGTCCTCGGCCGTACAAAAACATACTCTTTGAATTTCTGACTGTGTTTAAACGCGTATCGTACTAGTTTAAAGGTGGACGACGGCGAAAAACGGTCAAAGAGTTAGCCTTCTTTGTTGCAAATATTTTTCTTTTAAGTTCTACTCAAGGACGACACCTTCTAAGTTCTCATGCTTTCAAAAGAAAAAACTGCTAAGCCCTTCATGTATAAATTTAGGCAGAAAGTACTTTTCCCATAGAATTTTCTGAGAATACTACCGCATATGTCAGACCTCAAAAGAAAATTGAAGATACTGACTAAAGAAAATGTCTTTATCCTCTCCACCTGGTCATGATACATGGTCTTTTCAGCAAGTGCCAATGAAGATTTGCTATATGTTAGAAAACATAGGGGAATATACACATAGTATATATTTATGTCCGTCTATTCTTAGCAAAAATGCTATAATAATGAGTTTTTTTATTCTATATCTAGAACTCAGAAGACTTACAACGCTGTTCCCAACTACAAGTGTACGAGACGTATAAGTTCCATTTAAGATGTACAATATATGGAGAACATTGAAGTGAATGAAACACTTTGGAGCGTTTAAAAGTCAATTTGCTAATTGTATATAGTTCATAAAAAAGCTCCAAGGTTACATATTACAATCTACGTAAGAGACGCGCCTTTAAAAATTTAGTAGCAAAAAACAGCAAGAACCGAAAGGTCAAAGTATTAAGTTTAAAAACTTTTAACTACATATGTTACAAATGAAGAATAATTAAAATATTACACACACATTGTTTAGTTTTAGTAATAAAGTTACTGGTTTCGTGGTACTCGGGAGTTTTTTCAGTATGTGGCTGATGTAAAAAATGCAGCCTTTTAGATTTCCCCCCTCTCTAATACGGAATTTTCTAATTTGTGAAAACACGAAATATCTCGATTTGAAATCTTCCAATTTCTGTAACAAAATCAATGAGTAAGACAATCCTTTAATAACAAGGCATTCTAACAACGAACACCGTATTTCAAAGCGCATATTAAACTTGTAAATTCAGACAAAAATAACCGATCCGGTTTCGCGAAGCATTTTTATGAGAACAGAAGTCTCAAACGAAGTGGTTTCAATCCAGTGGAATTAACTTAGAACAAAGAGTTATATTCTTCGACAGTAGGAGGAAGAAAAAAAAAAAAAAAAAAGGCTGTAATAGTGAGTCTTCATGGTTCCGGGCGACCAGAAGGAGTCGCCTCTTTTTCCCAATGCTCTACTTGGCAAAAAGCAACGCGAAACGGGTCACTGGGTCAAAGTCTTGTTTCTTTGGAGGATGAGGCTCCAAAAGCCGGGTTTTCGTCCAAACACAACAACCGAAATGGAAAGGATACAAGTCGAATCGTAATAAGGGCCGTCGAAGCCGCCCAATAAGCTCATGGTTCAAGGTTTAGGCTGCAATAGACCCGATTTTGTTACGAAAACAGAAAACCCCAAAAGATGCTTTTGGGGCCTTTTGAGGAAGTGGTGCTTCAGAAACGAGTCATTTCCGGTTCATAGCGCTACTACTACTACTACTTGTGATTATATTTACGTTTTAGCAGATGAGGTGAATGTTTTGCTGTCTGCATTTCAAAAGCAACCACGAGGAAGTGGAACAAAGGATTCGAAAATAGGAATTGGCTTAACAGTTTTGGGTTAAGTAATTTGTGACAAGAAAATTTATTGCCATATTTTCCTCGTTTTTTTTACACTGTTTCGCACTGTTTGCACTTTTTTCCACAGTTTCATGCATAGTTTGTTTTAGATGTCAGTCAGCTATTTTGCGAACTTCTTAACGCGTTGGTTTTCTCTGATAAAAATAAAACACGTTTCGTACCCTGATATAGTGCAAATAATAGAAAAAAAATGTTGTTAAAGTTTAAAAAGTCGTTCATTCAAAAATCCTAATGGCATACTAAATGTGTATTTTCTTTTTTGCTTAAAATTGAGCATAATAACTGAAAAATATCACAGTTATGTACTATTTCAAAAATCGACATTGATTTAAAAAGACTAGTAAATAAAGGCATTAAATTTCGAAATTTAAATATAAATGTATATTAGACTCCGAAAAAGAACTATGAAAACATGTCTGTTGCTTCAAATACACAAATTTTTTTAAATATTTTATATAACACTACTGAAACAACAAAACACCAAAAATTTCTTTTTAATATATCCGGTAAGAGTTCTTAGTTTTAATTTGAAAAATTTGCATTTTTTTCCCCCCAAGACAGAAAATATTACAAACTTATAGTGGAGGAAGACGAAATAAATACAGCTTTTAACGAACAATATTGAAGACTGAGCTTTTAAGAATTATTATTCATCCAGTTAAGGATACATTTGCAAAAAAAAAGAAATAAATGTAGGGGAAAAAAAACATTCTTTGTCTTTAAATCTCCCAAAAGCTTCAGACAACATTGAAAAAAAAATAGCGAATATTTCAAGATAATTTCTCGAAAATATAACCTTTTTTCTCAAAGAGAGAGAGAGAAACATTCTGTGATTTTTCAGAACCACTTCGAAATGTGCAGGACGGTGGAGAATGTTCCTAGGAAAAGGATATATTCAAAATTCCAGGTAAGCTCCTCCTCTCACTCAATAATGTTATCAAAAGGGCTTAGGGTGGACGCCTCAAAGGACTGAAATTGTTTTCTTGAAAGCAGTACTAGTTTGACCAGTCCCCCATGAAAAAATAAAATAAATTCATTCAAACGAGTGTATAGCAAAACCAACTAAAAAGCTTAATCACTGCACTCCTTATGTCTGTAATTTCTTGCCCATCAGGCCAATAAGAAACACTAACATCAGCTTTAATCAAAGCGGAAAACCGAGTATAAGGCATTCGTTGCCCTGAGAAGCTTAGTTCTATTTCTGCTTGAAAAAATGTAAGTTGTGAGGAAGGCATCTCTCTCTCCTTTATCTAGAAAGAATTGTTAGCTTTAAAGATTAATTGATTTTACTACCCGTAAAATGATTCTAAAATTCGTTAGCATATTAATTATAGATAACGCCATTATACCACTTTAGGGGAACAAAAATTACAAGTAATGATAATAATAATAGAACAAAAAAAAAAGACATGATCTTTAATCTGTATATCGACAAATGGGGGGGGGGGGCTTTCAGTTAATTTTATCATTAATAATTTCCTATGTGAATGCTTGACAATGAATTCGTTATTTATTGTCTTTTTCAGCATTCGTAAATCCAATTTTTTCTCCCTTAAAAAGAATGCCGATTCTCTAATACCATTCATCTTCCTTGAATCTTCTTGAGAAGATAAAACTTTTGATAACATTCAGATAAGACCGCTGATAACAATCTTGGCTATTTAATCATAAGACTACTTTCCGGATGGTAAAAAGTAATTTTAACATGAAAGGTAAAATTGCCCCATAAAGAAGAATAACATGTATCCCTTACTTGTAACAGCCCTAAAATAATTTTGACCCAGAAGTAAACGAATTAAGTTACCGGGCGATGAGATAGAAAATTACATTTTTATTTCCAGATTCCAAAAATACAAAAAAAAATATATATAATAAGCTTGTTTTTGTTTTAGATCGAAGTCTATATAAGAAATGGCTCTGTAATTGTTTTCTTTTCCTGAATTTTATCATGAATCTACTTCTTTTCCAAGAAATAACCATGTTCGATATTTTCAACACAATATTAAAATATTTCATTTCATAACATATTTTTTAGCATTTTGCGAAATTACTTAAAAATAGCGCAAAGATTTTATTAATGTTACTATTTCACCAAACAAAAATACAGAATTTTCGAAAAAGATCTGCTTTTCCACTATACTATTTTTTTTTAAAAAAAATCAGCAGACAATTATTTTTGTCCAAAAATAACTAATGAATTTTATTTGCCAACTCGAAAACTACTCATTACGACGTTTTTTCAAAGTTAACGGAATAATAAACTAATAATTTTAATTATTTTGAGTAAAGCATCGACTCTCAGCGTTATTATAACCATGCTGAATCTCATAAACGCATATATCATTAAAATGTAAATTAACTGAAATGAAGTGCTCCCGTAAATAAACTAAATTAATTTATAGTGTTAATGACTTTATCAGAAATAAACGAAGTCTACTAAATATACTGGCAACATTACTCATCCCTACACTTAAGATGTCAAGCAATTAAAACAGCGCTGACTCACATAACACGCGCAAACAATTTCTCAGCCTTCATCTTAAAATGCAAACAATGATCACGTGTTTTACAAAGTCCAATTAAAGCCTCTCCATTAGAAAATCAAAACTTATCGCAGTCTCCAGAGAGCGTTATTAAATAAAAAATGATTGAATTGTTTTTCCTCTCGCGAGCACTTTTCTGCCAAAAAAGATACATAGTCATGTGATTGAATGGAAAAAGTGAGCCAAACAGTTACCGCAACTCGTCGACGCCACTAAGCCAATGAGCGCGCAGCCACTCTAGCCGCACGTGCGCTGCTGGCCTTGAGCCACTGAGCCATTGACCCGACGAAGGTTAGAGCAAGATGGCGGCAGAGCCAAATATTTTCTTCTCACTCTCTCTTTCTACTGAGCCAAGTAATGAGTGTCAAGATTGTTTGATTGGGGCGCATCACACACATGTAAAAGCACTGATTTCTTCCAGGGCCTTGCGTAACACAACTTACCCTAGCCCCAACACTGCCGGATTATGCAATCGGAAGCTTTTTTAAGCACACGGAACTACATTTTATAAAGACTCTTATCTACGAAGATAAAAAAGAAAACTCGCTAGGGGATTTATTTGAAAATGGATGAACACTATGACTACAGTGAAACACGTTTAAGACTAAATAATACAACGGTCCCGGTGAATGCTATGTATTTTTATGTATTTTTTCCCCATCTTAACACGAAAAGAAAATCGCTTAATATGAAAAGATTGTAAAGGAGAAACTGAGTTGACACTTAATGAAATGTTAGAGAAAGTTTTTGCATTATTGGACTCTCCTATACTGTACCAACAGAATTCGTTGCAATAGATTATAACTTGTGTATAGCTCCAATTATGGCAGACAAAAACATTTTGGAGTGTGTTCAAAGCTCAAAAAATATCATCAAGGCAGATCCCGACGATGAAAATGAAATTAAAAAAACAACTCCTGACGACATCGAATAATTTGTCGACAGTTTAATACTAGAAAAGACGATGCACAAAGAAAAATATCAGATTATTTTCCAAAAACTCAATAAACGCTTTGTTTTTCAAAAAACTTGAAAATTTTGAATTAAATTCCATTTTTTGTGAATGTTTTTGTTTCATTGATTTTTATTAAATACATGCATGAATACATTGCATATAAAAAAGAAAACTCGCAAGGATTTATTTAAAAATGGATGAACACTATAACTATTACTGATTGTATACTATTTATTTGTTCTGGAAAATATGTCTGATCGTAACATTAATTGTATTTTTCGTTTTTCCTCTTCACTGAGATTGTATAATAGACAGAACACTGATTAGTAGTGAAGTGTGTAACAGAATGGAAAGAAAAAGCAGACGATTTTGCGTGTAGGTTAGTATGTCAATATATATAATGCGAGAAATATATTTTTTAACTATTGTTTCAGTTAAAGAAAAAAAGGAATAAACTCGTTAAAGTATGTTTAAAAATGAACAAGAAGAAAAATATAATCTATATGTTCATTTATACATTTTATAACGAATAAATTTTTTTTTTCACTCATTTCTGCACGGATGACTGATTAAATGGGATTATTTTCTATCCGGGTAAAGATTTCATTCTTACTTTTTCCCGATTTATTCTTCACGCTTGATGGAAAAAAAATAGATCAAAGATGATTTTAGCGTTACGCATTCGTCCCGGGGGGAAAATGCACTTTTTGTTTTTTTATATTCTTCAATTTCAGGGATAATGTGTTGATTTAACTGGTATTAACATAAAAGATTAAGATCATGCATGGAATTGGGAGTTTTAATTTTGAAACTATAGATGCCTATGTACTGAATAAATCCTTTTTCTCTTTTCAAACACCCTTTTTACTTTATCCTATCTGATTATTTGGCTCTTATAAAAATTTTAATTCCATTTATAAACATTGTACAACTTTTTTTCAATAAAAGTTACATAACCAGTTTTTGTTGACTTTTTAATTTATTACAATATATTTTATTCGAAATACATGTCACTAATTCTGTAACGTATTATTTACATTATATGGATTTAAAACAAGTATTTTTTAAAACCATTAAATTATTAATAAATCCATAATATATTACATTAAAAGCCCATACACACAACGTTACTCTTTTATTAATTTTTTACATTATTTATATATTCCTTTTTAAATGATTTAATCATGAGTTGATACGCTTCCTACGTTGTTTAGGTAAAATAAATTTTAAGTAAGCATTAGATCAACATATGATTTTGAGAAATTTTAGTTAAAGCTTATAAACCTTGAATATTTTATAAAATAAAATATTCTTAAAATTAAGACGAATATTTGAAATGCATTCATTAATTTTTGTTTTATTTTCTTCCCAATCATTTTTTTTATTTGAATTTATTTTGAAAAAATATATTGATTTCCTATTTTGCGTCCTATTTCGTGAACAGTGTTCCACTAATATCAAAGGTTGAACTTATCCGGAAGTTTCCCGGATCGATGTCTTCCTGTGGTTACCGAGTACGCGTTCTGAATGGTCGGTTGCCCTTGGCCCAATGAGTAAGAAACTATGGAGTCATTGGTAAACCCTGCAACTTACACGCAATCATTACGTTCGACAAAAAAATTGGGTAACTAACGACGTCCAGATGCTTACCCTTCGATAAACACCAAATCAATGGAAAGATGATCCTATTGTAGGTCAGATTCTGATTACTATTTCGATTGTTTTTTACAATGAAATAGAGCATTTCAGTCTAGTTTTACAGTTTAAACAGATCAATTTACAAACACTTCGACACTGGTGTGAAAACTTCACGAGAAAAAAAGATTGATAAAGTTATCTAATACAATATACAATAAGTCTTAAAATAAAACAAATATTTTTTTAAAAGTGCTTCAGATTTCTTTCGAATATTTTAATTCGCTATTATACTTAAATAACTAAACTTCATTCCCAGATTTGGTTTGAAGTTTTCTATGCTTTTCTTTCATACATGGTAATAGATTTTTCTTCACAAGATTTTTTTTACTTAATTTAATTAATTGGGGTATACCATACTACAACTTAGTTTTGTAAAACGAAAACTCCATTTATTTTCTGTAGATTTATATTAACACGAAAAGGAATTATACTATTCATTTACGTATATAATCGGTAGAACCTTGATTTTTGCTAATACTCACATCATCAGGATTGCATTTATTGAATGAAATCATACAGAACAATTACCGTAAAATCCGGCGTATAAAGCGCACCTATACTTTCAAGCTGCAATTTTTAATTTTTAGGTATATTCGCTGTATTATATTCCAAGCTTTATAAAAAAATTGTATATTTCTTTCAAATAAACAGTATTTCAATGTGTATGTAGAAATCTAATGCTTTTCTATTCGCACCTGTTGGCGCCAGTTGGCGAGAATTCCTTGTATAGATTTTGCTCCGAGCCAACTGTTGTAACCTTGTATTCAGTTTGAAAAGTATAGCGATCCCATATGGTTGGGATCCGTTTCGCTCATTAAAATTTTGTTAAATTTACAGTCCATTTATTATTATATCGGCAACAGCACCTTTCCCCCATTTTAAAGTTCTGATTTTTATACCCGGCGTATAACGAGCATCCGTAAATTTCGATCTTATTTTTTGTGTTAAAAGTGCGCGTTTTATACGCCAGATTTTTTACAGTATGTTTTTACATTTATATAATACATAAAAACGAGACACTTTTAAAATTTATTTCTTACAAGAAAGAAAGAAAAATAATGTAATTGACGATATTAAATGAAAAAATTTCAGACGTTTAACTCCTGGCAACGGCATACTTACCTTCAACCCCAAAAGGTTTGAAACGTTAAAAGGGAAACTTTTTAGGTATTCCTGTCATGATTCCCGAATAAAATACTTCTACTTCATTGAGCTATTATGGGCTTATAGTTGTTATCTATCGGTCAATGTTCCGGCGGTGTGGGGGAGGAGGAAAGGTCGGCTCGCGTGAATGAGAGCTTGAACTACAAGAAGATCCCGAAGAAGCATTTCAAGTGGCCAGGTAGAAAAGTAGGGCGCTTAAAGGGAATTGGGGACACTTTGCAACCCTTTCCATTCGAGTCTCTCAAAGGATTTCGTAGGCGAAGTTGCGATCAATGAAGAAAGAACACTTTGAAAAAGATTAATGCTTCGGAAAAAATTACGCTACTCGACACAGCTGCAACTGGACAATTTGAGTGCATGTGTGTGGTGTAGATATATGACGGAAGCTCTTGCAGTTGTCGCTCTGTAGTTGCATTTAGGATGAATTAAATGGGAAAATAATAGTATATGAAAGACAAAACATTAAAATACTATTTTTTTCTTGTATTTTTGGATTTCATATTTTGTGTAAGTGAATTTAAGCATCTTACTAAAAGATATGTAGATATTTTTTCAAAAAAAAAAAAAAAAAACAAGTCTCAGCGATGAATCGAAGAATGGTCTGCGGACCCCTGGGAGTCCGCAGCGTCTCTCTAGAACCGGGGTGGGCATTACGTCGATCGCGATCGACCGGTGGACTGCTAAGACATTTTGGGGTGACCGCCTGAAGATTTTAGCATTTAGTAATTATATACGGAAAATTCAAGATTGACTGACAAAACGCAGACAAAGTCTTCTGACTATAACAACGCAAACTAACTTTAGATGAAAATATCTTATTTTTTAATGTATTTTTTGAATTGTTTCATAATAAATGCATCATTTGATATAATTATATTTGTGGCTATTATTATTGAGTTTGTATCTTGCGTTTTGCTTTTTAAATTTAAAAGTGTTGTTCTTTTATTTTTGTTCTGTAGGTAGTACATATTCCGTATTTATTATTAAGTTATAATAATAACCTTTTCCTTGCCTCAACCACACGTATGACATTGGGCAGGGGCGCACACAAGAACTCTTCAAGGGGGGGGGGTCGAAGGTCTACCATTCTGGTATCATGTACCCCAATACGCAGCCAAACAAATTTTTTTGATTTTGCCTGTTGTCGGAAACAAAAAATAAATTACTGAATACATAATTAGCATTAATAAATAAAAAACTACTAATAATAAATACTTAATTACATTTTACGTACTATTTACATATAATTATAATGAATCGGAAAAAAAATCAAGGGTTATGAGATAGGGTCCGGACCTGTGGACCCCTCCCCCACCCCTGTGTGCGCCACTAACATTGGGTGGACCGCAACACCTTGAAAAAAATTAGAAGTAGCCCGTGTCCTGGAAAAGTCTGCCCACCCCTGCTCTAGAAGGTCACGGGGTCTCTCATGTAACGTTGATATCCTTCTTTTACAGACTCTGAAAGGCCTCATGGAAAAATTGGAAGGATATGCCATACTGGACTAGATCACTAAATTGTCCCCAATGAAAACACTATACTAGAACTTGTACTTTGATCAAAAAATTTAAGTCGGGAAGGAATGTTCAAAGTCTTAGGGGTCTGCGGCGATCGAAAGTTTAAGTACCGCTGCTGAATGGAGTAAGGTAATTCAATAAAAAAAAGTTATTAGATTTAGAGATTAAGTTTCTTAGGTCAAAAATACATTGCTCCAAAAATTAGCATAAAAATTGTCTACTTACACTATCTAAATGTTAATTTATAAAAACTGGATTCATATAAATAAATAATTTCTTTCACTTTTTTCTCAGAATAGCGGGAAATCTTATATTATGATCATAAAAACAAATGCGTAGTGTGAATTTAACTTTTATACATATATTTAACTTTCACATATCACATTTTCATATGCGTGCAAATTTTTAATAAAAATATAAGCTTCAATGGGGTTAGAAAATAGTGAAAAAGAAGATTTTAACAGCTATACATACATTTTTAACTGAACCATAAAATACATAAAATAACCAACGTTCGAAGAAGCATTAACCTTATACGAGTTCCTGTTTATTTAAAAAAAGCAAAAAACAATTCCTATTTAAATTGAACAAAACTCCTGATCTATTCTTTAAAAAAATCTGATGGGAAAAAAGTTTATTTTTTCGTAAATAGGATTTTAAACTTATAAAAAAAATTACGATTTTTTTCCACAAATCATTCAACCATATCGTATATAGTAATTTAAAACAAACTACACAGTCATTTCAGTTGAAAAAAATGTAAAATTCCCAAAACAACGGAGTTGGAATCAATCGTTTTTCACACGATCAATCATAAAACGACTGAAGACGTCTGTGATTCGTTATTATTAGATAATAATAATAACAACAACAACGTGTTATTTGAGCATTCTAGCTCCAGTGCTATCCATCAGGAAATGGAGTTCTCATTCGTCTTTTAACGCCCTGCCCCCTCCCCATACGCCCACCCCCTTCCAGAGCAACTCGAACTTGCCTGGGTCCAAAAAGCAGGAAAACAAATTTGAGACAGGAGGGAGGGGAGGGGGAAGAGGTTGCTATTTTCTCAGGGAACTCAGGGTCGCACAAAAAAATACAAACATGCGGTCTCCCCTCTCTTAAAAGCATTCCTTTGAAGTCGATAGCGTAAACACGTCTGTGGGGTCAACCTTTACTTGCAACTATGCCATGCAGGAAAATCTGAAAATTCCTCCAATTGTATTTTATAAAAAATAAGTAAATTTTTTTTCGGTTTATTATAAAAAATTAAACACTCTCTACTAATTCTGCGTTTTTTGTATTTGATATTTAACAACATGTTTAACAGAGTTGGGTACATGTTTCATCCGATATCATTAATTAAATATTTGGTATTGAACAACATGTTTGAATGAGTACATATTTGACAGAGAAACATATGCTTAGATTGAAATAATAGTAATTTACTCCTGAAGTATGAGAAATGAATATCAGATAAAATATTTCCGAGACTAATCTGTGTTTCCCGTTTAATACACCAACCTTAATTTGTTCTGCAATGACAAAAGGAAATTTGTTCAAGGGGTTTAAACATTAAAGAACACGAGCATGTGTATATATTAGCTTAACAACTGCTTAAATATAACGAGTTGCCTTCATAGAAGAAAAAAAATAAAATGAAACATGTTTACAATGTAGGTGTTGAACAGGTGAACATGATTTTTTTAACATGGTGGTTAGTTCATATATCTCACCGCAAAATAGAGAGAAGTTGAAGTGTTAACACCGATTAGAAAACGTTTTACTTCTTTATATTTACAGAGAGTTGCAACTATATTCAATTCTCACTATCAGAGTTTCAATACATGTTTCATTCAGAGAATGACAACATTATGGGAAAGACACTGGGACGGTATACGAGAAAAAATGCAATCATCGTAGTCAGAAGTGAACACTTATAACATGGACCCCCCCCCCCCCAGATTACTTTTTAAACTTGTAAGATACATGAAACATCAGTAGCTGGGGGAAAAAACCTCCAATGAGAATTTTCCTTTTCAAAATATATTCTGTACAAAGATGGATCTAAAATATTATAGGGGCTAAAAGCGCGATGCCTGATTAATATCTTCAAAAGCAGAAAAACAAAATGTTTTTTTAAAAGAGGTACGGACTGCTATGGAATATTTCTTTCAACGTAATTCACGAAATTAAAAGTCAACACAACTGGTATTTTTCTTAAGCGCACTAACATCGTACAATTTTCTTATATTAATTGATGCAAAAATTTCCATCAAAAACAAAAGGAAAACGAACATTTATCTTATATATTTAATATTTTTTACTACATAATATTCATTAACACAGATTCATTTGAAGAATTATATTTATTATAGTTGAATATATAAATTTTGATCGATAATTGCTGCAAATTAGATTTTAACTTTACACCAGGTGGCGCATCAAAGATGTGGTGAACTGAGTAGTAAAACTTACTTGAGCTACTAAATAGGAAATCGATATTCCAAAGCTTGAGAAAATAAAAGAATAAAAACTGTGCTTTATCAATACGAAATCATGAAGAAAAAAGATATTTAGGGGAAGAAAAAATTTACGATGATTAATTCATCTTATCGTTCTTTGTGATCAAATTCACTTCATTTGGAAAGTTAAATGTTTTTATTTTAATTATTTATTTTCAAATTATCTAATTTCACGTCCGGTTCGGTCAAGTTTTTTAATTAGAATCGCGCCTTATAAAAATTTTACTCGCAGGATTCGTGGATAAGTAGTCAGTCTCAAATGCATTTTTACAAGGAAAACTGTCAGATACAGTTGAAATAGTCTCAAATATTCATCCTGTGTAGTCTTCTCAACTAAAAAAATATTGGCTTAAAGGTTTTTTCTCTGGAAGATTAATGCCAGACGTCGTCAACAGCTTGATGGAGACCAGGACAAACTCGGATTAATCCCAAAGGATGCATCAGGGATAACTGAGCAAAGATGCAGGATTAATTTAAGGAACGTCACATCAGAGATAGTCATTAAACTGTCGGGCGAGACTGATTCGATGTCGGTCTTAAAGAAATGGTCCGATATCTGTCTGGTAAATGGGAGAGATGATTTTATATACTATCCTAAGACATTTGTCAGACACGAAAAGAAAAATTAAATATAACAGATCATCATTTTTGTTCCTAGTCAAAGGGCAGAAAAAGGCATTAGATATGGATAAAATATTGGTTAACTATTTTTAATATTAGTAGTTTAGAAACATACAAGAGTAAGAAAATGAAACCAGAACTTAATAAACAGGCAATAGCGTCCAGAAATATGACCAGATGTTAAGGAGTTTCATTGCTCCTTAAAGCAAGGGGAGAATTTTGTACACCCCCTTTGAAAACTACTCGAAAAGAGATGGGTGAGGGGATAAATTTTCATTCTATAAATCCGCATTGAAACGTTCCTTTTTAAAAGAATCCATTCTACATTTTCATCAGCCTTGAGATAAATTGTATTTCGTAATTGTAAAGAACAATTATGCAATTGTTAAAACACAATAATTGTGAAACAAAGGGCAAAATATATTTTGAAAAATACAGATTGTCACCAATTGTTTTAAATAGTTATATTTAAGAGTATTTTAATGATAACAGATTTAAAAATAACACCTCTGGGAGCGTGCGACTGGATTATATTTAAATTAATGTAATAATGCGACATGTGCTGACTCCTGATTAAAACTATTTGAAAGACAGCTCGGTAAAATTAATTAACTTTCCACGTTAGGTCAACTTGGTCCTTCGATTCCCGAAATCACTGGAAATTATCTTTTTCTAGTTTCAATAAAATTTCAATTACTATTGAAGTGAAGGAATAACAATAAATGTGCTTCCACAAGTTAATTTTTAAATTATTTCGGATCTGCAGGTTTTTTCTATAGGCTGAGTGATTTAAAACCATTTCCATACGCAACGGGACAAAAAGCACATTTTTTTCCTTCGTTATAAGAATTACGAAGCCCTACCATTAAACTAAAGCCAACGTAAAATTTGTGATGCTCTCCGATCAAAAAAAAAATTTTCCACCTGACTGCAGCCTCATTATTTTCATAAGTCACTGAAGAGCTCCACGTTTTCCCTAGATTTTGTTACTTAAGTTATCTGAGAGGCGACAGGGTAAAAATAAACAATTTCCGCGCGATGTTAAAAGAGCCTCATCGTTTTCCCGAAACCATTGGAGAGTTTCACATTTTTTCTCAAGTTTCGGTATTTCAAACGTATCCCAGAGGCGACGGGGTAAAAATAAATAACTTTCCACGCTGTGAACCTGCCCGATCGTTTTCTTGAGTTAAAAAAAGAAGTCCCTCACAGAAGGTTGCAACCCGCTTCGACGCGCAGGGGCTGCGCGGTGGAAAACGGCGGCCCTTTGGAAAATCTGTAAACGATAAAAGGGTGTGCGGGGGAGGTTGAAAATCTAATCCAAAGAAGAAAAACACCACAATAACCTACACACAGAGCAGCAACGAACGCCGCCGCCTAACCTATATTTCGAGCAACTTCCTGACCTAGATCTCACTTAGTAACCCAAAAAATTAGGTTACCGAATGATTCCACAACAAACACGTGGACACGAATCCTCATCCTGTTTTGGCCGGCACAATGCCTTCCTGCTTTCAATAACACGCGAAAGGGGGGAATGGTAACAATGTGTGGGGGAGAAGATTACAAAGCACAGTCAAAACACACAAAGTTCGAAAAAGACTCAAACACATGTAAACACAATAATTTTAAATAAAAACTATAATGAAATAATTCACTCTTTAAAAACCACAGCGAAGCGAACTGGTATGAAGTATCAAGAACAATACTGACGGGGGAGGGGACCAAACGATTAACTTTTTGGAGGAGATAGTAACAAATCGCAGATAAACAAACAATAAAAAAGATTTAATAAAAATATATCAATTTTTACATTTTTGTCATAAAAGCATATATTTCTCTCACCCATCTCACATATTTATAATTCAAAATAGAATAATAGAGATAAAATGTTAATAAGTTTAAAAAATAAGCTTACAAAAACAAATTAGTAAACAACTGTTGTGAAACAACGGTCACGATAATACATCTTTTAAAAAAACATGGTGATGTCAGATTTTGGCATTATGCATCGCTAATTACATGTAACATCATTCTATTGTGTGTGTGACATACTTATCAATAGTTTCCACAATACAAGTTTTTACACTAATTCATAAGAACAAAGTTTTCTAAAAATATATGAAACAGTCACAAAAAAAATACAAAATGTTCGCTTAAGACAAACATTTTGGATCAATATTCTTGACTAATGTATGAAAATAATTATAACAGTTGAATCTTTTTTTAAAAATTATTTCAATATATAAAATTTACTAAAAACTAAAATATATGTACATTAAAAACTAATAAAATTTTCCAAAACTTTTTATCTGTTTTAATTTTTTTAGAAATCGGGTTAGGACTTTTATAATACAAAAAAATAAAATTTAAAAATTAAATCCACATAAAATCTTTGATATAGATAAAAAGACGATTTAATAATCAATATCGAAACTTTGAAACTTTCGATGCTGGTATAACAGCCAAACACAACAAATTTTAGTTTACCCCTCCTCCGCCCCCCCCCCCAAACAATATTCGATTCTAACAATATCATTTAATTTCTTTCACACAGTCGAAACTTAAGAGTGAAAATGCTTCACCTAGCGTAAAACGGAGGAAAACTACGAAACCACTCATATTACTTAAATAGTCCAGATAAACAAAAATATAAACAAACTGTACTTACAGTATCTCTTCATTAGAGCTTTTTTGAAAGTTGTATTTTTCTGCCTGTCAGGATCATCCATGTCGACGTCTTCCGGCATTTTCGACAGATTTAATTTAAAAAATCCCAATAAACAAGCACAAATAGTTTCAAAAGTTTGTGAAAAGTTCGCGGGTTAGACTTAAGAAACCCACACACAACACAACAAAAATATCTTAGGTCCGTTCTACACCAGTCTGTAGACACAAATTTTTGTAAAAGTTCAATAAACACATTGTCACTTGAAAACAAGTATTATAACGTGGGTTATATTAATTTTTTTTCCACGCGTAAGACACCACAAAAATCACGCCTCTCCGGGATATAATAATTTTGATCTCCTCAATATCTAACTGAAGCTTTCGATTATTTAACATTCATTTTTTTAAAAACAAAATAAAACTCAGTTATTTAAAAATTAATTAAAATAAAAAAACTTAATGAGATTTCATACACCTCTCTTGCCGAATATTTTTCCCAATCTACCTAATCGGTTTTCTAAGGAGTGAACACTCAAGAGAAGTTGTCACATAAGATAGAGTGGCAGAATGTGTGCACACACTGACGGGTCTCCCGGAGATGATCGTGATTCTGTTGCAGCTTGCTGAATGAAACGCGATTTTTTCCTGCGTTTCCCTGCTTTGGCATTGGTTGCCAAGGAGAACCGACTCACTAACAATAGGAGGCTAGACTAGCGCCATCTAGGAGAGATGGGGAAGACTATCTAGTTCCTTCCTCATCTTGTGTTTGGAGTAGAATGAGGAACTATACATATATATTTCCAAACTTAGCGGTCAGCGGGAAAACTTCGCTAAGGAGAGATAGATTATTTTGAAGGGTGTTGTTTCACGTTGGCTGAGTTTTTTTAACGCTCAATAAATCTTTCCCTCCCGCCTCTTGTGTAAGTGGTCAATTTGACCCGAGTGGCTAGTTTTGTTATTCATGAGGCTAATGTGTGTGGTTTTGAAAAAGAAAAAAAAAAATTGAATTATTTACACAATTTGTGTTTTCGTATTTCAGGTGTGATACGAGATAAAACTTTCACACTCTTGATTCGAGAAAGGAATAATTTTGACCTAGCGACTATTTTTGTTTTTATACAGTTGTTGTGATTTCAAAGCCAATTTTTCTCAATCATTTATTTCTTTTTATATATGATCATTCTCACAATATAATTTTCCACCCACTCAATATACCTCAGTGGTTATTTTGATTTAAAAATTTTTTTTCACTTCTCTCGGCTTTTGTGGGAAAGGGTATTAGTAAAATAAAGAAAAGCGAAAAGCAAACCTTGTTTCATGATTTGCTATTAATCTTCCATTGAATCATCTCACATGAGAAATTATTTTGAACCTAGCAGTTATTTTTGGTTTATATGTGGCTAATGTGGTTGCTAGAAGGGATTTTTTTTTTTATGCATTTCATAACTCACTATTTCATAGAAGGGGTCATTTTGACCCCTAACAGCTATTTTTGTTTTTAATGTAGTCATTGAGGTTTTGGAGGAATATTTGGATGTATTTTTTGAATTCTTATAACCATTCATCACTCAGTACATCTACGTCTCTTTGTCTCGACTGAAGAGTCATTTCAACTCTAGTAGATATCTTTATTTTTTGAGTGGCCACACACATGTTTGAGATTTTTCTCTGTATTCGTAACTAACAGTGCACCTTTTTTCATTTGATTCACGTGAGGGGTCATTTTGATTCCAGTGTACACTTCTGATTCTCAAAGATGTGGTTTTTAAAGTATGTTCAGTATTTCTCTGCATGCGCATCTAGACATTTTCTTTATAATTCTCCTATTTAATATAAAAAACTGTACCGACTGAGCCAAACTGCTTTTTTTTATATTGTTCTTTTTTTGTGGTGTTTGGAATTGTGTATCTAAAGCTCTTTTAGATTTCATTCATCTTTCACAAGGTATCTTTTAAATAAAAGTTTTAATTAAAAATTAAGTTTTTTTTTTTCAAAAAAAAAAAGTTTCGTATTTTTACAAAGATTGTCCCAAAACGATATGCGACAAAATAAAGACTTATAGAAACTAATTGTTATTTCCAAAAAGGTTTTACAAGTGGATCATCGCCAATTCTGGGGAAAAAGGGGGGGATTACAATAAAAAAAGAGTATTCCAAATGTCAGTGGCGCACACAAGGAGGTGTCCTAGGGGTCCGGACCCCCCCCCCCCAAAGCCCTTGAGTTTTTTTCGATTGATGATAATTCTATATATATAAAACGTAAAATTTAATTAAGTACTTGTAATTAACAATTTATTTTATTAATTAATGCTAATTATTAATTCAATAATTTATTTTTTACTGTTTTTGTTAATAAAATCAGAAGAATCAATTGGTGTTGTCTTGAGGTATGATACGAGTTGGGGGATTTTTGACCATGCCCCCTTGAAAAAATTTTGTGTGCGCTACTGCCAAATGTACATTATATCTAGAACACGATATCGGAATTTTCACTTAAAAAACTTGTAACATTGTTTCTTCAGTTATATTTTAAAAAGTGTATTGCATTTATCTCTTTTTCATTTTTAATAAGTCATTTTCAAAAAAAAAAAGATAAACAGAGAAGAAACAATAAAATTTCAGCTTATGAAAACGATAAACAAAGATAAAATGTTTCTCTCTTTTCTTTTTCAATTGTTCAAAATTCCAAAATTGTATTCGTTCTATATGAGGTTGGGAAGAAATATTCTATCGCCTCATTTTTCTTTAAATTTCCGAAACAACGCCACATGCGGACGTAAGGCAATAAATTCATGCTTGAAACCTCATTGTTCCATATAGTAGTCTTCAATAGGGCCGTTTTCTAACAATGTTAATAAAAAGTATGTATGAAATTTTAGAAATGCTCACACATGAATAGAATAAAATATCATTTTAGAACCTTTTTAAAGTTGAATAATGAGGCTAATTTAAAGCAGATTAATTTATTTAACTTAAATTTAAACAACTTTTTAAAAAAATTTCTTGAAAATACATTTTATAACATAAAAAGCGACGCACTAAGAAAGAATTTTCCGAATGAAACGAAATTGTGTATGCAAATACCTCACGGCACAGATTATATAAATGATTAACTTTAGCGACGAGAATGACTGGTTGAAAATCCATCGTATTGCAACGGGGCATCCGAAAGGTGTAT
Organism: Trichonephila clavata; assembly: GCA_019973975.1. NCBI lineage: Eukaryota > Metazoa > Arthropoda > Arachnida > Araneae > Nephilidae > Trichonephila > Trichonephila clavata. Next base: position 85,983 of record BMAO01010854.1, read on the forward strand.
AAATCGGACGATATTACTATACAAGGGGATAATTTCCGTGCGAGTGTAAATTCATAGATCCACTTGAACTGCACCAATTCCTCGTATTCTGATTTGCGAACAGTATGGAAAGATGTCATCACTTGAGAGAGAGGAGGTGTAATCAGACTAAAGGACGCACGGTGATCAAATGGCAAAATATCTCAATATTTATGATGCAGCAATGCTACCATTCGACGATGTTGGAAGGAATTGTGAACCCTGGTTGTACAGAGCGTCAAGAAGGTAGAGGTGGATCGTGAGTGGCAACAGAAAGCAAGGCTAGAGTGATCACTGATCGGGGCTCACAGCCCCTGATGCTTCGTTATCAACGATTAGACGAGTAACCGGGAAATAAGGGACTGCAGTGATCATCCATATGCGTCTCAGCGAACGGGGCTAAGGTGACGGAGGCCATTGAGCCAACTGCTCCTCACCATTAAAGACTGTCAGGAGCATTTCCAGTGGCGCCGGGGGCATATGCCATGGAATTCATTAAATGCAGAAGAATTGCTTTCAATATTGAATCCCGCTTCACACAGCCCAACACCCAGAAGTTATGGCATGGGGTACCATTTCATTTAACAGCCCTACTCTTTTGGTTGTCATCCATCAGACTCCGACAGCATGGCAGTATACCAACAAGATCTTATGCCCTATAACGTTGTCTTTCTTTTAATAGACCCCTGGGATTACATTTCGCCAGATAATGCCTTACCACATATGACATTCTTTTACAACGGCTTATCTTTATCCCTCCAACACTTCACTGATCGTAACGATCACTAGATCTTTCCCCAATAGAGCATATATGAACAGGTGTCTACGACCGTTCCTGGGTTGCGCTGATCTAAATCGCCAAGTAGAACGTATATGGAAAGCAATCTTGCGGGAAAATTCCGCCAATTCCACAAGTCAATGCGCCATCGGATAACAGGGCCAGAGGTGGGCCAACATAGTATTTATTTTTTATTATTATTTATTGTTCCTGTAAATGTAATCCCTGAATAAAACATTCAGTTCCTATGATAGTGGCAGAAACACTGACAATATCATAGGACACTTTCGGCACATGTGCATCACACCTATCAATTTTGTCCTATTCGGATAAGTCCTTGGTGCACTGCTTTTTATGTTGTAGAGTATGTAAATCTTTTATTAATCCTGAAGCAAAGTCTTCGAGACAAAGGCAAAAGATGACTTACAGAAATATTTCCCCTGGGGAAATATTTACTCGTCTGATTTTCTTCAATTGTTGAACACCATGGTTGTTCAACACATGAAGAAAATCAAGAAGATTCTCACACAGGGTCAATCTAACAACAAAGCAACAACTGCTAAGCATAAGCATATCAACTGTGCACGGAAGCTCTTTATGAAAGGTAGTCTTCATGTATAAAATATCCGTAACTTAAATAAGTTAGAGATATTCAGAAATATACATTTCTGAAATTAGATTATAGATAAATTTCATTTAAATATTGCAGGTTTTGTTGAATTTTCTAAAAAATAATTGCAAAATTTAAGAGTCAAAATATCAAATATATATTGAGAAATATACATCCAATTTTCTTGTCTTACACGGTTTTGGAATAACACGATCCGAGATTCAGTATCACAACCCCCTTACACCAACAGCTTTTTAATTTTTAGCAGAAAGATTACGCTTTGTAGTGTACGTCTACATTTTTTTTTAAAAAATGTAGACGCAAGCATGAAAGCAGTCTATGTACGCAACTGCTGAAGACTCGCCGTGAAGAGAGGCACGTAAAATCTCTGGAGGTTCAAAATCCGTGCACTTGCGTTATGTAAAAGTTTGGAGAGAGAGTAAGGTATCACAATTCAGGTGTCATCCTCGTGACATGATCGAGGTTTAAAACTTTTGAGACATTTCTCCGATAGTTCTCACGCAGCTTTAAATATGACTTTATCAAAAAAAAGTTATAAATAGAACTTAAACCGTGTAAAAAAGACTTAAAAGTACGTGGTTTATATTCATAAATATCAATATATTCGGTATTTCGATTGCAGATATTTTTCATATTCCTTGTCTTTATGGATAAGATTTTCTGATATCCACTATACTTCTTCGGAAATTATTTTTAAGCGACATATATATTTAGATGCATGCTGCATTATTTTTTCTACTCTTGGATTTGAATTACATAAATTATTGTTTTGCGATTTTACAGCTTCCAAATTTTCGAAAAGAGCATTTTAATGTTAAATAAAAATTCACTCCGCCAAAGTCTCAACAAGAAACTGATATTTTTTCTCATTGAATCGTTTAGGGCTCTTGTTTTGCCTGAAGTCAGATAGAAAAATCCAAACTCAGAACCCATTTTCAAATACATAAAAATATCAAAATAATAAAATAAATTCGTGATGCAATATCATGCAGATACATTTATCTTTAAGCATCCACATTTTCGGAATATTCAATAAATGTCATTTTTCACTATAAACAGGGAAAATCTAAATATCGATTTTGAAGTGGTGTAGACGGAATATGAAACACATTTTATAGACGAAAAAATACATTGATTGAAAATGAATTTAGTAGCATAAAAAATATGTACCTCTTCTATAGGATAGTGAAGTCAGAATGTCACTTTTAATGTTAGAGAATCCCCCTTCAACCTTGGAAAAGTGTGCCGAGTTTGTTCATGTTATTTTTGTTAAAATTAAGATCAGACTACTTTAAAAGGCACAGTAAGTTTAAAAACGAAATACGGAAATTAACGAAAAATACAGGGTGTTCATGATTTATTCACCGGATAACAAAATTAAATTGAAATGTAGCTTTACGAAGAGGAAATAATTTATATCGATATAATTTTTAATTCAAGGAATTTAATTTTTTCTAATTTTTGCAAATGGCAACAGGAAAATTGTTTGTATACAAACAAAACAGCGGCATCCATTGTAAAAGCGATGCACATTTTCTGGTTATAGAAAAAGAAATCTTCGAAAACAGTTCAATGCTGATTCCAATATAAATTGAATAAACCCCCACCAGCTGATTTATTTCCAAGTTTATTTCAATATGCCGAGATTGTTTGCTGTACCGCAATTAGAAGAAATGTTGCTAAACACTTATTCCCAACAGGATATGCTCCCCTGTCATTGGGCTACACACGTGCAGGAATTTCTTGATGACACATTAGTAGAGAAGAAGTTTCATGGCCCCTCCCGTTCTCCTGCCATAGCATCACTAAAGCTTTTTTTTCTTCTGGAGATACCTGAAGAACCAAGTCTATGCTGCAGAGATTCGCAGCATCGAAAAGTTAATCAAATCACCACAGAAACTGCTTATGTGACTCCTCAAATGCTTACTAAACGTCTGAGGAAAATCGAGAAAAGACTAGATATTCTCTGAAAAATTAATGGTGCTCGTGTTGAAGTAAATTAATATAAAATTCTTTGAAGTGCTAAATGTAACACATTCATTTAATCTATTCTTATCTTTTAACTTGTATTATTTACGTTATACAGGTTATATATCTTTATCACGGAATACATCACGAACACCTTGTTTGGTAATCTCACTAATTTGAACTAAACGAGATACGATAATTCGACATAAGACAACACAAAAAGCGATCCAATCTAAGCTAAGGGAATTAGTCAAGGATTACGGAACCAATCCTATATATATTACGTGATTTGCAGAATCAATCCTATTACACAATTTTAATGTAGAATGAACAGAAAATTTTTCAATGACATAGGGAAACAAATTTCTTTTCCGTTTTCAAATGGGGAACTAAATGAGATTCTTTAATTAGAGGACATGAGAACATGTAGTGGTCAGCGTCTCCAACGGAGTGGTGAAGACTATGAGGGAGGGGGGTAGTTTTTAATTTAAAACAATGTAAATAAGAAATAGATGGACCATAGTTAGGAGTTGTGCAACGTAACTTAAATAGGGATTGGTATCTAATTTGGGTATGGGTAAGTAGGATTTGACGCATAAACCAGTATTAAAGTTTGACTATTAACTGTCCCAGTCGTCAATTAATTTATTTTTGAGGATTTTAAAGACACAGATGTTAGAAGCGGAAACACCCACCTCTACACTATCAATAGTAGAACTTAGCAAAATATTGCAAGCCTTACTTTGTGTCTTAACCCATAAAATATTATAAAACTTGCGATAAATAGTAAGTTTATTCTTTATTAAATTAAGATGCATTGATTTATTGTAAAGATTTTTAAGGGGAAAAAAATATGATAAAATATTAATTTTAACGTTGCTGGCAACAGCCCATAGGACAAAGAATTTGACTGCAGATATCTCCGACTGAAAGACAATATTGTAGGAGTTTAATATGATATAAACAGATTCCCGATATATAGACATATTTATGTGTGTGCTTGTGTGTATCCGTCTGCGTACACTTTCCACTCAGTATTACATTTAATTGCTAAAACAATTTTTGGAGCCACTAATTCAAATTTTTAAAAACCTGAATCAATTATCAAAGCTGCTTAGTAGCTCAAAAACCAAGAAATCTTTCTCACGTTTGAATATATTTTGAGGAAATCATTTAAGAAAAACTAATAGTGGAAATAAGGGGAATAAACAAGCTTGTAGGTTTAAATGATTGTTTATGATAAAAAATAATCACACACCGAGGGGATTTCTGCACTATTTCTTTCCTACTGACCTTTACTAATTGATTGAACGAAATTGGTAAATTTTCATCAGACGATTGTTTAAATAAAAGTTCTAAAATACCCTTTCCTGAAGTAGTTTTTAGGTCCACTAAACATGTTTTGAAACATTCCACTAGACATTTCAATCTTTCCTATCTTTCAGAGTCCTGATTACTTTAAAAACAAGAACTTATCCTATAAAGGACAAAGACCGCTAAATTGCATGCGTATTTGATATTCAATCACTTTTTTTCTATTTTTTAGCAAGCTGATTGTTTCAATTAAATAAGGTATGGCAAAAATTTCCTCGTAGTTAATAACCCGTATTAAAAGAGAAGAGCTATAGACAATCACATGTTTTTCCGAGTGCACGTTTTTTAGCACTCTTGGGGAAAGTGATTTTTCCATGAAACCACCACCGAAAAACATCTCCAAGGTCCCGTGACGCCACAGTGTCACAACAGATCGCGCCGTGAACAGCAATGTTACGCTCTTTTGAAGGACACACACATAGCACTTTAATAAGTGACAGGGGAAAAAAGGGAAACAAAAGAAAGGTGACGTCAGAGACGATCTAAACGGCTCTTGAACTTAGTGAAGCAATCGCAAAGTACGATTCTATACTTTTACCTTCGCATTCTTTCTCATTGCATTGTTTGAAGCGAGTACAGAAGCAACGATCTACAAAGGTCCTGTACTTCACAAAATGACACACACCGATCGAAGGAGGTTGATCCTTAACGATCAATGAAAGTTGCAATATTAAGAGTAGACTTATGATGCTGTAGAATTACTTTCTAATAATACTCTGAAGGAGGTTCAGACTAACTAGGTTTTGCTTTTATATCAATGATATACTCAAGAAGGAGTCAGACCTCCAACAATTCAAAAATTGCTTCTTAAAAGAGTTGTTTAAAATGTGAATAGGAGTTGGAAAAATTTGGGTCCAGGCAAAGAAAATTTCTGCATCTCTGGGGGGCCTCCCTCTCTCTAAATATATGCATATAAATTTTAATAATATATGAAATTAATATACTTCTAACTTAATGCTGAAAATATATACAATTATAGCGAGACAGACAGGTCAAGGTAGAATAGCCAACCGCAGTAATACAATAACAAACTCTCTTAAGCATAGGACTAAGATTGAAGGGCTAAACACGGTTTCATGGTGCTAGCCTTCTCTTTTATTTGCTTATATTACTTTGTTGAAATGTCACAATTTAACCCGAAAACAATTACTGTGAAATTTTATATAGTAATACTTTTTTAAAATATAGTTATATGTTTTTATACACTAATTAATAACTTAATACTCTAGCCTAGAATGTCATTTCAGATATTACATTATAAAAACTCAATGCATTTTATCTGAAAACATATACTGTTATTGTGAATTATTACTGTTAAAATTTTACTTTTTCTCTGTATGAGGAAAAACATTTTCTTTATAAATCAACCAAAATTAAGTTTTTTTTTTAAAAAAAGTATATTCTCCCCCGAGATTTCCCGAGAGAATTTTAAATTAACTAAAATTCTATCAAGGTTCTGGGTATCTAGCCAGAGAAGCTCTAGTCGTAAAACATGCGCTTCTCCAAATTTTAATTCAGCATGAAAAAACTGGCATCGATTGCACTGGAAATTTTTTCTGATCATATTAAAATATCAGCATTATTTAGAATATATTACTAATGTAATAGATCTATTATTATGTTCTTGTAAAACTAAAATCACCATGAATGTCACAAGACTTTTTTCTTTAAAAAGCTTGAAAATTCCTTGCAAAGTACATACACATTTCCTCCCCTTATTTTTGTATAACAATATCAAGAAATAATACAATTCACGCAATTTATTTTATCCTAAGTTTATTGTTATGAGGTCCGTGAAGTATTTGTTAAGACAAAACTGATAGTTATTTATTAATTTTTATGTAATTCATTAATATTCTCAATTTAACACTGAAATTAATGGATTTAATTCGTAACTGAACATTGGGCGAAGTATAGCCAGAATTGAGTCTTGCGCCAGGCCTTCACATTCATTTACTAGTGATTGAGTATTTTTGAGAATAATGTAATATATATATAGTTACTATTTCATTAATCATTAAAATATATGTGAAATAGTTAACATTACTAATCATTATAAGTTAAAATTGTACACCTAATAAATACTTTTTTAAAATTATATTTGCTACTATACTCTTAATTGCAACGAAAAATAATGCGTTATTAAAATACAATACTCAATCTATTCTAGAAATAAAGTCATAATGTTGTTTGAGCGTATTTGTAAGATAATGAGGAATTCAAACATTGATAAAATTTTCCGCCGCGCATTAAATGATAGTTAAGCCGGAGCAGTTTAAAACTCGGAGATTAAGGAGCAGTTTTAGTATTTCACGGCTTTTAGTACCATTATTACGGGTTTAACAGTTTTTTTAGGCTGAATATTTACTCGCTCAACAATTTAATAATATTCTTGCAGTTAATTCTCATTTAACTTATAAAGTATAAGGTATAAAAGTTCTATCCGTCTCTTGTGACAATGAAGGAGTGCTGAACACAAAAGGTAAATAACTTTAAAATGTGCACTTATATTCACCATTACCGTTCAACATTGAGTGTCAACTTTCTCATGACCATCTAATAATTTTATGCAAAGGATCTCTTGCGTTATAGTGTTGCCGCTAGTTATAAAAAAAGAAAGCTAAGTTCCGAAGACAGTAGTACAGGTGCTTGTGAATATAAGGAGTAAAAAAATTTGACGATAGTATTGGGATGATAGTATGAGCTCTAATGCATGGGGTAAATATTAGCGAAACCTTCGCCTTTGTGTAATGTTCAAGAGCAGATGTAGTGAAAATATATTTGACAGAAATGCCATGTGAAAAATGGGCTTGAAAGGTTAAATTCTGTTCGTCCTCGAGTAATGACTGATCGGGTGGAACGAAGAATATCTTCCGAAATGTGAAGGAAAACAAAATCGTCGTAGTGCAGCAATTTACCATAGATCTTCATCAGTGATCATTTCAAAGTATCTCTGATAGCAGTACTCTCCGGACTTTCCATCGTATGGGCTATGAAAGCCGAAAGCTAGCATAAACAACCTTGCTGTCTGCAGCAAATAAAATGAAACGCCTCACACTCTCTCAGGGACATAAGGATTGGACGGTGTATAATTTGAAAAAGTAATGTGGTGATACCATGAATCTCCCGTTTGAAGTTACATAAAACAGATAGGGGAGTTAAGAGTTTTCCGGAAACAGGACGAAATCATGGACCAAATAAGTATTGCAATACAGCTAATGTATTGCTATTACACTTCAAGCTGGTGAAAGTAATGTGATGTTAATAGGAATGTGTTTTCCTGGTATGATTTAGTTATTTATTTTATGCGTAGGGACAGTGGCGTAAAGGAGAATAGCCCCCTCCCCCTGCAAAGTCAGGTTTTGGGTCCCAAGCCGGATCTTACGTACTTGGAGTCAGTCAAACTCTGGGCATCCTAGAATCTTGCCCCCTCCCTCGTTAGGCCACTGTGTAGGGATGTCTGGATAAGATATCATACCTAATCATTGTTGCTGAACAAGTACATCGTGTAATCCTGAAAATGTATCCTGAAGGCAATGGGACAAAAAATAAAATATGCTTAATTCTTACATTATGTGAAGTCAAAATATGATATAATCATTATTTACACATCTGAAAAACTGTTTCAAGCCTGAAATGCATTTTTTTAAAATTAGGTAAGGAACAGCCTTAATAGTAACGGTCAGTGAGCAGTCTGAAATGAAGAGCGCGTTGAGAGCCTATCTTTTTTGATAGATCACTGCCCTTGAAAACTGACAGACTGAGAATTTGCTACAAAGCGTCACAAAGATCTGATCCGTTTAACTCGGAATCTCTACCAAGAAATTTGCTACCTTTTCAATTACTTCTGATTATTTTATTTATCCACTGACCCATAACCCCAACTAATAGGCCTTTCCGCATACCCAATGTGATTAAAATGCGAACAAAAATATTACCAGAGAATTAATTAATCTAATCTGATACCAAGTGTGAAATCAGACTCGGATTTTTGGCTGATGTTGAAATTCAGTGATGCCTTAAGACACTCAGTAATACTCCGACAATTGATCTTTTGTATGTTACACATCAGACAAAAAATATCTAACGTTTATCGAAAGACAAAATATTTATTGGATTTACATTGATTTTAACATGAAGCATCAATGCATCTAGAAAAGAATAATGTTGATATTTCCACAAAATACTATAATACATACAGTCATATGTAGTCAATAAAATATAACTCTATATTTTTCAAAGTTAAAATAATTAAGAAAGGAAACTTTTTTTGAATGTTTTAACAATTATATATTTTAGACTAGCGACCTTCAACGCTCAGGAAGTTATAAAGTTCGTCGTCAATAGCCTCGCGTGTTGCTTCTTAGTGCCTTAGTTAATAACATTACTCCTCTTGGGACTAAAATGAATTTAAGCAGAAATTGAATACTGTTTTGACATAGTCGACAAACATAAAATTTCGATAAATTCAGTGGAAAGAATTTTTTCTTGAAGTAACGGCTTGAAATTTGATTTGTTTGTATTATATTTATTTTTTGCCAAATTTTAAAATGTGGTTTAATTCTTTTTGTCGTGCCCAGGAAAGGAATTTACAAAAATATCAAAACAGTGCAGCGGAAATTTAGAAACTGGCCGCTTGAAGAAAAAAAAAAAAAAAACGCTACTACCGCAACACTGAATGAATTTTTTTTAAAAAAAAATTGGCAATCCTTTCACGCCCCATGTCGGAAGTGAAGCAATCTCCTTCAAGTAGCCAAAATAATAAACAGGATCACTTCGTTCACAATAAACTGAGATCAGAATTTTTTTTTCCGTTCTTTTTTTGCGTTAGTGGATGTAGAACTGCTACTTCAGCACGAACGCTTTTGATTTATTCATTTGGCCTCGTTTCTGTAAGTGGTGGCAGCTCAGGAACAATCTAATTCCATCATGGAGACTGATCTTTTTATCCCAAGAAAAACGGGATCCGATACTTCACTTCTATTCAAAAAATAGGAGGAAAAGTTAGTTTTAGTTTTTGTTAAGTCGATGGATAAAAAAAATCGGAAATCGAATGATATTCGTCCATACTGAAATTGATTCATTCATTAGATAATTTTGTTGGTATTAAAAAGAAGTCGTAATCAAAACGGGCAGAAAATTGGCTACTTAAAAATTATTTTATGGTAATTTTTTACTGTTAAAATATCATTCTTAAGTCGCCGTTAATATCCCCTGAATGTAACAGTAGTAAGACATTAATATTAAAGAAATATCTAGATCGATATAAGTGATAACTTTTAAAAGTTATTTTGATTTAAAAATGAAATATCTTGTATTATTCATTAAAGCAGATTTTGATGAAATTGACATTTGAATTTGCAATTACTAAATGTCCATCCTACATCAACCAATCAGAGAGATTAATTAATCTCAATTTCCCGCAGAAAAATAAGTGAATGGATATTTAATTAGTAGTTTGAATTAGACTGTTCATCATCCAATTTAAGTTCAAAATTACGAGGTCCTTCTCCAATAGCCCTCTTGTATTTCTAGAACTATATGAATTCAGATCAATCAAACTGATAAGTTATTAGTTTTTAAAAGATCAATCTGAAAACAATTAAGAGATTAAATTGCTAACTATTAACTTTATTTTATGAAAAATAAATAATAATGTTTTTTATTACATTGTAATACTATTTTTTGAAATATAATTCAAATTAAGTCATAAAAAAATTAAATCAAATATTTTCCTTTGTTATCAATAGATTCTAACTGATATGACAAAACGCAAAACTAACATTGATTAAAAAATACCAATTTTAAAAGAGAAAATCAATCCAAAATTTCAATAAAAAAGAAATTACGCAAAAAACATATTTTATTAAAATATTAAAATTCTTATCTAATGAAACTACACATTTAGAGCAATAGTGTTGACAGTATATGTTTAAATAAAGTAAAAAGTTGTTTTGGTACGCCTTATTCCACACACATTCAATTCACATACCGTCAAGAAGAATTTGGACACATTATAAAATGAACTTAACTGAAAATGGCGTCATTGAGGACTGAGAAATTCTTATCAGATTTGTGTAAACAAAGATTACAGAGAAAATTAATGATGAACTTTTCGAGAAGAAAATATGAAGCCACGTGGAGAAGATAACAAATGGACCCTAATCATTCTTGATTGCTCCGAAAATGTCGCTTTTATAAGAATTTGTATGAGGCAAAGAGATGAATACAGCTTCATCAAAGCTTCTCATTTCCATTTAGTGTATTATTGGCTAAACTAACTCCACATGTGCAAATTTGTTTCCATCGGTTGCGATTAGGGAGAGTTAAAGCTATCTTCGTTTAATGTTAAAGAATTGCTCCCGAATTCGGAATATTTTTTTAGATATAAAAGTACTCCGAGACATTAATATTATATTCTGGCTTCATTATTCTATGGAGAACCATTTACTTTATTTACTACTCCTTTTTATCCCAGTTGAGACTTTTTTTTTCTGGCATAAAATGTGTTCAGCATTTTTGCTCCCTTATCGTAATGCTAAATGAACTATCCCTTTACGTGTTAAAATGAAAAATTGGTTACTAATGGAATATTTTGAAATTTTAAAAACTCTATATTATAAACAAATTTCTGAACTACAATGTTAAAAATTTTCATGGAAATTGAGGCATTTTTCAATTCTTACTATAAGCTCACTCTTTCTATGTCTTGTTCAAATTTTCAATCGTTAATAAAATACTTTCTATTCCTCCAATCAAGTTCAAATAATTTTTTTAAAACTTGTAGTGGATGACACACCGGGTTTTTCAAATATTCATTAATTACCGGTTAATTAATTTAATTAAATTAATTACCGGTTTTTGACGCCAACTTAGATTTGTCTCCATTGTTGTAACAATGTAACTGTTAAAACAATGACAAAAAGGAGTCGAAAACCGGTTTTTCAGCCAAACTAGCCAACCCGGGTGTGCATTGTTACAACAATGCAGACAAATCATGCTCTTTTTTCAATTCCTACTATTAGTTCACTCTCTCCCTATAAATCTTGTTCAAATTTTCAATCGTTAATTAAGTATTTTCTATTCATCCATTCAAAGTAGAAATTGACTTAAGAAATTTTTTTATATTACTTGTTCTGCTGAAAATGCGCTCCGCGTTTAATCCAGGCTCTTGTACAGTTGGCAAAGATAGCCTCAAAGAAGAAGTGGCATTAGGAAAAAAAAAAGAGAAAGTAACCGAGAGATTTTATTCAGTTCATTCATATTTAAAGTAACTTTTAGTAATTGTTTCGAAAAAGGTATTATTAATTTTGGTAAATGTTATCATAAGCGATTGCAGCATTTACATTGTTGAAGCTTTAAAAATAGATTAAAATGTTTGTAACTAATATTAATCTGCACAGAATAATTTGCTCAAATTTTTTATAACCTTCAAATTGCAAAAATAAAAGAAATGTAGGATAAAGTTTTTTTTTTCAAATATGAAATGAAGTATATTTGATAAATGTTCTAAGAAATCCTTTCGTTTTCCATCAAAAGTTAAATAAATGTTTAAAATTTTTGATTTAAACTTACTGACGGTTAAATTTTGATTAATTTTAAATGAGAATAATCATATGCAACGAAGCTTAATTAGCTCATTATTTGATTAAGCTAGAAAAGAAGCTGAATAAAATTTTAAGACTCAAAATTTTTTAGATAAAAAGCTAGTAATTTTTTTTAAAAAAAATGGTATTTCAAGCACATGAATATTTTCTTTAAAATTTTTTCTAAAAGAAAAAGTTTCATAAACTTCATGAAAATAATATATAAAGAAAAGAATCTGCTTATCTTCTAAATTGAAAAGTCTTGAATTTAAATAAATTTTTTGTTCGAAGATCGATTTCAAAATTTTAAAAATATGGAAATCTTTCAAGAACTGTATTATAAATAAAATATATATAAATAATTATAAGCCATTAAATAAGCTTTTAAACTATTATCTCTTAATTATATAAAATTTACAACCAAATGAATAAAAACAACCCTGTGTGTAATGTATCCAAAAGAGTTTTAGGAACTACGTCAGCAAAATGATTCAGAGTTTTATTTATAAATATTTTACCATACGAATTATTTGTCCTTGCCATTTGCCTCCTACCTTTTCCCGAGATGTATTTACACATTCAACTAGCTCTTTAACGACCGAGTGCTCTAATTGGCACCCCGGTGTCATTAACGCGCAACGCAAATTGGCATTCTACAGGAAATATAGCCCCGACAACAAGCCATTGCTCGTAGAAAGAAAGCCCGCTCGATTAAATATTTATCGAATAGCTTATGTATGTTGGATAGATTTCTAAATTTTATTTAGATTGACTCTTCTCTACAAAAATAGATGATTTGTAAGAAATTGATTACATTAATATTTCAGATCAGACTATTATGCTTAACAATTTACTGAGACAGAAAATAGTACACTAATCATGAATAACTAGTTATTGTTAAAAATATCTTGACTAATTTGTTGCATATGTGTATATTTGTTCTTTTTTGAAAAAAACATAACACGATTCGAAAAATTTATGATAAAGTGTTTATTTACGAATAACAAATAAATAAATAACTATTTATTTTGGATAAGTCACCGATTAGTTTAACAAAATCATACTTGAACTCAACTGAATTATTTATAAAATGAAATATTTTTTGTACTCGTTAATGAATGAAATACTTATTTTAAACATTCGTTTAACTGCTATTTTTATGAAAAATTCTTTGCAATAAATATTTTCCCATCTAAATGGAAAAGAATGTTTATTTTAAGCATTCGTGAAACAATTTTTAAAATCTTTGTTAATTTTGCATGACACTTAATGTTTGGCAAAAATATGATAACCATTATATTTATTAAGAGAATAATTTTGGCACACTTAGATATTTTCTGATTGACACTTTTGTCTGTAATCTATTAAAAATATAATTCAGTAACCATTATGATTATTCACAGATTAATTTTCACTTATTTACCGGTTCCTTAATTTATTTTTTCCAGTAATGCTCCAAAAGCACTAAAACCCTAATACAGCGCTAATTCACTTCGTTCATAGAAAAAAAGCAAGTATCAGTATCTGCAAAAGGGATTTTTCTGCTTTAATCTTCTCCGAGCAGGGAAAGTGAATTGCAGTTCATCAGTTTCCCCTCTTTTCGGAAGTTGTTTCCGCATCCCGAAGCACTCCCTTGCAACCCTATTCCCCCAAAAATGATGGTCCAATGAATTTACAAATCGCGCAGGCTCCATTTTGAAGTATAGTCGAACAAATTATAACACAGTGATAATAAAACAAAAATAAGTTTAAATAGATTTAAATTGTTCGTTTTATATGTGTAACAATAACTTTTCGATATTTTTAAAATTTTGTTTTAACTATCTATTTATTTCTTTTAAGTTGGATAAAAAGTTAAATTGTGTTAAGGTTTTGCAGCACTATAAAAAATGTATAAATTTTTAAGAAGATATTATTATTATGCTAGATTAATCTTGATTTCCCTATAATTTACTCAACTTTTTAATTTTCTATATTCATACGTTATTGAAAGCATTTATATGTTTGTTTCATTAACGGAAAATTTTTTTGGATCACATAAGTATTAATATTATTTAAAATATGTGTTTTTACGAAAACTTATTTAAAAATAATTTACATAAAGGTCAATTTTTCCCAACTTTTAAGAAATGCTAGCATTTTTCTCTTTTTCTGGTCCATTTTCTTATCAAAGACACCAAGAGAAAATAGGTTAAAACACATTTTTTAGTTTTTATCAAGATAATTCAAAATTGGGAAGTTCAATAATTATCCGTTAAATATAATATTTACTCGATTTTTCTAAATGATTACTTATTCTTTCTTATAAATACGAGGAAATTGCATGAAATATGTTATTAAAAATACAGTAATTTAGTTACGATACTACATCTGTGAGTTTCTAATTTCTGGTATTTTTTGCCAAAGAGAATTAATTCCCCCCCCCCCTCAAAGTTATTTATACATTTTATTGAATTAGGAAAAATAACTCTTATAAAATGTTTATATTTACTCAATATTTAAAATTGCTCCGAAGTATAGTTAAAAACATGCATTAAAATAACAGTATATGAGACATATTACAAAAGGAACCTATGTGTTACTTTTTCATAGTTACTTAGACACACTTTTCTGTACTTCTGTCTGCTTCTTCACTTTTGCTTAACCGAAATAACTCACAATCCTATTAAGTTAACGCTTCTGTTATCAAAAAATTTTCACTTTAGTTATATACACTTATCTTGCTATGGATAGTAAATCAACAAAATTATTTGCAAAAAGATTTTTTATAAATCGATAGTTATAAGAGTACAGTTATAAGTACAGAAAAATAAAGCTATGAATTTTTTTGCTGTTTGCTTCAAATAAAAATAATATTACCTTTCCATCCATTGAATACATTTTTATTCAAAAATTAGTTGCGTTTTACGAGTTTATTAAAATGTGGGTTCAATGACTAAATTTGAGGACTGAAAAAAGATGTATTGAGTTTTATTACTACGGATGTTTTCATATTTAGGAATAGTTTTTTCCAAAATATAATTTATAACCGATAGTTCAGATAATCATATTTATTTATAAAAGAACGAATATATATATATATAGATAAAAGAATTTTGTTTTCAAATAAATATTTTTTTATTAATAATCAGGGGAAAAAATTAATTCCTATTTCTAGATTTTAGACTTCTATTCCTCAGATCTGTACAATGTTTGTTCGGGTAAAAAGCGTTTGAGAAGCTTTGGTACAGTAAATATCACATGTTGCTCTAATTGCTAATTTCAACAACTACTAATAATTCCATTTTTGAATTTTGATGTAATTATTGTACAACATTTCCACTTATTGAATTGAGACTATTAAAATGCTAGCGATGAATGCTTAAAAGTTTGAGTTTTAAAGATTTTCTCAGGCCTCTTGATATTATTTTTTGTCAACCGAAGTCTGAAAATGGTCCAGAGGGTAATTTTTCTTCCCATTTCTAACAAAGTTTCATTTTTCTAAAGTGAGCCCAGTATCTTTTGTGTTAGATGCCTCCATAATCCTCTCCTTCCATTAGGAAAGTGAAAGGTCGAGGCATTTTCCATCGTCCATCCTGCCTTAGTTTCCTCAGGGCCTCCATCCAACAGGAATCCGTATTCATCTCACTCATATTCATTTCGCATAACGTATTATCTCCTCCAAAAAACGCACACAGGCGCCAAGTCCAAGTTCAAGGTAAGTCAACACTAAATAAGACCACCTCATTGGATAACTTCGCTTTGCGGTTCCGAAAAAGTTCTTTCCGTTGACTGCCCTTGAACCTACGAACGCCCGTTCGACGCTCTGGCAGGTGACACAGGGTTGTTCGATTCGCTCCCCTCCCCTTCCTTTCCCTTCAAGCCTTTCCGCACTAGGAATGGCGCGATTGTTCTTCCCTCTCCCAACACTAGCCTACATTGTTGTCTGCCAGCAAGGGATTTTTGTAGGGATCGTCAGGTGAGGAAGAGCTGTTTCAAGGGCAGAAGAGAAAGAATAACTTTCAATTACATTTTTTCACCCTCCTCTCATGAAAAGCTCGTTTGCTAAACAAGTCAGACAAACAGAAGGAAAATGTTATAAGTTCCAAGTTTTGTTTGTCAAAACAAAAGCAAAGATGTCACTTTTTTTCATTTTTTATGATAGTTGATAGGTTGTTATAGTTTGGTGAGAGATTTTGCATATGTGTGTTAGGAACTAAGTAAAAAAGGTTTTAATGTTGTGAATAAGTAATAAAAAAGAAACAAAAATGTTGCTTAAGAAACCAATCACAAATTATGTAAATTTATAAGATGAAGTGTGGGTATGGACAGCAGTTAAAAATCTCAAATATTATTTTGGCAGTATATAGAAGGTTATACAGGGTGTATGAAGAGTATGCCTATACTTTCAAATTTTTGTTACCAATAAAAAAAAAAATAATAAAAAAAAAAAAAAAAAAAATATCCACTTACGATTTTTTATGTTTCATAAAGAAAATACCAAAGTTTTTTTTATAGATGTTTTACTGCACGATTTCAATGTGCGCATCATTTGTCGCGTACAATACATCAAGTCTGTACAAGTGTAACGCTCTCTAACCCTCTGCAAGGGCAGCCAGATTTTGTTTTCGACAACACGCAACTTATTGTCTAAATCTTCCATCCCACTTATAAACTGCGGGTCTTGAAGGTGGAAGGCCTTTATAGGTAGTTCGAAATTTACACTCAGTACATGTGTTGCAGATTAAATTCGATAAACCATACTACAAATTGCAAGGGGCTAGGCGTACTCCTAGCCCCTTGCCACGATGAATTTCGTGAGCCTCGATCTGACACCGTCAGACAGGTGGCATTAGAAACAACAACAACAACAAATTGCGCTGGTTCTTGTGGTGAAGCCATTTTGATACGAGAATGTTGTAAAATGTGGACGTTGCACCATCTAATTTACATTTCATTGAACAAAAGCTTTAATTGTTTCTTTATGGATCATATAAAATCGTAAAAAAAATTTGTTTATTTTTAATTCATTTTTGAAAACGTAGCCATAATTTCGAACACCCTATATAGTCACAGTTACTACGTACAAGCATTGTAGCATATTATTAGATTAATGTAATCGCAAAAGTAATACGTGAACCTGATTGTTCATTAATCTATCTCATACCCCCTAATTTAAGAATACAATCAATAGAGCATGGCTCATCCAACCTAACTTGTACACCAAGAGGATACATATTTTTAAAGATTCGAGCTCATTTAACATTACTTGTGGGATACCGTAAGCACAAAGCTAAATAATCTCGAAATCGGCTATTTCATTTTACGTATGAGGTAAAAAGTACGAAACTGGGTTTTTATTATAAATTTATGTTGCAGTGCAAAATTTAAAGATATTTAAACGTTTATTACTTAGTTTTTATGCAATAAAATAAAAAAAGTAAAGCAAATTAGTGAAATCTAGTTTATAAATGAGCATATCAAGCTCAAAATTAATGGAACTCGGACTTAACAAACCAAATATATGTACATTGCGAGTGAGAAATAAAAAAAATACAGTAGAGCGTCGTTTATCCGAATCAATTGGGACCGTACACTGTTCGGATATGCGATTGTTCAGATAACCGAAAACCGAATGCGATCCATGCAGTACATGAAACCGGACACTGCACGAATATTGAAAATCACATCACATGTGGGAAACGGGCTTGAAGAAAAAGCAAAATAGGTACAAAATGTTTTAATTTTACCTTTATTATGGAAAATAATCAATTATTTTTCGGTGCACCAATGTACACCTTCGTTTTTCGCTGCAAGGTCTCTGATTCATCCGTTTCATCGTCGACAGGGTGGGATTCTTCTTGCACGGATGTCACAATCTCGTCATCATATGGCATTTGAAATCCACAGTCTTCTGCATCGCTCCACTTTCTCCCTTCGCGAAACGGTTCAATATTTCAAGTTTTGTCTCTATGTTCAAGACGTTGAGCTTCTGTTTTGAATTCGAAGCCATTGCAGATCACAACTCAACAAAGGGCACGAATACCCCCTCCCCCTTGGAAACAAACTGACCTAATACTTCGCGAAGATGTTTACCAAATTGCACAACTGAAATTCCCCAAATATCCTTCGCATTGAGTTTTCCTGTCACTTTTGGCCTCACGTGAAACAACTGTTGAACATTGCACTGTTCAAAAACGTATTCATATACAGTACATGAAGTTGACGCTTCGGATAATAAACGTTCGGATAAACGACGTTCTACTGTAGATGCGGGATGTGTGATTCTGGTATAAAGTATACTCAAAATTAGTAAAATTTCGACCGGTTCGCCTAAAATTAAAGATACTATTCTTAAGACGTGAAATATTTATTATAATACGGAAACAACTAATTATTCTGGATCTAATTTATATATGGATTGAACCCGAAGAAATAGAGCTAAGCTAATTTTTAATAATCCAGTCATGCACGATAACAGTTCATAACTAACGAAGTTCACACCTAGACTGTAATTAATAATCTTAAAAGTTATTTTGTTAACAGATAATGAGCGCACACACATCGTTAGCAAATGGATTCTTTCTCACATTCTCTTGAGTTAGCGAAAACGCCTATAAAATTTTTTTATATTCCAGAAAAAGTAAGCAAAGGTGCTTTAAATAAACCGGTCGAATCAGCCTTGTATAAGCATTAAGCGAGTTTAAATATAGTAAGGAAATCAGTTATAAACGACAGGTGATAGTTATTTTGTTGAATTATTAATTTGATAATTAATTTTAACACTTAAAACTTGCTTCTGTTGTCTGTTGGTAGCAATAAATCCGAAGTATATTTTACTTCTGTAGAAAGGTGGAGTGTAAATTATATTTTTGAAATTTCACCTATTTAATCACATTTTGGAATATAATCTTTGTTTGCGGAACTGGTTATAATCACTAATTACAATTCCAAAAAAGAAGTTAAGTATCATAATTTTTAGTTTTTAATAATCGGAAGCGTATTTAGAATTAGATGATGTATATATATGGACACACCCAGCAAATAAAAGCCTGAACCGAGAACTGTTATAATAGATTTTTTAAATAAGATATGTAAGTATAAGATTCTTAAAATATATGAATACGAATGGTTTATATTTATCAGATTGATTTACCTCAAATTGAAAGTAAGTTTACAGTTAATACTTACAGGTTGTAGTATTATTCCCATTGATGTATGGACTTGTACCTAAAAAAGAAGAAAAAGAGATAAGTCTACTTATCGAAATGAAAGAAAAAATAAATAAAATTCCTACAATGTAGAACAATGAAAATTAGTGAATGTATTTAACTAGTGTGAAATAATCATTAATTTCCAAAACAAAGACAAAATTCATGTTTCGGACTTCCTTCAGATGTGAAAACTTTTTAAATCGGATGTTAAACTAATACACGACTTATCAGTAATGAAAATGGTCATCGATATTAACTCCGGTTTATTAACTTTTAATAAGATATTTCCCTCTTATTAACTTAACTATACTAATTAGTACTATACCTCTTAACTATACCTCTTAACCTATACTAATTAGTATAGGTTTTGATTTCCTATACTTTAATTAAAGTGATTCGTCTTTTGCTATGAAGACACTGAAACACATTTACTTGGGTTTTCTGGTATAAATATCTGTTTCATTTAACCTTCTGTATTCAGTTTGCCTTGATTGAACAATTGCAGGAGCAAACTACAGGCTCTGAACGTTACTGGCGTGTAAGAGACTTCTTGTTACGTTAGGTAGTTATTGTCACATATCGTACTTAGGAAGCATTATAATTTTACAATTTTGTCTAGGTCCTTTGCAATAGTTGCAGAGTTCTGAAGTTGTTTCAGTAGAGACTGTCTGTCATAAAGTATTCGCAGAACTCACTGCTTTCATGATTGCCAACCTTGTGTCTAAGACCCATAATTCTCCATTTTATAGATTCGTTCAAATGATACTTCGGAGCTGTAACAACCATTTTGAGTCTTAAGCACAGAAAATACACGTTGTATTGCAGAAGCTCACTCTGTTCACTTTGTGCAAAGCGCATGAATCACCATCAGGTGACGTAATACCCAGATTTGCGTATCAAAGGGCGCTTGATCACATTTAATTAGATGCTACTAATTAGAATCGTCTTTCACACATTTTCTGTAGCTCTAATGTAGCTTCAAAGTGCAACACTAGTAAAAAATTTAACCAAATCGCACATTACCAGAAAAAAAATCGATTACACTTGTTCGGTTTATTTATAAAATATCATGTACAGCTATTTTGGTCATGTGAGTAGTATATATATATATTGCTAGTGAGTTTGCTTAATTAATTTTATCACCCCTCTCTCAACTCTTCCTTTTACAATAAAAAAATCACCTTGAAACACCACAGGTTTCTAATTATTTTACCTGTTTTGAATCAGGTAAAATTTTAATTAGTGAGCCGTTTAATTAGCTCACTTGAAACTGTGACTTCTCTTGTCTTAAAAATGTCCGAATATTAATTTAGCTAGATTAAATTTTTAGAATATACGTCGATTGTAAAATAAACATTTCCTCATTAAACCACAACCAATAATGCTACAAAAGAACAGGAGTCGTTACTATTCTTTTTAAGTTTCCCGAAATATATAAAAATTATAAAATCTAATTCTGTTCCGATTCTCTATTACTTATTATTTTGTAATAAATATTGACATTTCTAAATACATTTCGAGTTTTATCTTAATAATTAACATGCTCATTCGTCTAATATATAAGTTCTTGAAGTGTGGTGCATGAATCCCTGGGGGTCCACGAAACTAGAGGTGTACATAGACTACTTTCAAGGCAGGGGTTACATTTTCTAAAAAAACAAAAACGTTGACGAAAGCACCTAGATGCTAAAAATGCTAAAAATTCTCTATGCTAAAATTAAAAACTTAAAGGTGGGATTTGAACCCTCAAATCCCACCCTTGTTCACACACAACTGTGCGAAACAGTTCTGACATTAACTTTATATCCCCCAACTTTTCACTTTCATCCAAATAACATTTAAAAAAATGCATGGTCAAGACTTTTTGTGTATTTGTTATATTTCGTAACTAGTTATTAAAATAACAAAACAACAGTTATCAAAAGTCGAATTGTTTTAATTCAACTGAAGGTACGGAAAAATAAATAAATAAATACAGTTTTTTGCATTGTTGTGACTATTGCGCGGGAACATGTAACTAAAAATAAACGATCAAGTCGGAGGATGCCCCCGCGTTTTTAATCGTGCTTTCCTTGCGGTGCACTTATTCCTTCATGTTACTTCTGTGTGTTGTGCGCGCTATACACGTTTTATTGTCGTGCCTTCTGTGTGTTTATCGGTTTTTTTTTTAAATTTTTTTTACTGTTTCCAGCTATATCATGTTCAAACATCCTGGCTACATCTGATAACCAAAGTCTGGTGCAAAAGAATGCAACAGGTGGTATCGATAAAAAAGCAGTAAAAGCAACATATGAAAATTATCCTTACTAATAGTAAGTGCTTATTAAACTTTCCCACCGTTAAGCAACACGAATGCTATTGGCAACGGACCTTGTAATTATGAATCATCTCAGTCAAATGACAAGAACGGCTCCCGAGTTGGCACCCCTTCACCAAACTACCATACCAGCATTGAACCACAACGGATTTAACGTTCAACGGTCCCTCTACACGGTGGCACCAAGGTTCAAACTCGACACGCCGGACACGAGCTCGTTACAATAATTACTTGGCACGAAAAATTAAGTCACAAGAACGTCTTAAAATGCCTAGGGTTGCGATGGGTCCGCAAAAATTTAGGAAATCCTGGTGTAATATATCAAAAGTTGAATATCATAAATAGTACTGACACAATATTTATAAAAAACTGTAAGCCATCAGATGAAATTCAAATGACAACAAAAAATTTAATTTCTATGTATAATTTTTCATGGATAAGAATACAACATTAAGTTGAAAATAGGATAGAAATACAAGAAGGAAAGAAAGGATAAAAGTT
This sequence comes from Trichonephila clavata, assembly GCA_019973975.1. Taxonomy (NCBI): domain Eukaryota; kingdom Metazoa; phylum Arthropoda; class Arachnida; order Araneae; family Nephilidae; genus Trichonephila; species Trichonephila clavata. The sequence continues at coordinate 108,349 of BMAO01010854.1, forward strand.
ATTACTGGCTAAAAATTTTGTAATACAGTACTTTTATTCCGATAGCAGCTCTGAAGAATAGGAGATATCCACAGTTTGTGTTTTGGTTTTCATTTAATCGATAATAACTTTATTTTGAAGATAATTAAAATTAGAAACGAATGTTATACCGAAGATTTTGTGTGTGATTTCGCTTTTTTATTTTTAGTCAACATTAGTTATAAATTAATATTTGTTTATTGCTCTTTATTATTTTGCTAAATTCAAGATAATTAATAGAAAGAGTATTTTTGAAATAAGGCTCTCTGTCAATGTAAACGACTCAATAGGTACAACGAGAATAGCATCATAACGTTCTCCTTCTGAATGTTTATTCATTTGATACTTCGTTAAAATCTTTGAAGGAATAACTGAATAACAACTGATTTTAATTTTATTTGAGATGTTGTTTTATTCTATTTAAGTCCAAAGCTTCAATGCTTTTATATACTTATCTCAATACCGAGAATACTGATAAAGTTTCATATGTGAAGTTTACCAAAATATCCTAAGAGCTAGCTCTATTACATTTACTGTTTCTAAATCTACCGTAACAATACCTACGAGTTCGTAGAATTTATTTATAAAACAAACATGCAGAAATCGCGAAAAATTAATTTGTACACAGTTCGACTGTAAATGTAGAAATTTTGCTTAAAGCAAATTAGAGTGCTTTTGCACGAATTTTCAAATAATTCTTTCGAGATCGAAGGAATTGAGAATAATAATTCAAAATTATTCACAGAATTCAGTTAAAAATTTGGTGTACATTGTAAACCTTATAAATAACGAAAAAATAAACTAATATATATAAAAGTAATTACTTATTCACAAGTAAAATATTTTAAAACACAAAAAAAGTTACTTTTCATTAAAGCAAATAAAAAATTAATTTTTGTAATAATTCGGATTTTGCACGATTTGAGATAAATCGAACAAGAGACGTGCGATATCGTTTCTTGTTGCATAAATTAGTTGTAAAACTTTCATCCTTAAGATAATTCTGGTTTTTTTTTCTCTCTCCTTTTTCTCAATATAGCTCCTTCAATTCATAAAAAATAATTGGTACTAAGAAAACTATAAAAAAAAAAATCTGCTAATGTTTTCAGTTACACTTCACTAAAAAATGTGCATTTAAATATTTATTGCAATATTAAGTGAAAATTTATTGAATTTTCAACTTTACAAATTATTATTATCTATTTTTCTGTCTCTAAAATGCGATGAAATACTTTTTTTTTACTACGGACCTAAGTTTCTATCTGTTATTTACTCGATTAATTTTTTCTTAAAATTAATTTTAAACTTTAGCAGTATACATTGTTTCATTTTAATCGATTTTTAAAAAAAATCAGAATATGATGGATCATATAAAATGACTCTGCAGTTTGGGTGAATGTGACTTCCATATTTCAATATTCTTTCATGTTATCGCCATGTTTTATGTCTCGATGCCAATTTTTTTCCTGTCGAGTCATGATCTCGACTGTGATGCTACTAAAAAGGACCAGTTATGAAAGGACCTAATGGGACTGATGTACGTAAAATCTGTCGAGGTTCTAAGTTAGGGGTACTCAACCCTTTTTCCGGCTTGGCCACATACATATGACGCAGGCCGCAACATGAGGATAATGGAAAAAAACACAATGAAATCAAAGCAGTGTACTGGACAGAGCAAAATTGAACAAATTATTGAAACTCATTTTTTCGGCTTTTATTTTAATACCATATATTAACTCTTTTATCAAACACACACAAAAAATATTTACTTTTTTGCATTTTTTTTTAAGTGAAAACTTCTTTAGCGGCGTTGGGCACTTTTTGGTAGGGGAAAATCTTATGGGTTCGCGTCACCGACATGCTCTGACTGGCGCACGCGCAGTGTGCTGTTCGCCTTAAGACACTTTTTGAATGGGTGAAATCTTGTGCGTTCGCATCACAGAGATGCTTATAGCAGTATATCTGTAGCTATACAGCTGACGTATAGTGCTGTGTATATCTTATAAGTGAAATTCAATGGATTTAGTGAAAAGTTCAATTCGTATATACTGTACATTGCTCGTTGCGATTTCGAGAATGGGAAATACATATTAATGTGTGGTTGCCATTTATATTTCGCCTGGAAAATCTATGAAACAGATACAACAATTTGTATTCGAAAATTTGATGATTTATACAAAAGAAGGTTCTGAAATACTCGAAAAAAGATTTGGCGAAAAATATCATAATGTACCGATGATTTTAAGTGGAGACTTCAATATTAACTTTGCAGATGATAAAAATCCACCACTAATTGAATTTCTAAATAAAACACTTAATTTAAATATGTCCAATGATCGAAAACTCAGTACTACAAAATATAAAATGACGATCGATGCGGTTTTTACGTGATACTTAAATAAATTTTAATCAAACATTTTCCTTTCTTACTTTAGTTACCATAAGCCTATTGTATCTTTTTAGAACAAAATAAAATAATTGAAAGTACAAAAAGTCTAAGTATTGCTGAAATTAATAATGACAATGATGCAAACAATTAAAATAATGTTAAAAATCAAGTTCATTGAAATTTAACTAAATGCAAATACTATCCATAAATAATGATTGTATATTAATTGTTATTTCAATTGAATTGTATTTATATTTTGTCATGATCCCTTACAGCCAATAACATATTTGAATAATAAAAAACCATATAAACATGCATTTAGTTGTTGCTCGGAGAGTCAATAGATCTGAAAACCAGATTGATGTTTATAATTCTAATTCAAACATTATGAAATTTCAAATTTTATACTAAAAATTCTAAGTTTTCACTTCTATCGGCAGTCTCTAAAAATGCCATTTTTTTTTACTGAATTATGAGGTAGTTTCGATTTTCTTTCATCCTTCATCAAGCCTCTGGTTTGCATTCTATCATCAAAAATAGCAAATTGATAGCAAAATTGATACGATTTGATTGCTTGATTGATAGAGTTTCCCTCTTAAATTTTTAGTACATTTTTCTTAAATAATTTAACTTCTTAGCCTCGTGGGTCATGACCGGGCCACTTAGAAAAAGCGCGTGGGCCGCAGGTTGAGCATCATTGTTCTTAGTCTTCACGTTGACGTAGATAGGAAGTTGAAGAGTGAGGGGCTAGCGCAAGTGCTATCTTCCCCATTTAGTAGTGGTTCAAAATTGCGAGGTCTATCTACAACAGTTCTAAAGCTTTTTTTCACATCATGATATATAATTGCTAAATTCATACAACCCAAGCACTGATAAAATGTTTAATACAGAGGAGTTTTTTTTTTTTTTTTTTAACATTAAAGTTAATTTTAAATTTTTTTAATATACGTTCTTATTATAAATAAGGTTAACCTAATTTTTTAATATGCTTAACAGTCTCAATTTGTTTCATATCAAAATGTACAAATTTGACGCAACGAAAATATGTTTCGGGATATTTAAAAAAGGATTCGGGGGTAGGAGAGAGAGTTCGGTTTCAAAAGCAGGGGAGGAAACTGAATGTTCTCATTTGGAGAAAATTTTAGGGGAGAAAGTGCAATTCAGAATGCAAAGAGTTCAAGCGTGCCCGGAAGTTCGCTTGGGGGAGAATTCTGGGTTTCAACTTACTTTCAACATTCGAGGGGAAGAGCTGCAACTTCCTCTTGTTCGAAACAAGAAAGAATTTCCACAAATCCTCTCAATCTGAAACCATAGGGAAAGAGGGTTTTCCCCAACATTCTTCATCCGCACATTCACTTAAAGAGATTAGTTTGGTTTCAGCTTCAATTCCCATCCCCTTTTACCAAATAATGGTATAAAGAATGCAATGAAAAGTTTCTTTACATTCCACGAACTATTTCGGGAAATATATTTTGAGGAATAGATGATTTATTATGGGGTTTTTTCCCTTCTTCTACCGATAAAAGTTAACTCAAAATTTAAGAAATGTTACAACGTAGGGCTCACTCAATGTGTGAATTTGAAATACAAGAAAAGAAATTGATAGAGAGAGAGAGAGAGAGAGAGAGAGAGAGATATTATATAATAATTTAAAATATCTTTGAGTATATGTACAACAGGGGTCAACAATTGTTTTTGCTCGAGGGCTGCATTGTGTTTGTGGAGAGTACCGGATTGTCTCAACTTTTTAAAATGATTGTATTCATTAGTTAATTTTGCATCTCACAAAAAGTATTAATTGTACCATGTATAAAAATCAATAATTATAAGTTAAATAAAATAGTGGGAGTTATATTCAATTTATTTACTGTGCTAATTTCATATCATCTACAGCTGCAAGTACATTTCATTTTAGAATCAGTTTAATGAGATAAATGTACCGTGTCACATTTTTCTGCAATTTTTTCGAAATAGGGAGAAGGTTAACTTATTGAAATTCTCATCACAGCCTGCACATTTATTCAGCCAACTTCCATTTATATTTATTCTTGTTGATTTTCATGTAAGAAAAACTTTGCTCACACCCTAACATAGAGAACATTTTCTCTGTATTTGGTTTTCTGACTGTTTTGAAGGGCGGCAAAAAGTCTTAATTAAAAAACTTTATTTGACCACCCCTAATGTATAAGGTTCTGAGTAGAAACAGAAACACGCGGTAAACGAGTAATAAAATTGAACGAATACAAATACAATTAATTTAGTATTTATTTGCTCATTATTTAAGAAATGAATTTGATTACAGGCATGAGTGTCTCCTATGATTTAAAAATGATTTCTAGATTTATGACAACAAAGTTTAAATAGCTATTATGACAAGGCTATTATGGCATAATTATACAGCAAAGATACACAAAACATGTTCTAAAGTTTTCAAGCTACCTCTTATTGATTTCCTTTGAGCCCGCATCACCACCTGTTATCCTAAATTTAGCAAGACATACAATTTGAAATCCAATTAAAGATTAGATTTGTTCGTTTTTTTGAAATGTAAGAAAGTTTCCGAGAAGATCAAAGACAACTTCAAGACTTAATGCGTTAAAAAGATTGATTGTGTTTGAAATTGGTCCCGAAAGGTCTTTTTTATGACTTTCCAACTGTAAAACCGTTCGTGTATCTATATTTATTTAACGAATCCTGTATTATTTTATCTAAAAATTCCTAGAAAGTAGCACTTCTTAATTAGATGACATACAAAACGACGAGAACATGTGAAATAAATTTAAAGAAGATGATTTATTATATTTCCGTCATTAGATTGAGATAAAAGAAACACTTATAAATAGTTACGCAAAAATTGAATAAAACTAGAAAATCTCTAAAGGGATCAATTCACAACTGAAAATAAACTCTTTCAGTTATGAATATTAAGAAACAGGAAAATAGAAAACACCAATTCTCTTAAGTACAATTCAAGAATGCATTGTGTTCCTAAGACGTAGAACAAAAATAAGTCTCTGCTTAAGAGAAGATATATTCAACTAAAAAGAAGAGGGAAGATGCAAGATACAATTAAACAGATTCGCAAATTAATAAATAATATAAACCTAAAACTGGCTTTTTTTATCCTAGTTTAATTCAACTTGAACTACAATAAAAAGAAGTATAATAATATCTCCTGCTCACAGCATCAATTACTTATTCTATCTCTTCTTTCGACAACTTCTGAAAAGAGTATAATAAATAAAACTAAAATAGATGCAGTTCACTTAATTTCTTAACATATTTGTATAAGCATATTTTGGAAAATGAAGAACGTAGTTTTGTCAAAAGAAGCAAAAACTATAGAGCAGAACAAAACTTTAAAAAAAAAAAAAATGAAGCGATAAAAATAAGAACAAACCTTATAAATTAAAGGTGTTTTCGCCAAATGTACGAGAGCTTAAACTGAACGCGGAACACATTTTTAGACATAAAAAAATCTAAATTTTCCTGCAAATTTTCAAAATTTTAATTCCCACATATGTTTATAATAAAATGTTTTAAAAATTTTAAAATATTCAAAAAATAAATAATTCTATTTTTATTTTAACATGTAAAAAGAGTATCTCAATTTAGTATTACATCATAGGGAAAAAAAACCGCGAAATACAATTTAGAATGGAAAAAATAGATCAACTCCGATAAAAATGAGTAGTTTGGTAAAATGTGATGCCCTCCATAGGATACCGAAGCCAAAATTTATGGTTGGAGCCCTTTTATATAACTGAAAAAATATTCCGAAATCGGGTCCTGTTCTTACGCATTAAGCGAAGATAGCCTTAAGAATGAAAAAAAAAAAAGTAATCTTCAAATATTTCTAATTTTAGAATCCTCCAGTAATAATCCTAGTTCATTATTACCAACTGTTTTAAGAGGCAGGGAAAATATCAGTCACCCTAACATTGCTAAATGCCGAATTGTTAATATATTTCATATGATATGATACAGAATTTTTAAGACTGAAGTTCTTGTCAACAGGCTATTACGTCATTTGATTTTGATTCCCCGTAGGTAATGTTGTAAGACTCCAATTAAACAAACGAATTAATATTCATATTGTTCCTAAAAGGACACTTATACGAATATCCTCGTTGTTTAAAAATGCAGTTCAATATGCTGCATATTTAGAGTTAAGATAATAATTCCATCTCAAACCAGTTTAAAGTTTACTCTTTTTAAAATTTTCATAGCATTTTATAGTTTTTTAAAAAAGCTCTATATATTTTCTCTCGTATTCTTAAACTATTTTTACGAAATTCGATGGAAGCTATTTGACTCCAATGAACCGCAAACGCGTCAAAAGGATTCTCTCAATCGGAACAATCCTTAAAAATAAACTTTCAGAAGACGAGAACGAGTGTCTTGTCTTTCTGGTTTCTTATGCGACTGCCATTTCTAAACATTAATTTTCTCAGGCTAAAGTTGCTTCTATATTACGTGCGTACAACACAGAAACAGACTTTAAACAAAACTTAATTGAAAACGACAAAATCAAAACAACTTCCATAAATTTTCTGTTTTCCCTTCTCAAGTAAATTAAAATAACAAAAACGAAGGTAAAAGTTGAATGTTTCAAAAAAACTTCGATCGGACGTTGAACGCAATAAAAGATTTTCGCGAATTGTACGAGGGAAATGTTTTTGTTTTTAAAAGTTCAAAAAGATATTTTTTTTTAAAAAAAAAGACACTAAATATTTTTAATGTAAAAAGGGGGAAAGTGAAATAGTATTGTTTTAGGAAAAAAAGTTTTTTTTTTCTTTTTTCCCATGTTTATCGAAATTCAGTGGAAGAAATTTATTTTAGAAAGAATATTATTTTAAGAAATCTCACAACTTGATTTTTAAAAGCAGCATTCTTAAGTTATAATGACATTTTTGTACATAGACCTATTATTGAACGAAAATAATTAAGAACATTATGTGTGAGTGTGTGCAAATGTTATTCAAAGGGGGAAAGTATTATTTAAGTTTTAAAATAAATGTTAATTAAAATATTTTTGAATATTTGATTATATATGCGACCTTCGTGTTTTATATTATTATGTTTTTCAACAAAAAATTCTATTAGATTATAAACATTAGCGATATTGCAAAGTTTACATTTATTTGCATAGGCAAAAGAAGAAATATTATTTAATCAAATAAACAATGACAAAAAATTCGAGAGTATTATCTTTCAACATCGAAGAATTTAATAAACGTTTGTAATATATTTTGTGGGTAAAGCTTATATAAATGTTGAAATTGCTTTGCTGTTCAGTATTTCTTCAATACAACAACACGCAAAAAAAAAAACATCTTGGGGGTTGAAAATTTAAATTAAATCCAAGGGAAAAAACATTAAAAAAAAAAGGTTTGAATACCCCCCCCCCCCAAATATATACGATTTTGTTGAAATATACTTCACGCGGAATGTTGAAGAAATATAAAATCGAAAATGCCATAAAATTTATAAGCAAATCGATGAACAAGATAGAGGTTGTTGGACATGTTAAATATATATATACATAGCGCGACTATAATATTCATTCACTTTTTGAAATATTACGATACGAACATAAAACCAACTGAAGTGCATGACTAGCAGATTTAAATATCAACGACGATATCAATATGACGACCGAAATAAGAAAGTAATCTTAATCGAAAATATCTGTATAAAAATGGTTGTAAGCCATCCAGGAATATCAATAGGAGAGAAATTACGATCTTTTAAGCAATTTTAATAACGAATTTTCACAGACAACTTTTAAATTTACATTTTGCTTTTTCGTTTGATTTTATTATTTTTTAATCTCTGAAATTAAAATTAATCACTAAAAAGAAAAATATTGCAGTTTATTTTTTAAAACTGTTTCAGTAACTGTTAAGTTGTGTTCAGAAAACTCAGCTCTTTTAATTTTAAACAATCTTATTTATTTAAAATTTTAAGAATGTGTGTTTTATAATTGTTTAAATAATTATTCATTGTACTGATTGTGTTTTCTTGTTAATAAAGTTAGCTTTATAACTGTCACAAAGCCTCACGATAAATATAACCATCATCTTTAATTGACATTACAATGTTTTAAAGACTATGCAGGTTAGAAGCATAATATTTCTATTCATATAACACGGTTTAAATATACAAAAATTGCATGCTTCTTTCATATATAACCAATATATTTCAACACTGAAGTAGTTTATTTATTGTCTACATAGCAATATATTCGTTTATTATTTTTTTATGTTCTTTTTTTTATATAAAAAATAACATTTCATTGTTGTCATTTGAGTTTTTTTATTTTTATTTTTAGTTATCTTTACTTCGACGGGTTTGTTTCTCCTTTTACTCAATAAAAATAGAAGGGAGTAACTTGAATAACGTTTGAATAATTGCAGTTTTCACACTTTCACATTTTTCACGACCGAAAAATTGAATATCGCTTTAATATCCGTGAAACGAAAGGTGATTATATTGAATCATGCCACATGTAAGAAAGGGTTGTTAAGTAATTGAATGTTATAATCTAAAACACATGTTTTTTCAATCTTATAAAGTTTTTTTACATAAGTTTTTAAAATGTGTCAAGGACTTTTGGGACACCCAGCATTGTCTACTTATTCATCAAGGATGTTATCCAAAAATGTGACTAGAAAAGCTTGAAAAAAAAACAATTATACATTATGCATTAACAATTATACATTACGAAATTTTATGTATTTTTTATTTACATCTAGGACAATTTGAATTTGAAATTTGTGAATATAGCAATTAATCCCCTGAAAATTCCTCTAAAATTCAATAGTTGTTTAAGCATAGTAATGATTTCCATTAAATAATATTTATAAAAGAAATAATCCTAATTAGAAGTTAATATCGTAACAGTGTACCTATTTTTATCGTATTAGCTGTAACCTGACCACTTCGCTGGGTATTTTATGGTGTTGTGTGAATATATATACCGTTTTTATTAATGTGTTAGTCTTACCATTAAGCTTTCATAGGTATTAACAAACATTCTATCTTATATCTCTTGCCTCTTAATTTAAAAAGGACTTGAATTTCTAAAACTAAAAACTGTTTTTTACACCCTCGTATACCATCGTGGGAGTCGATTTCGGTAAAACCCGATCTTAGCGGATCTCTACTCAACAAAAGAAACATACTAACGAAATTTCAAGTATGTAGGCCTAATGGTTCAAAAACGGGAATATTTTACCTATAACGCCTCCTAAACCCTCATAGAAGTCGATTTCTGCAAAATCCGTTCTGAGCGGATCTGTACTCGATATACATGCTCATCGAATTTCATATCTGAGGTTTAATAATTTAGGAGACCTCGTAATGAGTGAGTGAGTCGCTTTTCTCCTTTATGTATATAGACTGTAACAATTTAAAATTAATATAAATAAATAACAAATTATTGGAAAAAAAACGCTCTGAATTTGGTTCACAAAGTAGAAAATTTCGATCTGATAATTATATTCCTTGATAGTATTTTCATATTAATGAAGTCTTAAAATCAAACATTCCAACGGGCTTTTAATTTGCCTCAGGAAAAAATAGTTATAAAAAATAAGTCTGAAAGGTTGGTAAATTTAATAATGTTCACAAAAATAAGTTTAAAAGCCTTAAAGAAAATAGCGTAAAGTAATTAAAAATAGAGAATAAAAATAAAACCGCTGAGTATAAAGCATAGACTATGAACAGAAATCACAACGAATTTAAGTACTTTATAGAATTCTTTAAGAATTACTCCCCCTCCCCCGTATTTCAAACTGAATGCTATTCTCTCTTTCAGATCACGAGCGCACTATCTTTCACCAAAATAAAAATAAGAACGATTCACGAGCATTGTGCAATTGTTTTAAACTTTAAAAAAATCTTATCATCTTCAATATATATTCGCCGACTATCTCTGAAGCATTCCTATCGCGAGAGCATTCATTCTGAATGAATGCTTACCTCTTTCTTTCTTCTTCTCGAAAGCGTAAGCGTTTCTAAATGCGTCTCAGAAGTGTGAGTGAAAATAAAAATTAATAATCTCTGTGTGTGAATGTGGTCTCATTTTCTTCTTTCTTCTGTGGGGGGAGGAGAGGGTGACCCTAAAATGTGTGTCACGTAGTGGCAAGGAAACTATGTCATCGTCATGACAACCGAGACTCAATTGTCGGCCGCGCGCCCAAAAACTCACACCCAATGAATCCCGAGATTGAATCCGGATTAAATTCGATGATTGGGCACCCCCTGGTTAAGCGATTATCGAAGTATTGGTTCTGTTTCGTGGGCCGGAAAAGTAGGTTCTTTCGGCTAGGTTAGGAAGGAGCAGGTCCAAGGACGTGTCCTGAATTGGTTGCTCGTGCTGATTCGCTAATTAAGAGCCACCGTCCAGAGAAATCGATCCAAAAGTGGACTCAAGAATAAGGAAATGGAAGAGAAATATTTCAAACTTATTTTTATGAGAGTTTAAAAAGGAAATTTTAGTAAATCTGTGCATAATAATGTATTTATAAATTCGCAATAAGGTATTATGACTCACTTAAATAATTCAGAATACATGATACTCCTTCAGTAAAATTTTCAATATTATTTTAATTAAAAATAACATGCTAAAAAGGTGCAAAATGCAATTTTTCCGTATTATTCTTCTGAGTGTTATTTTTTTTTTCCAGCAAAGAACAATTTCAGTGTGTCATCAGAGTGCTATTTTTCAAATCTGTAAATAATTAACAAGGGGGAAAAAATTCAAATTTAGATTTAATTTACAGAAGTAGGTTTTAGATTTGCTTATTTGTGTCTGTATCTTTTTTTTCTATACCTAAAAAACTATATTTTATACTAAAATTCAAAATATGAGATTAGTATACTAGAATAAATAATAATAATCCTGAGAACACAAAGTATTTTTTTTTTTTTTTTTTGCATTTTTGACACATAGAAATAATAGGTATGGAAACTTTTAATGGAGGTGTCGTTCATTAGTTAAAATATCAGGATAACAATTCTTATATTTTTAAATAAGCTAGCTATATATCTTACAAATGGACAGTGATATAAGAGACTAAAATTTAAAGCTATCTTTCTACAGTCGATTACTAGCAGAATTGGTTGCTTTCATCAGCCAAGTCCATTTAATTTATAATGCTCACTTGATTTGATGGCTTATTAACGTCACTCTAAGAATCAAAATGAGGGCAATTGGCAACGGACTTTGTAATTTTGAACCTCGCTCCAGTAACAAAAACACCTCAGTTACTATGTTTTACCCTAATTTCTAAACTTCAATGTAAAAATGTGAGCCGCGACAGATTTAACGCATTTTTGTCCCTCTATAAACGGCGGGTCTTCATTGATACCAGAAATTGAAGCCACGACTCGATAGAAGTAACACCGGCCACGAGTTTGCGACCATGACTACACGACGCTACTTATTCTCGCAAGTGAGTGAGTGATTATTAACATCGCACTATAAAGCAACACCAGGACTATTGGGGATGGTCCACGGTCAAGTGATGAGAACGACCCCTGAATTGGCACCCCTCTCGAACCCCTCTACATGCCAGCGAGAGGACCCTGAGCATGACAGACATTCTACACAGCGCACCTTCAGCTGCACTGGAACTCGAACTCATGACACGCTGGCCATGAACTTGTGACCATAAGTACTAGGCTACCGCAGCCACAGTGAGCTCACAAATTGCACAAGAATAATCTGTTTTTGTTAAGGTTACAGGTATCACTGTAAATTTAATCATATCTATTAAAATAGGTAGTAAAAAAACCCTTTTCTATAACTTTTTTAGTATCATTTTTATGAATTTCGCACATTTTTATAAGGAAACACGAATTTGGTGATATATAAAGAATGATATAATCCCAATCATCAAATCGAATCATATTTGGCGTTTGGAATCATCATATACGTCGCAATGTTAGCTTACAAGGATCCATTAAACCGTTCAGGAAAAAGAAATATTTATAAAACCTTTATACAGATAATACAATTGATTTATAATTGTGATATTAAAATATTATTTTCAATAAGGGAAATTCTAAAATTCGTTCACGCGTAAAGCGATATATATATATATATATTCTAATTTACAAATGATTAATTCAAATACTAAAATTTGTTTAAGTTAGGGGTGTAGATTTATCTTAAATGGTGTTTATATAAGAACAAACAAATGTAGAGTTACATATACACTCAAATAACACTCAATCTGAATGTATGAAAAAATATTTCTGTATTATAATCTAGAAGCTCCTTGAATATTTTAAAGAAAAAAAAGTGAAAGTTCAAGTTGTAATACATGAAAAGATTTTTGAAGCACAAATGTCTATCAAAAAATTTTTTTAATAATTTTATTATTCTTTCTGTATAAAAATATTTTTCTCCTTTTTTTTGTTTAATCAAGTTCGATTATTATTATTTTTTTTTCCTTGCCAACTAGATATTAGTAGTAAGTACCAGAAGGATCATTAAATTGATATTTTATATATCACCTTTTTATAGATTATAAAATTATTTTAGAAACGCAGTAACGACATTAAACGAAAATGTCTAGTATTTTTCCTGGCTATTGTGAGTTTCTTTTATTTTCCTTTATTTTTTGCCTGACCGAGTATATGTACCAAACTGACCGGGATGGCGAATTGGTATGTGCCAAAAAGGGAAACTATCACCGAAAACTGGAGCAAATCAAAAAGAAATCAAACTAAAATTATGAGGATTTAGATTGTTAAATAATGGGAATATATTTTTTAAGAGAAGTATAAATTTTACGCATTTTCATTTTCAAAGAATAAAATTTTATTTAAAAATTGGTTTACGCATACACAAAGAAAATATTACGGGGGAAATCTCTTCATTTATCCATAAAAGTAAGAAAATGTTTCCTTTTTGGTAAATATATATAGAGAGTGTATTTGTATATTACAAAAAAAAACCTTTTAATTTATAATTAATTAAAAAATTAATCTACCCAAAGAAGACTACATATATAAGTATATATTTTTTTAAATACATAAAACTGTTTCATTCTATTTAAACATGTAATTATAAATTTTTTGTATTATACTTTTTCCCGATTCAACATCACTGATTACTAAATCAAACGATTTCATAAATTCATGGAAAATTTGCGAAAATGAAAACAATAAATACAAATCAAATATTTTTTTAAAATACATTTTAAAACGTTGCGAAAAATCGTGAAGTACATATGTCGAACTCACTGTGTAAAATATTATCATATTTCCATAACAGTGTTTTGCACAGAAGAACTCATCACGAAACTTTCACTTTTGATGTCCTTCATTATTCAGCAATCAATACATAAGCAGAATATTTACATTTTCTAGCAACTCCAAGAACATTTTGACCCAATTTCGGGAGCGCAACACATTTAAAATCGAATAGTTCTCATTTAGAACCGAATAGTTATTCAAAGTTATTTATTAATTCAACGAAGACTGTTGAAATATCTTTCCAATAAGTACTTTGCGTCATGGAAACAGATTAGTCTAAAATGATTTAAAAGGTCGTTTAAGAGTTAAATAAGTAAATGGAAGTGATACAATTGTCAGAAGATGCTTTTCGAAATCTTTCTGCAACATAAGGGAAAATGTTGTCTGACCTTCCAAAAACTTATTTAAAAAGTGTGGTAACAAGTCAGTCTAGTCGTTGTGATAAGTATTAAGAGATTTCTTGATCAACAGACCAAAAGTTTTACTATTAAGTTTGTGATGAGCACATTGTGACGGATCTATACGGTTCCTTCTATTAACTTCTGGGAAATTCTTTTGGGCCAACATTTTATCAGCCAACTTTCTCCGAAAACAGAAAGCGTGATTATGCAAATTAAGTTTAATATATACATTCGGTATTCGCGAGTTTGGAAGTTAGTGAAGTGAAAATATATTGGAAGTGTGTTTCTACAGAGTGGAAATTTCAGGTGAGAGGTTCCAGCCTTTGTCATCAAAAGGCCGCTCGAAATTACGAAATTTATTGACAGTAAATCATAGCATTGCGTTCCTATAACAATGTTTTAATTTCTCATTCAAGCTATAAATTATGACTTAGAATCGCTGGCGTAACTAGTCCTGCACGGGCCCTGTATCAAAATACTTTGTGGGCCCTTTTTGGGGCCCCTTAACATTTTAATATATTTGAATCACATATTTTAGGTTCCCTGTAGCTTGGGGGCCCCGTATCATTGATATGGCTGATACGGCGGTAGCTACGACCCTGCTTAATATGTCAAAATATTTCTTGACACATTTTAACAGTAAATTTAAATATTTTTCTATCAGTCTAAAGATAAAGAGAAAAATGGGTGTTAAAGCAAAATACTCGTGGTGACAAAAAGCAAATACTCGTACGAAATCTCTACAGATAAAATTTTAAGGCTAGGATAAATTTTTTAGCCAAGATATTGGTACAGAGGGAGGTAATATGAATAAATAAAAATTCTTCAAATGATAGAATAAGAAAAGAATCATTTGCTTCAACGGTCAACACATACAACGAAACCTTAAGAAGTCCAAAGATTTATTTCGGGTAAAAGATTATTTTTGTACAATGAGCTTCTGGGGACAGAGATGGGAGTTCACAGCCTGACAGGCAGATGTAATATACTTGTATCACTCAATCCATTGGCATCTCACTCGACAAATTTCCACACCAAACCACGTGAGGAGTTTTAAACCCAGATTGATTTAAGACATGGGAGCCGCCCCGTTTCTACCCGATGAGTTTTTGTGGAACCAGGTTTCGAAATTAAGAACCGACTCAAATCTGGATCAGGTAAAAGTCTCAGAAGAATTATCACTATAACTGTTAAATTACAAGGAAAATATAATTTCTATCTCTCTATACATTTATATACGCATATAAATATACAACATTTTTAACTGCAAAAATTGAAGAATTTTTTTTATTAGCCTTTTAAAATTTATGCAGAAGAAAAATAATGTGTTTTTATTTAAACAATTATAATGCAAAGATTGGCGATTTATTTTTAAGTTTTGCTTAGCTCATAATACCAGAAAGGATATATAAAAATCCTTTAGCACTGCAGGATAAATGTCTCATCATTATTATGTAAAGAAATTATTTTTCCATCGAAGAAATTTTTCTAAGTCTGTCTTCAGGAAGAATGACAAAATTTCTTCAAATTATCTAACAAAGATCTGAAGGAAAAAAATTCTTCTTGAAATCCCCCACGCGCGTCTCAACTTTTTCTCTAACCTCATTAACATTTCCCTAATTGTGTGTGATCGCCTTTCGACCAAAAACTGTTCTCAGGAGTGAACTTTTGGCATCCAGAGCCACTTTCGATCGATTGACTCATTCGAATTCTGCTGAAATTTTAAAGAAGTCGACCGCTGGATATAGCTACAAATCGGGAAACGAAATGAGGCTAACTTACACGGCGGAAGTAGAGCACACGTTGTAGGTTTCCTAACTGTCTCTACTTTTCGTTCAAATGTCAAGGCTAGCATGGGCGGATCCTTTACATGTTTTAACCTTCTACGGAGAAAACGGATTGACCTCTTTAGCTCCGCAAGATCCGGGGCGCACGAAGGGGGCCCTTCCCATTCGGAAAGGGTGGACCCGGATTTCTCATCAAGGGGCCCCATGAGACCAAAAAAGGGACATTACCCAAAAATACGGAAGTAGTGCCTATTGTTGTAAAGATTTTTAATCAGTTTTACTGCACTCATAAGAGCTTTTTTAAAGATTCGTGTCAACACCTTGTGTGTATATATATACACAATTAAATTATTTAATTATGTACATAATTTAAAGTATTTTTTGTGTAAAAATGTGAATTCAAAGGATTTTAGCCATCAAATAATATCAGTGTCACTTTAAATTATTTACATTTTTTTTTACGAAAAATAAAATGTAAATTTTAAGTTAATCCTAAATTGTGCTAGAATAACACAAAGGCTATTGGAAAGTAAAGGTAATTTTGAACCACGGTTAAATGATGAGGACAATATCTGAGAGAATTACCAACTTCTCTTATTTTACCCCCCTCCCTCACGAAGGGAAGATTTTCAGCTCATTTACATCCAGAGGCCTCTTCATTATTCCTCCGTGCAAAGGGGATCGATGCGCGTTAAATATGTCGAGGCTCAAACGTCCTTCCTTTGGTGTGGTGTGGTGTGAAGTTAGGGCAGGGGGTGCCACCTCAGATGTCGTCTTCTTCACTTAACCATGGTTCAAAATTACGAGGTACGCCGTCAAAAGCCACCGAGTAGCTGAATAATGCGACGTTAATAATCCACTCGCTCGCTCCATTAGTCTACACGATGGGTCAGAGATAAATCAGGACTTGAAAATTGTGTGGCCGCAAACTTACAACTTTTTTTAAAGGCAGTTTCTGCCGAGACGTAAGTTCAAGTCCTGGTGCAACTAAAGACCCACACTGCAGATAGGCTGAAGCACAACAAGTCTTCCAGACCTCAAAATCCTTACGTTGGCGTAGTCTGGAAGTTTGGAGAGTGGAATACCAGTCCAGATGACGTCGTCGTCACTTGACCGTGGTTCACAAGTACAAAGTCCATCGCCAACACTCCCCGCACTGACTCAGAGTGTGCTGTTAATAATGAACAATCAATCGTCACGAAGGGCAATGGGTTCGAGTCATGTCTTAATTGAACGAAAACGCTTGACAAATATATATTAAAATTGCTTTCTGTGAAGTCTAAATGAATTTTAAAAATTTTTTAAATAAAATTGTAAGGAAATCCTGTTCAGGTAGTTTGGCCCAGCACCATACAAATGAAATAAAATCGTATATTCTAAATTAATTTATTCTCAGTTTTTCTTCTTCTTTTTTATGTAAATAGATAATTAAAATAAAACGAACAGAGCGCAATTAGCCGCTTAAAAAGTTAGAAGTTTTTCATTGTTTAAATTAATTTTTAATATTATTAAGAAACAGAAATAATTAAAACATAAAAATATATGTTGTTCTGGTATTTTTTGAAAAGTTACACCGAAAATGATCACATTTCTCGAAATAAAAATAGAAAAAAAAGAATTGATTAATTTTTATTAATATCGCACACGGGAGAAGAACAATGGAAATTTCTTTTGTTTGCAGACGCATTCCTAAATTTTTTCTAAAGGTTCTTACGTAATAGAAACATTTCAGGTGTGAAATGAAAAAAAAAATGAGTGAAAAGAATTCTTATATGAAATGTTGTGTCATTTAAAAACAGTGAAAATTTTTAAGAAATACATTCAAAGGTGAGCAATTTTAGTCATACAAAGAATGAAATTTTACGACTAATCTCTCAAATTAAATTGAAGAGACTCAAAATTTGAATAGTCTGCTGTAACTGTAGAAGCTATCTCCAGAATTTCTTCCAGAAATATTTGTCTATGTTGAGAAGAAAAAGTTGCAAAAAATAAGAATATTCCGAAAACAATTCAATTTCATTTTAAGTCGATTTGTTTAATAGCGAAATAAATTCCTTTAAAATTATTGGTACTCTCTTAAGAAAAAGTAAAACTCTTTTAGCACGTACTTTTTTTAAATGAGATTATTTTTATAAAAGGAAACTTAAAAATAAGATACTTTATTTAAATAGATTTCATGTAAATAGAGGAATAACTTCTTAACATTTCATGACCTCAAAGAAAAATAATTTAAATTAAAAAAAAAGACAGAAGAAAGAGTATAAAAACACGAATGCTCAATTTTTCGATGTCTGATTCGAATAAAATACAGTAATAGATTTGTATCTTCAATCTCCAAAAGAAGAGAAATATGTGTACAGTTTCTAAAAATTCATCCTAAGTGGTTAATCATTATAACTAAAGTTTACTAAAACTAAAGAAACTCATTTTAATAATTGGTTTTTCGACGAAGAATTCTACTGAAATAAAGTATTTGAAAAAAAATTATGAAAGAATTGTGCGTAGAGAGCTCTTTAAACGAATTTTGAATTAAACAAGATATATCTCTTTGTTTTACAAAAACAGTTGTCATAGATTGTAAGGAAGAGTTTTAGAAAGTAGATGAGTTATATATAAGAGATGAAATTCCCAACATTTTGATTGCATTTCAAATAATACAGGAAGTTTATTTTAATATCCTCTGTTTTCAAAGAGAAAATTTTTTTCCCGGGACAAAAAAAGTGTTTAAATAGAAAGGAGGGACGATGTTTTTTTTATTGAATTTAAAATAAGTTAGTATAAACTTATTTTTTAAATCTTAAATAACCTGATTTGCATTTTAAAAGAAAAATGTGTGAGGATTACATTACTGAAATATATATTTTTTTACTAATGAGAAATTTGGGGAGCTCTAGATTGTACTTTAATATCCTAAGGTAAATTAATTTGCAAACTTTTATATAAGTTCCTGAAAAGAAAAGTTGGAAATTTAAGGAAGCCAGCGAAAACATTAGAAATAAAAATAGGTAATAAAGAAAATATAAAATGAGATTTAAAAAAGAGTGTCATCCTTTATATAATATAGGGAATTTTTAAAAATATCAAATATATTTATTAAATTATTCGTCGGCAATAAATGCAATTATTACACTACCTTTAATGTAAGAATTTTTCCTCTTAATTCATTTAACTCGGAACTCATGCATTCACTATTACCCTTTTACCAGAATTTACCGAGTAAAGCATTAGTAGTAGCTTTTATTAAAAGAAAAATTTTTCTAGAGCATTGGTTTTCGTTATTAGTAAATGGAAGATCAACGAAAAAAAGGAAAAGAAAATCGACCGGAAGAGTTTATATACACATAAGCATTTAAGCTCATTTAAAGTTGTTTTTTTTTTACCAAGTGCTTAAATAAGAGTGGTTTGCTAATAGAAAAATAAAATAAAAGTTGAGATTTCTTCTTCTATCGTTTTGGAAATAAAAGAAAAAAAAGGTGGGGATTTCTTTAGATAATGGTAAATTTAATCAATTCTCCCTAGAATCAAACACAGGTTCCTTCTTATAAAGAAGAATCATGCTCGTCTCATAAGACTTATAGGATAAGGAAGGTTTTAAAGTTGATAAAAAGGCGGATTTTTTCTAAGCGATTGACTGCTTTATAAGCGAAAGGAAGAACAACTGAATGCAAAAGAAAATGATTTGCTACTGCATTTCTTCCGTTTCCAACTAGTTATAAAATCCACAGATTATTTTTAAAAAATTCTTTTCGCAATTGAATATGATTTTTTTAATGTTTTTCCCCCATAAAACTTAGTATTTTTTATTCAATAATACGCTTATCAAAACTAATGAATTAGATAAAATGGCACATACGTGTATAATCAGATTATACATATTACACAGAGACTTTTATACATGTAAAAAATATTAAATATATATTTTTTTCTCTTTTGAAAGTCGGGTATCCTATTTAGAAAATTGGATATTACTTCTTAAGAGACACATATAATCTTCTGTAAGTGGTAAAATTTCTTAAGGATTATATTTTGTAGCCTAGAAAGTCAAGCTTTAAGAAACTTGAGCTAATTTTCAAAACCTGCTTACGACTAAGCATAATAAGTTATATATAATTATCAATCCTACTACACACTCTTGTCGTTTATTTTGTGTTCAGAAATATCTTACAGCTCGTTTTCGTCAAGCGTATTTAAATTTTCTTCATGCTTTTAGTTTTTCAGAAATATTTTTATATGCCAAAAATCTACTTATCTTTCAATATAGTTATTTCAGTAACATGACGCCTATATGTATTATTTTTATGAAATATCATACAATTTTTTTTATTAGAACAAACTTACTCAGTAAAGAACTAATATAACTCAAGCATTCTGTTATAACATCAAATAAAAAGTTCAAATTTATATATTTCCAATGGGAAATAAATAACTTTTCAGATAATGCATGGCAGTAAAATAAAAAACAGAACTATAAAAATCAAAAATGTGAGTCAGTAAGAGTTATATTAACGTCGCAAATATTAGCAACACGAGGCCTAATAGTGACGGACCTAGTAAGTTTGAACCTTGGTCAAGTGACGAGGACCTGTAGAAATGTACCTGTTCGAAAATGTGAAATAGGGGTTGCTTGTTTATAACAAGCTTTTCGCAACTCTTACAATATTTTTAGTTTGAACTGAGGATTGGTGATATATTTTTAAAAAACACATAATTGATTTTCATCATTAACGTCGCACTTTAAAGCTTCAAAAGGGCTATTGGTGACGGACCTTTGCATTTTGAATATCGGTCAAATGACTATACCATCTGAACTGGCATTCCACTCTCCAAGTTTCCACACCACGCCAATATAACGACTTTGAGTCTCAACAAACTTAACGTGCATCGTCCCTTCTACATGGAGAGTCTTCACTGACACCGGATTCGAACTTATGACTCGACAACAGCTGCCACGTATTCGCGATCATGACCATTAACAACTAAATATAACGCAAGTAATAAATATACACTAAAGTACTGATTTTATAAGGGAAAGTACTCTGTGATTAAAATTATTTGTTTCAGTTCTTGCATAAATTTTCTCATTCTACCTTTATTTTATATGTGCAGAGAGAGGGGGGGGGAGAGGATGAGAGGAAGAGATTTCAGAAATGTTTCGAGATTTTTTTTTCAATCAATATACTGCATATAAACCTTTACAGTTTTGTTTTTATAAAGAAAATAGGAAGAAATAAAACCTTAAGAACAGAAAAACTTAATGAAAATAAAAATTATTAAAATTTATTACAAAGTTATTTTAGGTATAAAATCAAAAATTAATGTTCCTAATAATTTATTTGACATAAACATTGTCCCGATTTCGCATTAGTATGATAAATTCCTTATTCACGTTTTTTTAATGTATTCAATTTTATTGCACATATATTGATTCTAAAGCGTTTGGATACGAATATAATCCCTTATGTAAGTTTGTAATCTGTATTATTATGTACATTAAAATTATCAAGACTTGCATTTTAAAAACTCAATTATCTTCGTTTGTACTGCATAACTTAAAGCTCAACTACTTATAGGTTACTCTTGCGAAAACTGTCAATCAAATGTTAGTTATAGCATTGTACAAGCCAAGGACACCGAAAAATTACAATTAATTACTTGTTGAGTGAAAATGTTATAAAAGCTAAGTGACTTAACTGAAATATAAACCATTCAAAGTGAAGCACACGATGTTGTCAATTACTCATGGGCGTGGATAGATGAAGTCAAAGATATTTGGATCAAGGGCGACTTAATTGGTGATAAAAGAAGGATAATTTAGGTGAAAAGCTGCAGAAAAAATCGTCATAGAATTGTTTATTACATTCAATGGCTTATCTTTTTGCGGGTTAAGACATTCTTATAACTCAATTAGATTATCACTTACACTCAAAGATTTTTTTCTTCACATAGGTAAACAGCTTGTGTATCAAACCTTTTTACCTTATCTCGGGAGCTTACCTTGTCCAAACGGATTCTGACATCCAATGACATCATTTAAGATTTATATTCCGCAATAATGTTTGTGTTTACAATTAATTGTGTCCTATTTTGATAGCGTGTTTGTCCTTCGCGATTGTAACACTTATTTCAGCGGAAGTTCGATAATTTCTGAGTCGTAAGAGTTGATATTGGAAGAGTAGAGAATATATTAAATCATCTTATACATGGTTAGATAAAGAAATTTCTTTTTTTACTGTCATTGTAAAATATATGTATTTTTAAAAATTTTTAATATCAAAATATAGATTGAGATATTAAACACAATAGCCAAATATTTTTTTAAGACAAATTCTATTTCTCGTAGATGTTCTAAATGCCACAATACAATTAATAAAAAAAAAACTTCTGATATTCATTACTGCAATAATATTTCGCGATATACTTCTTTTTAAGATATAATTTTAAAATATATTATGAACGCGGAAATTTAAAAATAAGTAAATTTTGAAGATAATCTAAAGTTTTAAAACTTTTCCAAATGTATGATTTATGTATTATTTTTCTAAATGATATTTCCACACGTGATTTTTATAAAATTAATTTACTTTAAAATTGTATACATAACTCAATTACATTGCAGTTATAAAGTTTTAAGAAATTTCTCGACAAAACATCAAATTTTAAAAAAGGTTATTTGTATATTTTTTTTATAAATATTGCCTTTACCATTGAGCTTTCGGTCTCATTTTGAGTATACTTTTCTATTTTGAAATAAAATATTGAAGAAACATGTAGTTTCTTAAAAAAGGAGTTAAAAATATCCCTTATATTCTCTTACTTCCCTTTGACTTCGAGGGAAGGCTTAAAGTTTACTTACTTTGATCTGATTTAGTAAGGGTTACACATCAATATATCGGAATAAATAATTCTATTTGATTGGAAGGATAATAATAATAAAAAACTAGAGAGAATGTCGTTTAGTACATATTTTAGAATGTCGTGGTAAAATAAAAAATTAGGAAAAGATATGTATATAATTTTGATTAAGGCAGTCTTCACCTAATGTACATAAAACTGTACATAAAACACAAAACACGTTTTCGGACAGCAAAATGTCTCAATTTTCATGAAAATTTGCAACGTTGTAATTTATACATCTGCTTACATCATAGCGGTTTTAAAATTTTAAAACGTTCAACAAATAAATAATTTGTTTTTATTTTAACTACGGTATAGGAGAAAAAAATGTGAAACACATTTTAGACCAGAAAAAAGTGATCAATTCGGATAAAAATTAGTAGTGTGATAAAATATGCTGCTCTCTAAAAGACAGCGAAGTCAAAATCTAGCATTAGTGTTGGAGTATTTTTATATGTGAAAAAATATTTCGAATTCGGTTCCTAATTTTAATATTCCGTGAAGACCGCCTTCATGTACTAGATAAAATGTATTCGACAGCAATTAGCTTTTTAAAATTTCTTAATGATAAATGTTCAAAAAACATTTCATGATTTAAAAATTTAATAGTAAAGAATTCTTAATTTAAATAAGCGGAACAGCCTTGTCCCCCTCTCTCCATTACGTAATTATTTAAAATCATTACTTAAATATTTTGAAGTTTGACTGTTTTTCATTAAGTGAATCCTGGGTAAGCTTATGCAATTAAGTTATAAAAAGGTTTAAAGTGAAGATGTAAAGTAGGAAATAGTTTAGCGTTGATAACGGACGTGAAAAGCAGTTGTTAATCAGAATATAGATTTTAACTAATGACTAACTATAAATACAGATTTTAACTAAGAACTCCCAGTCTTCTCAAAAGATATAAATGTGTTTTTTGCAATAATCGCTATGAGAAAAAAACGAATCAGTTTAAATTAAAAATCCTTTAAGAAGCTAAATAAATCATTGAAATATCATTTTAAAGTAAGAAGTTTAAAATCTAATTGGAAAGTGAAATATATATTCTTCTGAAGCTATCGGAGAGAATAAATATATATTAACTACAGAAGAGTATATTTCTCATTAGCAGATTACGTTTACTTCCTATTAGTTTATTTGGAAAGATTGTGGATGTAATTAGGTTAATTAACTAACGCAACATATCTCGAAATATATTAAAGTAATTACAAATAATTAGATAATGACCATTACAATAAGCGTTACTAATAAATAAGCTGTTTATTGCAAAACTAAGGCATTGAAAAGTGAGTAATGTCTTTTTATAAGGAAATACTTTAAGTCTAGAGGAAGAATTTTGATGCAGAATAATGCAATGTAATTTCCTTTTCATTACAAATTTTAAGCATTAAATTCAAATCTACAAATCACAAATTACGTAAGTTTCTTTGTTTTATTTTGCTGTTTCGTGACAAAACTATATTAAAAATAGAAATGCATAATTTTTAAAAAAATTATTTAAAATATTTGACAAGTCAGGGAGAAAAACAGCAACAATGTCAGACTACAGGTAATTTACAAAAACCGCAATACGAACACACACAAGCCCATTAATACAGACCATTAATATTATGCCTTCGAACGAATCCAGACAAAATCCCATTAATAAAATACAAGCTACAAATGCATTTCCAAAATTGTTCAAACCAGAGGAAAAATGACAAGAGAGATAGATATATAATAGAACTGGGTCGTAAATGGAGTTAAATAATGCTTCACGTTTTTCATTTCTGTTTTATTTGAAATTTAATTTTCAGTCAGTGATTAAATACATTTTTAATGAACAGTAACTTAAATCTGTCCAAAATGAAACTAATGACTTATATGTTGAATTTACATGCGTTCACGCTTATTGATTATGATTATTTTAATATTAGCTTAATGATGCTATTTACACATTTCTCTGAAAAAATATCAAGTATTAACTATCTTTGGAACCAGGATCTTAAAACAGCCTATAATTGAATAACTTTTTTGAGATATTTAGTCTCACTTGAACTAAAATATACATATTAAATTGTTTTAAGAATATTATTACAAGAAAAAATTATTTAAATGCAGTTTTTTTGGCGAAAAATTAAGAAGGACATTAAGGACAAATATTACATTCTCCTTTTATTAAAAATGTTTCTAAAATAATATTTTGCCTAAATAGAGCTAAGACTTCTGTACAGAGCCTGAACTAAGATTTTTGAAACAGTATGTACCGTAAAATTCGGCGTATAAAGCGTGCATTTAACACATATATATATATATATGTGTGTGTGTGTATAATATTATATATATATATATATATATATATATATATATATATATGTGTGTGTGTGTGTCACCATTAAAGTGACTAAAAATCTCTCACAAAAAATAATTAAATAATAATAAAATTTTATTTTATTTGCCAATTAAATATAATAAAACTATATATAAAGTACTCATATAAAATAAATTTTTATAAATATTTTTTTTATAAAATTTATCATTTAAAATGTAATAGTTTTTATAACAGCTGTCGCTGATTATTGTTAACTATGTAATCCTTTTAAAAAACGTAACGCTCCGAAATTCCTTGTGTATCGCTTTCCAAGAATTATGCAGGATTTTCCTTCAAAACCGTTGATAAACAAAAAAAGGAATTCAAACTTTCAACACTAATTCCCTTCTTTCCTACAGAACAACTTGTCCAGAGATAACAAACTGCGTCCTCGAAGTAGTCATGATTGCGAGAAAATGTGGTGATTTGGGCAAAATATTTCGGTTTATTTTGGCCCTTTACATCTTTTTTGAAGAGTATCTTTTTTAGGTTAGGATGCGTTATCGCGAAGAATTTAAGAGAGTCAATGCCGTTGTGTGTTGTGTGTGTGTGTGTGGCCTATATTTCCAAATCAAAAACTCCTTCCCCTCCTTTTCTGACCTTGGTCATTGTAGAAGATATGTTCCCAATTTCATATCACTCAGAAAAGTCTTCGGGAGGAAATTTCCAGATTTGTTGAAAGCAATGGAGTCACAACACATCGCATTTAGAATAAAAGATTTTTTTGTAAAAAGTACCACCGTTCTTCTCCGTATGTAAAAGATATATTTATCATGCTTTCAAAAAATCCTTCGATTAAATTTGAACATACTCTCTGTCACAGAAAACCTTTTATTCTCTTACAAGAAACAAAAGTTGGCTTTTCAAGTAAAAAAGCATCATCTTACAAAAAGTGGCACCTTTCCTTGAATATAAATTCTCTAACCATACGTAACATACTCTCAGTCAAATGAAGTACTAAAGTACTTAAAAATAGTTTTTGAAATGTTAACTATTTTCAGACATCTAGATTCGAATATACTACACTCTATTTTTTTAGCGATGAAAAAAGAAAGCTCCCATCAACAAATAGTATTCAATTTTTCATCACTCTGTGTGGCCGCGGTTGGCTAGAGGTTATGGTCACTAACTCGTGTCCGATTAGGCACCAGTGTGGCTTCAAGCACTGGTGCCACTGAAGATCCGCCGTGTAGAGAGGGCTGACGCACGTTAAATCTGTCGATCACAAAGTCCTCCCGTTGACGTGTTGTGTTAGTTTGGTGAGTAGGTGCAAACTCAAGTGTCATCCCCATCGCTTGACCGAGGTTCAAAATTACGAGGCTCGTCGCCAATAGCCCTTGAGTTGCTTTATAGTGCGAGGTTAATATAACTCTCAGTCTACATCAGGGGTGGCCAACCCGCGGCACGCGTGCCACAGTGTGGCACGGCGGAGTTGTTACAGTGGCAATCGAAGACTTAAAAAAATTTGGATTTGGATTTGATATCTGGAAGCAAGGTTTTGGAATTTAATATCTGGAATAAAACACTAAAGTGCCCAATTAGTACTTGCTATTATTCTAAAATGAAGATAAGCTATGTGGTTTAGCTTTTAATACGATTACATTAAGATAATAAAAATTTAAGATTACAGAGAAAACATTGTATTTTTTTTACCCTAGTTCGTCATTACCTTCTTTTGCGGACCAACTTTTTTTTGGTTCCAAAAAAAGCTAAAGTTTGTCCACAAAAGAAAAAGAAAAAAAAAACATATTTTGGGTAAAAAAAAATTAACATATTTCACATTAATGCAGGAGCTACCAACCAAAGTTAATAGTGCTGTGAGTTGTGATAGATTTAACAACTCAATATTCATTTCTGCAAGATTCTTTCTATGTTGGGTTTGATGATTTTCATGATAAAAAAATGCACATCTTTTCGCGATTCCTTTCTCAAATTTTCTGCGAAATCTTAATTATTATCCCCCTGAAATCAAAATAGAAATTATTGTCTACAGCCCCATACTACCCTGAAAAGCAAATAAAAGGAATTATATTGAGTTTTAGAAATTTGTGCAAGAAATTTACATGATTTGGCTGTCACACAGTTACTGTTGCAGTTTTGAATCAACATACATTTGTAAACAAATGTTTTCTGTGATAAACGTAACACACACTCTTCACACAAAAGCAATTAACGATTTGATTAACATTAAAATCTAAGTTTTTGCTTTGTTCTAATTTATTATATTATTTTAATAGATAAAAATAGACTTTTATTAAAATGTGCTCTTTGCGTAAAAATTACATAATAAGCCTATAAGTAACATTTTTACCTTTTCATTTATTCGAAAAGTTTGAAGTGGCACGCATAATTATTTTTTTATCTGAAAGTGACACTCTTCCTAAAAAGGTTGCCCACCCCTGCTCTATATCAATAGTAGCGAACATCATGAACCGAGTTTACAGATTATGTCACATGTTTACTAGACTGCAGAAATTTTCTGTTTCTACAATTACAGATTAGATTCAAATTGTTTTAACAAATAAATAATTAGATTCAAATTGTTTTAACAAAAAAATAATTAAAATCAAATTGTTTTAACAAATAAATAATTGAAATCAAATTGTTACAGGAATTAAAAAAGAAATTGATTAACTTTTAAGATTTTATTTTGAGTCATCTTAAAAAATAACAATTTTTTTTTCTGGAATCCTTCTGCAACCAGTATTAACAAAGACGTTAAAGGGATAATTTCTCTCGACACCTTTTGTAAGGTTTTTTCTCCAGAGACACATAATTTCAGAGTAAATTACTGAGAGAAAACATATGTGTGAAAATAATAATTATAATAATCAATTTACAACACACACACCAAGAAATTAAAAAACTAATGCGTCATATAATGTTACGAAATAAAAGCTTTGGTTGACGCATGTTAACCCGTAATCTTTGTTTGCTATTTTATAAACATGGAACAAAGAACTCAAACCGAAAGGAAAAATATTTATTTTTTAACCGATTCATTCGAGAAGCATGATTTTTTTTGTCGTTTCTTATATTCTAAATGAAATAAATATTCAGTGAAATTTGATAAAACAAAATATCTAAGCGATGGATCTCTCTAAAAAAGAAAAAGAACAGGGGAGGGAAAACGTAGAACCTCAATTCGTGATTTTTCCGGGAATTTGATTTTTTTTTTTTTTTTTTTGCTCCATAACTTTATAGCGAAAAGCTTGTTTATACACTCTTACTTCAAGTAGAAATTGAATATTATGCATATAATAAGAATGCACTATTATATATATATATATATATATATATATATATATATATACAAACTTCTCCGAAACAGAATATCGTGGCTTTTAGATCAACGAATATCAAGCATTTAATAAAAAAATAAAAGGAAAAAAGCCCTCTTTCAAGTATTTTGAAAAGCAGATACCAACCAGTAAAAGCAATGTCTAAAAATCTTTTCAAACAGAACTACTATCAGTATCAAAAATATAGCTTGTAAAATATTTATAAAAAAAATACTTGCTTTTACTGGAATAACTTCCATGAAATGTTATATTGAGGCTTTTGAAATGACGAAGGAATATTGGATTTAGATGGAAAGAAAAAGCAAAAAGTATCGAATACGACTTTTTTATTCTTATTTTTTTGCTTGATTACTGCTGATAAATCGAGTGAATTTTAAAGCGGTGCTTCGATTCTGAGTACTTTTAAATTTCGACGAATCAAAACTGCTTACAAAATAATTCAATAGCTCGAAATAGTGTTACTTTTTTCCTAATATTGATGGGGAAAAATCATTTAAATTACACTGCAAATCCTACGATAATAAGTAGTAAGACTAGAGTAAAAAATGTAATAAAACCAGTCATAAAAAAAAATTTCCCCTAAGAAAATGAGGAAGAAAGAGTAAAAATACAATTACAGATATTAAAAATTTCAAAACTTAAAATATTCTTATTTATATAGTGCGGCTCTGCGAATTTTTGAAACAGAAAAGTCAATTTTTCAGTGAAACACATGACAATGAAACTATCCAAGAGCCTAAGCTAATTATATAGACACGCTTGTGTGCTGGAGGGCTACGGTAGTGGTTGCGAGTGAGTGAATAATAAAGTCGTAATTTTGAACCATGGTCAAGTGACAAGAACGACATCTGAGCTGGCAACCCCTCTCCCAACAACCACACCACACCAACGGGAGGACGTTTGAGCTCTTGATAAATTTAATGTGCATCGCTCCCATACACGGCGGATCTTTAGCGGTACTGGGCTCGAACTCATGATACGCCAA
This sequence comes from Trichonephila clavata, assembly GCA_019973975.1. NCBI lineage: Eukaryota > Metazoa > Arthropoda > Arachnida > Araneae > Nephilidae > Trichonephila > Trichonephila clavata. The sequence continues at coordinate 137,746 of BMAO01010854.1, forward strand.
GCACGAATCCCTTACCTTGACCACTAGACTATCACGCCCACATGGTAGTGATCGCAGTCATGATTTTCGTGCTTCGCACAATCAATATTTTTTAATACATTTGAGAGAAAAAAAATACAATTTTATCCAAAGTAGTATTTTACATTTCTTCAAAAACTAAGAACTATGGAAGATATTTTTTATTTTGGGGGCTCAATGCAATAACAACTGTTGTGAAAATTTCATAATGTGGATTTAAATTTCAAGCTTTGTGAAAGAAATTCTGTAGTAATAATACCCTAAATGCTGTATTCTAGAAGCTTAATGTTTACAATAATAGCTAAAATTGATTTTGGGGTTGTTGTTGCAAACAAAAATCATTTCAATATTCTTTTTATTAACCATAAAGCTTGTCATAATACATGGGATAAATTTTTGTTACTTCTGTTGGGGGCTTAAGTGCTACCCTTGTCCAAAATAATGAGTTATTTCGAACTCATTAAAATAAGTAAACGCTGCTCGAAATCACTTTAGGGCATTTCTTCCCATGGCGACATTTTTATTAATAAATTGAACTTTAAATACTTTAAAAGCAATTCTAATATTTTCACTGATTCTTATTAACCTTTGTTATATATGTAATGGAAAATAATTTAAAAAGAAACAAAATCTAAAATAGCTATCTTAAGTCAGTAAAATATTTAAATGTATATGTAAACGAAGGTAATTTTTTCACTAAATAACTATAAAGGAAAAAGATAAAGAGAAACAATTTTTTAGTAGGCAAAATAATTTTTTTGTAATAAATAGAGGCAGAAGGCTGAAAAGCAGCAAACTTCTAAGCAAAAAACCGCTGTTTGCCAACCCCTGGTATGGAGAAATATACTTATAAAATATATATACAATATTATATAATATCGAACAGGTGTAATCGATAATTGCTTTAAAGACGTAATGGTAGGAGGGATAATCTATTTCCAGAAACTAAAAGAAATAGTGCATACACATAGATTTACCAAACGCCTACACTGACCGGGACTAATCATGTTGATGATCCTGTTTCAGACAAGCAAAAAAGGGAAAAAACCTTTGACATTTATGAAACAGTATTAATATAGCTGCATCACATTCACCCCCTTACGTATATATATATATATATATATATATATATATATATATATTCAAAAATAGATAAAGCGTGGAGCGAATTAAATATTCATAACTGATTTCCAGAAACAAGTTTTGAGAATATACAATAACTGCCAAAGTGAAATAATTGAATTGATAAAAAATGAATATTAACATAACATGTTCTCATACCTGTATATGATTTGTAATGCTATACAGCTTCTTTATATTTGAGGAAACATAATACAATACAAATGGTGAGGTTAATTGTTTTAAGCAAAACGAACTCTCTTTAATAAGCTTTTCTCAATCTTTCCTCTTTTTATAAAATTCTAATCAAAATAAGTGATGCGTTTTAGCCTTTATATACGATAAAGTTTGAGTAAACACAGCTTTTGTTACTGAATAATTGTTTATTCTGATTTGGAATGAAAAATGATTCCAATTTTAGAACTAGTTATTATGGATGCTTTGTTACGAAAACCCATTCATTTAAAATGTTAAAAAGTTTTTATAAATAAGAAAATAGTGTTCATGGGCGGTTAAATTTTTTTTTTAAAAAAATGAAGCAGTTTTTTTAATAACAATTGCAATTATAAAGCTAAGATAGTATATATTCTCTTATTAAATAAACATTTATTCAATGTTTTAATTACGTAGTTTTCATGCTACAGATACATTACTCGAACTCATTTATTACTTGAAGGCATTTTGATGAACTAAACACATAAAACGAATATTTTTAAAAAAATGAATTATAATTGTCTCTTGCTGTAAAACTTTGAAAAAAGATGATTGATCACTGAAGGATGTGAATATATTCCTCCTTTATTAATCTCACACTGAAAAGCAAAACGAGAGCTATTGGCGAAGGAATTAGCAATTTTGAACCATGGTCAAGTGACAAAGACGACACATTTCAGCTGGTACCCCACTCTCAAAAATTCCGTGCCACACTAACGGGAAGACTAAGCTTCATCAAAGTTAACGTGCTCCAATCTTGCTACACAAGGAGTTTTTTTGGGGTATCGGGACTCGAACCCATGACTTGACTTCCACAAACCCGCCTAAGAGCTCGTTCTCATGACCATTCGGCTATCTGGGCCGAAGTTGAAGCTTGGAGAAATTCTGTTTACAACATGAACATCTAGTATTTAAACTAAACTCAGTGGCATGAGGGCCAAGAACTACTGTGTCCATCTCAGTTTTCATGAACTTGGGCACCGAGGTGTATGTGCAGCTTTACCGGTCAGGTGGTCAGTCTGACGCGAAACCCCCCAGTGTTTAGTTCTTAAGCAAGCTTGGTACTCATTTATAGACCCAATGAAGGGATGAAAGGCTGACATCTGGTATTTAATTTACTACAAATACAAGCAAATGGGAAAATATTTGTCTAAGCAAATTTAAATATATATTATTGTGTGCGTATACAAATAAAATACACATACTTTACTTATTTTTAATGGTATTCAGTCTTGGCTAATATCCCTATAATAGCTTTGAAATGCATTGTTGATAAACAGACACTCAATTAACGACTTAACTCTGAAGTGCTCCCATTTTATTCGATTCAAAATGCGCACGCTTTCGATGGGGGTTATTGTTATGACCCAATTATAATATTTGTATAAACCAACAATTTTTTCTTTTTTCAAGCACCGCTTACATTCAGGGACGTCTTAAGTCTTCTTGAGGCCCTGGGCCCCTACACAAATAAAGGTCCCAGATATGACCCTTAAAAGTAGACAGTACAAAGCATACGTTGTCAAATACTCGTATAAACAATAACCCGAAACAAATAACTGTGCTTCACTTAAATCGCACAAACCGGCTTGCCCGACTGCCGCCTTTTGACTGAAGGAGTAATAATGGTGTATGGTGGTAGGCCTAGACCAAAACATGGACGACGGTCATCACATGTAGTCAGTCGAAATATTGTTCGAAGTTCCTAGTTTTCGGAGAATACAACCGGAAAAAAATATTTGGCCGTTGAAATTATTCAAATCTTTATTTTATTAAGGCTGAATCGAGAATGAGACGAGGCCCCCGTTGTGGCCGAGCCCGTGGGTCAGTTGGCCCATGCTTTAAAATGTCCCTGTTTACAATCCTAATTCATTCAGGGTTCAACAGTTAGTTTGAATTGACATGTGACGTATTTAATTATGACGAGAATGAAAGAGTATTAAAAAGAATAAAAAATGAAAATTTGAAGTATATCCAAATACGAATAAAAATGCAGTTTGAAGTATATCCAAATACGAATAAAAATGCAGTTTGAAGTCTGTAAGGAAAAATAAATCCGAATTATTTAGTTTTTGTTTCTTTTTATTTTTTAAAAAATGTTTATAGAATAAAAATCTTAAGTAATCGTAAAAGTAATGATTTCGATCCAATCAAATCTCCCAATTGTTCGATTTACATTTTCAATTACTAGTTTCATTATTCGAAAATCTAAAAATAAAATTCAGATTCGACGTTATACGCCATAAACCATTCCAATTTCACCACAGTTTGGGTTTTGAATATTTATTCGAAAAGTGAATTTGGAAAAATGAGCCTCTCAACGAATCAGACTTCGGGACTGTTTATATTTTCTTCAATCGTTTTGTTTACCTATTTAATCCAAACAAGTGACTCAAGAAACAATTCTATACGAGGTACTAAATCGATCATTTATCTCCTGTCACTCTAAACTAAACAATTGTTTTGTTTTGAACGAGTAGCTATTGTGGTTAAAAATGTGTGGTGCAAAAAATGTTGAAATATCTCGCATGAATCAACGGAAGAATTCCAAATGAGGAAAAAAGTGAACGTCGCCTGAGACTTCTGCCAATCGTCCTAAATGAATGCCGTCGACAGGTGAAGAAATCCCTTTGCCCTTCCTTCTATTATTCAAAGAGTGAGCCCGAAAGGGCAAAGTCCTTTTCACCTTGATGGCGTAATAACGGCGTCTTCTGATTCGAGCTTCTTCCCTCCGGGTTTTTCTACGATTATGTCAACGCTGAGCTTGTTTTCGCCAGCGTGGAGGATATACAAGAGAGAAAATAATAATAAAAAGAAAGGGAAAATTCTTCACTCTTTCTCTTGTTGGGGGGGGGGGGGGAGATGAATGGATTCTTTTTTTTTCGGCGTTAACCGGTTCGTTCCAACAAGGTAGGGGGCTCAACAGGAAAGTTTTGCCTGCTGCTGTATTAGTGTGGAATATGTTACTTCGCGATCGGCTTTTAAAAAAGATTTTTTAAAAAGTATAGATTTGTTTGCTGAAAGGTTCTAGAATTTCTTACAGAAAATGAAATTGTTCTTTTATGTATTTGTTTTTCAAGTGTATAAGTGAAACAAAGAGTTTTTACACGGAAAAATTATAGATTAGTTTTCAGTCTCTGGAGTATAAAAGGATGAAGAAATATTTTTTTCACAGGTATGTGTGCAAAAAACTGTTGAGACAAGAAAAGATGTTGAATATATTGAGAGAAATTCTTTAGTTTATTGATCGAAAGAAAAATATTAAAAATAAATAGTTAAATTTATTTAAAAGATGGCATTTGAGAATTTGAATGATGCACGAGTTTTCATTTATTTCGTTCAAAGAGAGATTAATGAGAAATATTTTAAATGAGACAATGTGTGCGTGGTTGTATTCATCATAAAAAAAGGCTTTTGTGTGATTTTTAAAAGAAAGGAAAAAATAAAGAAAGATAAATTCTGGAAATGATATCACATTCTAATACAAAATCGCCACCCAAACACACAAAAAAAAGATCTTTTTCATGAAATCTCACTTCAATCCCATTTTAACCAAAGATAACCTAGCAAAAAAAGCACAAGTGAAGTAAAAAACTGACTAAGGAAATGAGTAAAAAGACAAAAATAAATGAAAATGTAAATATTAGTTTACAATCGAAATAGCTGCTTATACGTTTGAGATATGAAAACTTCTCTTCACTTAATTATTACAGTAGTACAGAAACTCAAGAATAATCCCCTTTTTAAGCAAATCCCGAAAAAAATGACTTATTTATCTATGCTCCTCATTCATTTAATTCAATAAAGAAATTTTCTTACGAAATATATTCTCCATTTCAGAATTGGACGAAAATGTTTGTTTAATCGTCTTATCACGATTCTAAAGATTCTTAACCACTTTTCCTAATATATTATGACTTTAAAGAATAAATATTTACTGATTTAAGAGTATTTCTATCTCAAAACAATTGAAAAAACTTCAAAAGATTTTTAAAAAATTTGTGGATTTTTTTTTTTTTTTTTTTACTTTTCGACAAAGAAAATAACAATTATATGCAGTCATTTTTTTTTTGAAAAAAATTGTACCTGATAGGATTTAAAATCATTTTCAACAATGTTAATAAAAAAATTCAAGATGTTAAAAAAAATAGTAATCGAAGAAAATGGTCGCGTAATACACACAGGTGGTCATACAAAAAAAAAATTCTAAGCATAATTTTAAAAATGAATGATTACTTATTATTTTATGTTGTAGGGAAAAAAAAATATATCGAAGTTTTTTTTTTTTTTTTTTTGTAGGAGAGATTGATTTATAAAAAACCCCATATATATATATATATATATATATATATATATATATATATATTATATATATATATATATATATATATATATATATATTGTAGGAGTGGCAAATTCTCCAACTTAAAAATCAAAAAGGCATTCTTTAACGTTTAAAAAAGGCGGATTTTTCGTAAGCTATATTTCATTTAAAAAACGAATGCATTTGTTTAAAAAAAGTTTCCGTTTAGGGTTTGAATTTTAACTGGATAGCGAGTAACTGTGTTTGTTTTAAGAATTAAAAAGAATTACTTTGTTTGTTTTAAGAATTAAATAGAAAGAGAATTTCCCATGAATGAGATAAGTGATTTCATTGAACTCAATCTCTTCGTCATCCATAGAGGGAGGGAGGAAACTTGAGAATACCACAGAAAATCGTTACCTGAATTTTAAAAAAAAAATTCTGCGCACCGCAAAAAATCATTATTACATGTTAAAAAAATACCACAAAACCACTACAGTTCTTTCTTGTATATGCAACTTGAATTAGCGTATATTAAGTAGCGGAAGTTTAGATTGCTTTTGATGCAAGCATTACACAGCTGACAGGAAAAGGGAAACCTTTTTATGGTGAAATATGAGACCAATACATTAAAAAAGGCATTTTTTGATCAAAATGACAATGGTTTTGTGAATAAAGTTTAATTATATTTTTTTACTATTTCTAAAAAAAATTATAAGTTAAAAGTGATAATTCAGGTACGCTATATTTTTATTTTTGTGCATTAAATCTTGGTACAGGTATAGAGAATTATCAATTAATCGATACTCTAGCAATTCATCGTATAATGTATAAATACGGAAATTAAATGAGTAACAGGATTAAAAAAGGGAATATAACTGCTTTTGTAAACCGAATGAAGATTTCTGCGAGTTATTAAATTTTTCAATCGTGCCACTTACAAAAGCTATTGAAGAGCAAGAAAATCCTTTTCAAAATTTTTTAAATGCTTTAGAGTTTAAAGTTTGTATACAAATCGCCTTCACTTAAAAAACACATTTTGGGTATTTAAGTTATTATTTTATTTTATTTTTAAGTTTAAAAGTAAACAGGAATAAAGAAATAAAAAGAGTGTTGTAATTTTGATCTCGTTTTTAAAACAAGTAAAAAATCTAAACAAAGCAAGAAAAAAAATTTGTAAAAAAAAAAAAAAAAAATTAAGGACACAAACAAGAAGCAAAAGAGGTTTTCCACGAAATGCTTTTTAAAAACAAACTATTATCGTAGTAATGGTCGAAATGAAATATTTTCAAAATATATTTAAGGTTGTTATCTGTAATAATAAAAAATAAGACTTTAAATTTTGGAATATTTCTTCAATCAGAAAAGTGTTCCAAGATTAATATTATATTCTGACTTCACTATCATACAGAGAGAGTTGCATATTTTATTATATTACTCATTTTTATCTGAATTGATTAATTTTTTTTAAATAATTGACTGATATAAAATAAGCTCCGTATTTCATTTCTTATTCTGTAAGGCTAAATGAGTTTTTATTTTATACGTTAAAGTGAAAATTTACTTATATATGGAATATTTTTAAATTTTAAAAACGTAATTGTATAAACATGTATGAATTATAACAATGCGAATAAAACAATTATAAGGATCCATGAAAAACATTGTGCATATTAAAATTTGTACTTTCTGTGTGTATCCTTAATTGCAATTGATACTTTTTTAAAAATATATTCATATCGTTTTTTTTAACTCTTTTAAGCCACACAAATATTTTATTATAAATTCAATTGCAAATTTATACACATATGATGCATGAATACTCATTTACCTGAAATAAAATTTTTAAACTTCAGCGGATAAGCGATAAGAGTTTCACTTCTCATGCCTAAATCTGAAATTTTTTCTTCAGTTTTTCAAAAACAAGAATGTATCTAGGATATTTAAATGCTAAAATAAACAGAATAGAACAATTCAGATTAGAACACAAATATCTCAGCGCCATTATCATAACAACAGTGTTGTCTTATCATGACTTCCGAGATATTTTCTGGAACTGCATTTATTTTTTTTTTTTTGTTTGTTTCATGAACAGATAATCCCTTTGCATACAGTAGTTTTTATTCTCGGGTCACTGTGTCACTTTATTCCGGGTCATATCATGAGATTTCTAAAGAAAATTTAAATAAGTAGATCAAGACGTTATAACTATTTTCATATGTATTTTCCTGTTTTGTAAAAAGTGTTAAAAGAAAAATATTGGGTTTTAGTAACAGGAATTGATGATAACATATTTTTAAATCATTAATATAGATTAATAAATATTTTTATTGATAGTGTGTGTATATCAAGAGTTCCAAAATTGTTTTAAAATGATATGTTTTAAAATAATTTTTAAAAAAGTAAAGTATTGTTCTATAGGTTACATGCAACGTTCTTGTAACAATGTCTATAATACTTTATTAATGTACTGTATAATTTAAAAAAATAAAAAAAGCATACAGTAATTTATTTTGAAATATGCGATCTCAAAACCAAACAGGATTAATTTAATGGATTATTAATTTATTTATTATTTATTTAATGCAGCTAACAAAAAATTCTTAAATAAACACATACTTAACGTTTGGAAAATAATGCTGTTATTATTTGTAATTATATAATGAAATAACATGTGTCAAGAGTTTGAATTTTAAATTTATCGGTATAACTCTAACGGGCTACAATGTTTGGTTCCAGGTCTCATATTTGTATAAATATCTGAAGATTTACTCCAGAATGTAAGAAAAGGGATGGATTACTATTTAGAACAGGGGTGGCCAACATTTTTGGTAAGAGGGCCACTATCTGATATTAAATCATTATGCGTGCCACTTCCAACTTTTCTAACAAACAAAAAGATGTATAAAGGTGAAAAAATGTTATTGGCTTATGGGATTTTTACACAAATAGCATATTATTTTATATAAGTCTCTAAGTAGTGAAAATTTTAAAATAATATAATAAATACTTAGGTTTTATGGTTAACAAACTTTTAACTAAATTTTTATCAATTTTTTTAGGCATACAATAAAAATGAGTAGCTTTAAACATTTAATTCTATTTTATTATTAAACAGTCTGTATTTGCTTAATAGGGCTTTTGAATTTGTAGCTTTTTTACCAAGTCATCTACATTAGGATTTGTTTTTGAAGATGTTAACAAAATTAGGTTGCTTAAGGTGTATATTAGTTAATTTTGAGGGATATTATCATTTTATGAGGGATATTATCATTAATGTTCGTAATAAAAAGCATTTATTCACAAATTTATGTTGATCCAGAACTACAACAGTATCTGACAGTAAATTTGGAAAATTACCTGTCAGTTCAAATTTCCAACATTCAATATAATTTGGATAACTTTAGTTGAAAAAATTCCTTATATTTGCTTCTAAGTCTAGTATGGTGCTGTAGGTTAATAATTCCAATTTGGACTTCTGGTCAACAATTAACGTCTTGTAGAGGAATTGAAAAAAGATTTATAAAAAAATCAGCATTTTTTAATCATTTTGAAAATCATCCAACCTAGCCTTGAATGAATCCTGTAAATTCAATAATAAATTTTTAAATCTGTTATAGCTTGAAGCATTATTAACTTTGGTAGATAGTTAATAATGCTTGACCTGTTTTTTCTTCAAACTAGAGATGCAAATGTTCGTTTCCAAAAGATATATGACCGACTAGTGTAGGAGTCAAATGCAATATTTTCTCTGTAAGTTTAAATTAAAATTATTTAAATGTCCCATTCTATCGGTAAGAAAAGCTTCATGCCATAGCCAGTATTCATTTTGGAGTAGCAAGAACTCACCGGTTTCCTTCCAGATACTTTTTATAACAGGCTCCCTCAAATTCTAAAATCTCGCAAGTGCACTTCCTTTGAGAAGCTAAAGCACACAACAAGGAAGGAGTATATTGTTTATATGAAAAATTTCTATTGTATATATTTCAATTAAGTGTGCTTAAAAAATAAACTTTGAGTTTTTTTTCTTTCTCTCTGAGACAACCGCATTTTAATAAAATTGTTAAAAAAATATTTTTAATTATATTTTTATATTTTTCACAATAAGTCTTCGCGTGCCACTGTTACAACTCCGTCTTGCCACCCCTGATTTTGAACTACGTTTACAAGCCCCTTTTTTATACATTTAAAAAAAATTTTTAATTAAATATTTATATTCAAACTTTTCCAACATATATGAAATTCAAATAAACACTTTCTCTCCAAACATTACAACGTTTTACGACAAAAAGCATAAAAATGATAAATCTAATAAAGTAGTCGTTCTCATATTTTTTCACCGGAAATGGTGGGTCAAGATCATATTACAGAACTGTATTTTAACAACTTTCAAACTTCAAAATCTAAGCATCAGTAGTTGGCCTTACTTAATCCTTTTAATAAAAAAAAATGCCTTCTCATGAAATATTTTCAAACAGATTCAGCCCCTCCTAAGGAGTCATGAAATTGGTTAGTCAGAGTCAAAAATTATAAATTATTTAATTTTTCAATCCATTTTTTTCCCTGCTAGTCATAGATTGCCAGTGCCAAAAGATATACAGAAAATTAAGTATCTTATACTATTTATTATATTTCAGAAAACCTGTACCTTTTTACGATTTTTGGTAATTTTATTTTTGTTTAAAAAAGTTTAATTTTTTAAGTCAATTATGTGTATAACTTAGTTACATAACTTGCTTTTGTTAATTTATTGGTTTTTTCCTTTATATTTTCTCCAGTTAGCTTTGCGCTATACTTAAGTTTATTCTTTGAATTTTAAAAAAAAATAGGTGGATTGAAGAGGAAAAAAAATCAGTATTTAACAGATAAAAACGATTTCCAAAAATTATCACTCTTGTGACTGCATTTCCACTCGCCAACTGTGTTTCAAGCTTAAATATAGAATTCTTGAAAATATAAATATATTTGTGTGAATATAATCAAGACATATTTAAGAAAAACTTGAAACACACATTCGGAAGATGAACTATTATCTAAATTGTGATAAAAATAAAATAATTTAAAATGACAATTCATCAAATAATAAATCATAAGCTTTGTTGTTTGATAAACCGTCATTAAAAATGACATCATACGCATATGTTAAACACAAATTGCACGATCAACATTTTTAATGTTGAAAAGAAATTATGAATCTTAGAAATACTATAAATCACTGTTTCCAAACCACTGGTGCGCTAACCGCGGCGACGGTCTTCGCACAGTTTACAAAATTTAATGTCTTTTCTAAGCTCTTCTATAACTTAAGGTTTTCCAAATATTTTCTTCCATGTGTGAGAAAGGATGGACTCAAACTACCAACATCTTTTAGTCCATGCAGAAGTAAGGTAGCTATCGAGAGGAAGGATCCTTGCACGTCATTTCGAACTGAAGGAAGTAGTGATGCGAAGATCTGACCTAGTAGATAATTTGTTGAATGAGGAATGGCTGGTTAAGCTTGCGTATATGGCCGACATATTTGGCCTTCTTAACGAACTTAATATAGCTCTTTGAGTCTTATATATAGAGAGAGACGAATATTTTTACATTTAAATATAAAATGAAGGCATTCAACAAGAAACTGGCTTTTTGGAATAGTCGCATGAGAGGGAAGGACGAATAAATGTTTTTACTTTTCGGAGAAATTTTTATTTTTGCTGACATGGAAAGGTCATATGTAACATAAACAAAAATTAGGGGGTTCAACAGTAAACTGTAATTACTATTTCCATGAAACCAAAGAGATTCACGTAAAGGACCTCTGGATTAATAACTTTTTTTAGAAGATGCAAATTCATGCGCAAATTCGTGACAAGGAAATACTTATAAAATTGTATTCTGTTGTTATTCTTGGGTCCACAGAGGCATAAAATTCAATCATTGTTTCAATTCTGGAGATCTCGCTCTAAAAAAAGTATCCTTCTCGCTTTTATAAAACTATCGAATTGTTGGTCGTTTTTTTTAATTCCCTGTTTAGGTGAAAAACTTTTTGCAACTATATTAGCACTAAAAACCAAACAAAGAAATCGGTGAAAAGTTAATGTAATGCTTTGTCTGGCAGAGAAAAAAAAACTGCAGCTACAAAAATCAGATTTATTAGAAAATAAGCCGCAGAAAATGTCGCATTAACTGAACATTAAATTTGTATATATAACATTAGATTCAATAAATAAAATATCTATTTATATAATGTTTCTATTCTTGTGTATGTGTTTTATTCCTTCTTTTCTTCTTCTCTTTTTCTTTCTCCCCATTTTTCTTTCTGACGCCAATCTGCGATAATTATTTTCTATTTTCGTCGGTCTGCAAAGATAAAAGATTAGGAAATACTGCTATAAATTATTATAGGTCCTTCTACTCCCCCCCCCTCCAGTTATCACTGAATTACCTTATATTATTTTTAATATCAAATAACAAATTATTTATACATCGAAAAACGTAGTTTTCTATATTGATCCGAAAAGCTTTTCTCTGTAGTTGTATGCATTTGAAACACATGTTTTTAAATAGTTCCCTAATTCTTCTGTCATTTGCTCTAATAATCCCCAATCTTCACGCATATGTGGGGACATATCTTCCCAGTCTCAAACAAAAACTGACTCACACTATCAATAAGTATGTGTCCCCAATACTCTCCGAGTCGATCTTGAAACGAATGAGGTTGTGAAAGTCATTGTTTATGCTTTGGTGCTGATTGACTGGTAAGGTGCGATAGTCATCCAAAGTGGACCACCGGCGGAAGGTATCGATTTTCATTGCCAAGTGAGCGAATCGCGTCACGCTAGTGTGAGGACGACCTTGTTTCCTACTCTTGGCCCTAAAGATGAGAAAGAAAATCGCCACTGAATGAGGTTAAAAAGAGAAAACATTTATTTCTCGCCAAAAAAACTTTCTCCTGACCCCAATCAAGCAATCGATAGGAGTGCATCCGCTCTCATTTTGGATGAAACCGCCACGGAGCATGCGCTCTTTCGACATCGGAGACGCGCGCCTTCAAGATGACGCCCGCATTTTTTGAAGTTGTTTAAGCTCTGAAACAAAGCAATTATAAGTATATGGGTTGCTTCGACGCAATTAGTTGTGAAATTGTAAAAGTTTCTACGTTTGAGGAAGTGATTGATGCTTTCTTTAAAGTGTTTCACAATTTTCATTTTATTTTTAAAAATACAGTGAAACACGTTTAGAGCGAAAACATTTAAGACGTAATATTGGTTAACACGAAATAATGAAATGGTCCCGACAAACTACTATGTATTTCCATGCATTTTTCTCTTAACACGATACAAAAATCGCTTAACACGAAAATATGTTTTTTCTGGGAATGAACAAAATACGGCGAACACCAAGCGTTCAATGAAATGTTTGAGAAAGTTCCTAAAAAATTGGACTTTCCTAATGCATCATCGGAAGTATTCGTTGCAGTAGCTGATGATAATGTGTGTACAGCCCCAATTATGGAAGACAAAGACTTTTTGGAATTTGTTCAAAGCGCAAAAATATCATTGATGCAGATTTCCGCCAAAAAATGAAATGAATCTTTTAGCTCCTGTTCCCACTTCATCCGAAAAGAGGAAAATCATGAAAAGTATGCGCAGTTATTTAGACGCAAACTCTCTAATGGTGAAATGAATAAAAAAAATAGGCGACATCGAACAATTTGTGGAGAATTTGATGCTAAAAAGACAATGCAAAGAAAATTATTAGATTGTTTTCTAAAAACTTGAAAACTTTGTATTAAATTTCATTAAGCCCTAGTGAATGTTTTTGTTTCATTGATTTTTATATGCACATCTATGTAAATAAAATGTACAATAATAAAATTAATTTTGCTGAATATACGTATGTATTTTTTTGCAATATCCTTTAACTCGAAATTCTTTTTAACATGAAAAAATATTTCCGTCCCCCCCCCCCCCAGTTTCATGTTCAAAGATTTTTACTGTATTTTAACAAAGAGAGGTGGAAAACAAAAAGTCAGATTGATTAATTCTGTACTGTACACATAGAAACGAAAGTATTACGAACATAAGCATACAAATAGGAGATATTCCCAGGAATGCATTAAAAAAAATTTGTAACTATGATAATCTAATTAGCTTTCTCGATTCGGCTGTCATTGCAAACTGCTGATTATTGTTGGTTGCTGCATTTTACATAAAATAGGGTTTTAAAACTTCTCGTGCGGCAAGGTGTGAACCCTTATGGAGGGTCATACGAACTCAGCTGTCATTTTCGGCATCATAATAAGATTTAAAAACATGCGAATCCCCGTCGTTACAGCCCGTTGTGTAACTACAGTACGATATTAGTAAAAAAAAGATAATAAAATAAAATAAAATTTCATCCACTATACTATAAAAATAAAAACAAAATAGAGAAAAACTGTTAGGAAGGTGAAATTCATGCGTGACATGCATAAAAAGGAGACTACATTTTTATATTTACAAAAATATAAATATTTCTTGTAATCCATCTCCTGTGTTTAAAAAGTGAAAAGCGTTTAATTCTGAAATTTGAGTTTAAAAAACAAACAAATGTTAGTTCGAAGTCTAAAAATAAAAAAAATCTGCCTTTATTTAATGGTTAACTACTATTTTACCTTTTCAAATTACATGCCCTTTTTATCTGAATAAATGTTTAACAACATGTTTAGTTTCTTGTTTTTTTAAACTTTTTTTAATCTTTCTTATCTCTGTTACGGCATTGAAGCATTATCTTTTTATTGACGTCTAACGGTTTTGTTACTCATACTTTAAATTATGTGTATCACTTCTTTGTGATACACATAATTTAGATTTCTGTTTTTGCTCCAATCTTTCGAAAACAAACAACGAATGAATAAAAAACGACGTTTTTTCTTTTAAAAAATTTTCTTAGAAACGGCGTTTTAATAAAAACAATTTTGCTGAATATCGTAACTTACAAACAACATACCTCAATTTTATCTTCAAAACGTAGCATTTCATTTTTACTTTTCCAAAAAAGTATTTTCAAATTGCTAGAATTGATATTCAATAGCAAGTGTAGCTTTTATTTTTAAATGTGTGTTGAATTTCTTTTTTTTAAAATACTGACGATATTTTGAAATATAACTAATTCTTACGAAAGTTATTATAATGTAATATTTACGCGTTTATTATTCATTTAATAGTCACTGGCATACTTTTTGTTGGATCCTATTTTAGCGCATGCTTTTATCTATCGCCAACTTGGCGAATTATTATTGTCATATTGGATAGAAATCCACTGCATAAAACGAGCCATTTTTTTCCGTCCCCAAATGTGCGAGCTAAACTAGAATTTTATTGGAATACTTGTATTACGTATGTTAGACTTGATAAGATGACTTACATAATATGACATATTGTATGTACGTATATTGTATGTCATGTATATTGTTATATACATGATATAATGTATTACATAAGATGATTTGAAGATACTCATTCAAATTCCTATAAGCAAATGATTTTTCCAACACTTGAATATGCTAAATGCATTTTTAATGTATTTGAGTATATTGGGAGAGGAATGCGGAATGAGAGACGCTCACTAAGCAAAAGTTAACAAAAAATTGCTTTGCATGTTGATTCACGAAAGAATATAAACATCACCGAAATGCAAAAGAGTTAGTGTGAATAAAAAAATTATATTTGCTCTAGTGAGTTCTCTATGTATTTCAGTCTTTGTTCACTTGCGGAAGAACCTACGGAGTATTGATATGAAAGGAAATAAATTCCGTAAGTAGAAAATTTGTATTTGATCCAGTAAATTACTCATGTGAAACAACTTGCATTCAGTCGCGGAAAAACCTAGATAGTATTCATATCCTATATATTTGAATTTGTCCTTAATTTTGGTCATGTTATAAAAAGTCGATTGTTAAGAAAGATGAACGTAAATCGATGCGTATTTCTGAAATTAGAAATTTTGTTTGATTCTATTAATTTGTTTCCTCATTATCTTTTACTCTCATAGCTGTAATTATTTACAATAAATCTGCGCATCAAAGGACATAATTATATTTTTGGTTGAAAGTGTGTATTGTTGTAATAGTAAAACTGTTTAGGTCTGGAAAGTGTTGCAAATTATATATTGCAGCGATTTTTATAATTAAAATGCAATAAAAACCTATAAATAAATTTGAATCTATAGTTTTGGTGCAAAAAAAATTAATAGGCTTAGTCAATTATACAATTATAAAAATTTTAAAGTGTCTTTAAAACTAGAAATAAATATAATAAATTTTAATTAAAAATACCAAACCAAAACCTTTCACGACTTAAGCATTCTATGGTTCCTCTTTAGATTGTACAACCAGAAGTAAAATATGTAATTTGAAAACACACACACATGACAGAGCAAAATGTAAAACTGTATAATTCATGTGTCTTGTGATTTTAAAATAGCCATATTTATCAAAATCTTGTCATTTTGCTTGAAATTGATGTAATAACCATTTGTTAATAAAACACAAACAAAAAAGTCATTATTTTTTATGACACAGCAGGAAGAAAATTTTAAAAAGGTTAAGAACCTTGATGTCATTAGTCCAAACATAGTGAGTAACAGAAATAATATTTATTATTTCCAAAAGTTACTTGTCTACAGGAATAATAACTTCATCCGTAAATATCGTATTGTTATGTGTACCATAATTCCACAACACTTCGAATTTTAGAGAAAAAGCGAAATATTTGGAACACACTCGACTTTACAAAAACGTTCATCATTACATCAAGCGTATCATTAACAAACAAAAAAATGTGTTTAAATCACTACGTACAGATACTTTTGTTAAAAGAGATTCGAAATTATCAGTTATTTACACCCAACAAAGACGTATTTTTATTTATAATAATAAAGAAACTTATAAGAACATTATAAAGCCTTTTCCATCTAACTTGTCAAATTTTGCGTACATGAAGCCAATCCCAACTTAAACTTTACCTTAAATTATTTTGTTTATTCTCCTCAAGGTATCAATTAGATATAAATTAGATTAGAAAAAGTTTGAATCTTAGTTTTAACTATATTTTAAATGTTTGGTCGTTATAATTGTAATGTGCCTTATGTCATTCTAAAATTCTACAATGGTCTACTACTCATGGACACACACACATTGTGGCTAAATTAGATATAAATCAATTAGGTATCAATTAGATATAAATTAGATTAGAAAAAGTTTGAATCTTAGTTTTAACTATATTTTAAATGTTTGGTCGTTATAATTGTAATGTGCCTTATGTCATTCTAAAATTCTACAATGGTCTACTACTCATGGACACACACACATTGTGGCTAAATTAGATATAAATCAATTAGGTATCAATTAGATATAAATTAGATTAGAAAAAGTTTGAATCTTAGTTTTAACTATATTTTAAATGTTTGGTCGTTATAATTGTAATGTGCCTTATGTCATTCTAAAATTCTACAATGGTCTACTACTCATGGACACACACACATTGTGGCTAAATCTATATATATAAAGGAGAAAAGCGACTCACTCACTGACTGACTGACTGACTAATCACGAAATCTCTGGAACTATTCAACCTACAGACTTGAAATTTGGTAGACATGTTCCTTTGATAGAGTAGACATCAGCTAAGAACGGATTTTCCGAAATTCGAAACGCAAGGGGCGTTACGGGGGGTTAAGGGCTTTAATAATAATGGTTTCCATGTTTAAACTACTTGATGTACAATCTTGAAATTGGGTAAGCGGATTCCTTTCAGAGAGTAGAGATCCGCTACAAAATGAGTTTGCTGAAAATCGACCCCCAAGTGGCGTTGCAAGGGCTTAGGGGGCGTTATAGATAATTATTTCCATTTTTAAACTATTTGACGCACTGTCTTTAAATTTGATATATATAGATTCCTTTCGTAGAATAATGATCAGTTACAAAACGGGTTTTGTGAAAACAGACTTCTAAGTGGCGTTGCGGGGGATTAAGGGGCGTAATAGATAAATATATCCGTTTTTAAACTACTTCACCTACCTGCTTGAAAATTGGTAGGTAAGTTTCTTTCCTGGAGTAAATATCCGCTACAAAATGGGTTTTGGGAAAATTGACCCCCAAGGGGTGTTGCGGGGGCGGGGGTTTAAGGGGCGTTATAAATTCCTATTTTTAAGTTATTAGACGTACAGTCTTGAAACTTAGTAAGCAGATTCCTCTCATAGGGTAGAGATACGCTAAAAATTTGTTTCGTGAAAATTGCCCCCAAGTGGCGTTGAGGGGACTTAAGGGGCGTTATAGATAATTATTTCCATTTTTAAACTATTAGACGCACAGTCTTTATATTTGATAAAGAGATTTCTTTCCCATTTTTTAAGAGATCAGCTATAAGAAGGTTTTGTGAAAACAGACCTTTAAGTGGCGTTGCGGGGGATTAAGGGGCGTAATCGATGAATATTCCCGTTTTTAAACTACTTCACCTACCTGCTTGAAAATTGGTATATGAGTTTTTTTCATGGAGTAAATATCCGCTACAAAATGGGTTTGGGGAAAATTGACCCCAAGGGGTGTTGCGGGGGGGGGGGGGGGTTAAGGGCAGATATAAATAATTATTTCTATTTTTAAACTATTTGACGCACAGTCTTGAAATTTGGTAAGCAGGTTCCTCTAATAGGATAGAGATACACTACAAAATGTTTTTTGTGAAAATCGACCCCTAGGTGGCGTTGCGGGGGTTCAAGGGGCGTTATTGATAATTTTTTTGCATTTTTAATTTATTGGACGCACAGTCTTCAAATTTTGCTAAGCAGATTCCTTTCATAGAGTGCAATTCCCCTACAAAATGAGTTTTGTGAAAACAGACCCTGAAGTGGCGTTGCGGGGGCTCAAGTGGCGTTATAGATAACTATCCCCATTTTTAAACTATTAGACGTACAGTCTTGAAATTTGATAAGCAGATTCCTTTCGTAGAGAACCGCTACAAAATGGGTTTTGCGAATATCAACTACCAAGTTTAATTTCGGGAGATTAAGAGGCGTAATCGATAAATATTTCCATTTTTAAACTATTTGATCATCCTGCTTGAAAATTGGTAGGCATGTTCCTTTCATGGAATAGAGTTCCTCTAACAAAGAGTAAAACGAAAATTGACCCCTAAGGATGGTTGCGAGGGGTCAAGAGGAGTTACAGAAAAAAATTCCTGTTTTTAATTGTTAGACCCATATACTTGAAATTTGTTAAGCATGTTTCTTTTGTTGAATAGGGATCCAATAAGAATGCATTTTAAGCAAATCATGTTCTGGGGGGGGGTGCAGGGGGTTACTGGGACGCATTGACAAAAAAAATTCCTTTTTTCGAACTACAAGGACTATAACAATGAAATTTGGTTTGCATTTTTCTTTTGTTGAATTGAAATCTGCTACGAGCGCTTATTTTGGAAAACGGCTCTCAACGGGATTACGGAGATATTGATAGTAAAACTTTTGTTTTTTTCTCTTAGATTTAGACTTGAAATTTGGCTTGCATGTTCAATTTACGGAGTAGAGATCCACCGAAAATTGAGGGGGGTGCCAGCTCAGGTGTCGTCCGCGTCACTTGACCATGGTTCAAAATTACGCGGACCGTCGCCAAAAGCCCTCGTGTTGCTAATCAGTGCGACGTTAATATTCACTCACTCACTCACTCCACGGAAAATTGGTTTTGCAGAAATCCACTTGGTTTTTGGGTTACGAAAGAGCAAACATCATTTTATACTTCAATTTTAGATATTTTTAAAAAATACAAATTAGATTTCTGCCCCCCCCCCTTTTTCCCGTCAACAGGCGACAGTTATAGGTATAAGTATAGTTTTCAATACAATCGAATTCTTAATGCTAGGACTTAGATATAAATAATTTATACACATATATATATAATCAGTAAAAATTTATAAGACATCATGAAATACCCAGCGAAGCGGGCGGGTAACGGCTAGTATTATATATGTAAACGCGGTGGAATTTTTTGAACTATTTTTGAAGTAAAATTTTAAAATAAAATACTTAATAGAGAAAAAATGGCCTTTTAACCAGTTTTAATATTCAATGAGCTTCATATGACGTCATAATCACATGATAACTGCAATCACGTGTTTCCAGCCAATCAATTCAGGCATTTCACTGTTGCCAACTTTTGCTTCTTAGAGAAACTTTTTTTTTAAAAAAATGTTCTTATTTGTCAACAATAATAAAGGGAAGTTAATTAAAAAATACACGTATAATACAATAATTTTTTTTTAATTTTGAAAAATCTCAACACTTGGACATATTTTTACTCAATTATTGAATTTAAAATTTTATCTAAATTTTTCAAGTAGAGATCTAATGTCAGTTTTGAAATTTCATGGAGAACACGTGATTTCAACCTTTACGAATTAGTTCATTAAGTACCTAACAATGCTTAAAGAAGTGTATTAAATAGTTTGAAATATGAACATTATTGTTCTAGAGCTCGTTCTCGTTAATTATTTACTGTATACTAGCAATTTTCTCTCAAAAAGTTTGGTAACAGAAAATGTGAAGCAAGGAGGTAAGACTTGCAAACGATAAAAAAAGTTATCATTAAATTGCTAAATTCTGTTAAACCATAAGCAAATTCCGTTTTTCTCCCTCTTCGGAATGTCGCCATTAGGGAACAAAAACGCGCCCGCGCGCCCCGGTCCCTCCCCCACAACTCATTGACAAACTAGAAGATTGAATCCTCCATCAGGTGAGGAGGGAGAATTTCGTCACGAAACAACGCAGACAGTTTTCGAAAACTCTTTCTCTTTTAATTGCAATTCCCTAGATAGAAATCGCTTCGGTTGGGTACCGTATCTTCTCCAAGCTTAAGCTAGCTTGAGATGAGCACTCCGGATGAAGCAAAGCGACACAATCAGTTGGCTTTAGATAAAGAAACCTCATTATATTTGCAGACCTTGAACTGGTTTCCTTACAACCTTCTTTCACGATCTTGGAAGTGCCGGAATTCTAACTTTCACCCACTTGACATAATTATAGAGTGAAAACTCTAAGCAGACTTCCCACCGATTAGACAACCTCGGATGTAATATCAAATGAGCAATTTTTTTTTAAATTGCATTTTTTTTCAATGGATATCCTAGATTTCATATTTTTGCTTGATGGTGGGAGGTTTGCTGTTTTTGAAGTAATATTTTGAGCTTGGTGTAAGCCTTATTTAACTCATTGGATTACAAAGTCAAGGGTTAGACGATTCTGCATTTCGAATTTTCTCGAACTGTGGTTGTAGAATAAATGACCAAGAGAGATACGTGATTTAATTACATTCTTGAAAATGCAGATATTAAATCAATATCGTGAACTGTAGAGTTTGTTAAAATATATAAAATTGTAAAAGTTTCGGCAGATTTTATTTTTATCAATTCGACAAACAAAGATGTTGCAACTAATAAAACTTTCTTTTTTTCTAATATTTTCTCAATTGACATCTGCTATACTTTGCACCTTTAGTGAATGTCTTTGCTTACCTTGCCGTAATATTATGAGTTTGACGTAGGCTTGAATAGCTAATGCAGCTTAGTTAATTCTGAACACAGTATTAAAATTTGTATTTCGGGTATAACTTATTTTCGTTGAATTCTTTCTATAGAAAGAAAATTAATCAGAACAAATTTGGTATTGCGAAAAGTCTGCAGACTTGGATAATTGAATTTCAATATAAGATTCATGACTAATTTTTTTCTGGCAAGTTTCCGACTAATAAAAATCAAGGATTCATTTATATAAAAAATGTTGAATAACGTTCTGAACATCACTCTCTTGTGTCTAAAAAACTGAAAAAATGTTTCTAGCATACTAAATCTTTTGTATATATTTATGTACATGTATTGATTAAGATAAATTCATATATTACTATTGCCGTACAAAATTTCTCATGGTTATAGTTTGAAATCGAAAATGAAAAAACTTATTTGAAAAAGAATGAAAATGAAACCATCATAGGTTGGAATCGTAATTTCTTTTCGAAGTTCGTAATGGTACATTTATAATGTGAATTCATTACGAGAAAGAATTCAATATGCTAAGCGTTTCGGTGTGTTTATTCGAAGCAATCAACATATTATCATTCCAAATGAAAAATATATACATATACCCTCACATTTTTACAAGGCAATAAAAAAAGCCTTCTTGTTTTTTTTCTTTTCTTTCAATTACAATTTTGATGTCGAAAAATGAATTTCCCGAATGTTTCGAAACGCCGAATAAATATCTTCTTTTCGTTCATGTTTTACACTCATTTATCACGAATGTTACAATCTGCTTATTGACGTGAATCAAATTTTTCTACATTCGAATGGATATGCCACAATAAGGTAAGAAACCTTTTTGATAGACATGTGACTTTTTTACAATGAAAAAACTTTCTATTCTGCATTTTAAAAAAAATTCGCATTTTTCTTTTAATATATCTAAGAAAACGGAACATTTTTTTCATTCTGAAAAATACTACCTTTCTTTTCATCAAAAAATAAACATTCTGTTAAGAGCTTTTGCAATCTAAAGTGACAGTATTGTTTTGTTTTTCAAACTCTGCATATTTTCCACGAATTCATAGGTAGAGAAAAATTTGCAATGTTTTACTGCATAAATTATCTCTGCGGTTATGCGTCATAATGTTTACTGTTTTACGCACTGATCTTTTTCACTTTAAGGTTTTTACAAAAAAAAAAGCCTCGAGCACTGCAAGAATTACAAGTTGCTCTGTTTACCGTGTGTGCGTTTTGCTTCTTTTTTCTAGCTTTTTTTATAGAGTATTTTAAGAGGGAAAAAAACCCTGTCACACTAATTCGAGCTGTTTCTTCTAATGAAAAAGTTAGATTTTCGGGTCAAGTTCAAGAAAATGCTTGTTTTTAGAAGAAAAAAAAAGTTCGAATGGGGTCGAAAAGTTAGAAAAAAAGAGAGAATGATAAACTCTGGATTTAGACCAAATGTCATTATAGTTTCGGGTTAAAGTGCGGGTTGATACTGGGCTAAAAAAATTTTGACACAAGTAAGAGGTATCATTAATTTAAAGTCATTGTAGAACAAGTCCAAGCTTAAAATAGGATTCTAGTTCAGTTTTACAGCGAAAACAAATGTTGTTTCTACGAAAAACCTTTTAATAGTAAATTATTATTACTGTTCCTTTATGTATACTGCAAAACAGAAAATTCAAAACGTGTAAGGATACAGCCATACTTCTCCAAAGAGTGCTTTTACAGTACTTCTGGCAAAATCCGTGATTGAATTCACGGAACATAAAGTAATTGATAATTGCTTCAGTTATCTGTACTTAAATGTGCTGGTTACCCGCCCAGGTTCATCCTCATCATTTGACAGAGGTTCAAAATTACAAGGTCCGTTACCAATAGTCCTAATATAGCTTCAGCGAGACTTTATTAACATCGTACTATAAAGCAACAAAAGGGCTATTGACCTCGTAATTTTAAACCTAGTCGAGAACAACACCAGAGTGGGCATCTCATCTTCAAACTGGCACACCACGCCAACGGGAAGACTTTGAGGCAAGACAGATTTAACACACTTTATCTCCTCCCCACAGAAGATCTTCAGCAGCACTAGGGCACGAATTCGTAACCATAACCCCTAGGCTACAGCAGGCACCCTTATGTAGCTTCAAAGTGTGACGTTAATAAACTATCAAACCAAATCAAATACTTAAATGCATCGATAGACAACGAATTATTATCTTCCTCAACAACAAAAAAATTAAAATTGCTTTCTCTTTAAACAACAGTACAAATGCACAAAATATTGTTAAAAACGAGAGATAGTAATTTTGACTAGTTTAAATAAAATATATACAGCTTTTAATACCTAATGTGCGTTTTCTTGAATATATCAGTACTTATATTTTTATTTATTTATTTGTATATTACGAAGTGAGCATCACTCTCACCAACTGTTGGTACTCATGAAATTAATCCTCATTTAAAGTGGTCAAACATGAACAAAGATGCTTAAATAATTTTAGGTAAGACCAGTTGAGCGTAAATTTTGCAATTTTGGGTGTGATTTTCGGCCTATCATTTAATCTTGTCTCCTTCTGTCAAAATAACCAAGGACATTGCACCCCGTTGCAGAGAAGTTTGACTGGTAGCATTTGAAGTCCTAGTTTTAATGGGAGGCGAATGCAACCTCAAGGGAAATAAATACTTTGGACCCCTAGAGATTCCCTCTTGCTCTGCACTCTGACCTTCCGGAGGGCAATGACTTCATTAAAATAACACGAGCAGTTTATTGATAAAAGATCAGGAGATTTTCTCTGATTTTTAGCCTAAAGATGAAAAATAAATTAGGTGAAAAAGCAATCCATCGAATAAAAAAGTATGAACTCACAAGAGCAAGAAAATCGTTCTAGTAAGTGATAGGATATCTCCTATCTATATTTATAAACATAGAATCAATTAAAATTGAAGAAGACCTTGATTTATTTTATTTTATATATTGAAAGTAGAGTCATATAAAAACAAATGGGCTTGAAAATTGCTCAGGCTATCCGCGGAGAAAATTTGTAATTTGAAAAAAAGTAACAGCAGCATAGATGAACAGCAAGCATGTGATAGCACACTAGATTTTATGTAAATAAGCTATAAAGATTGCGTGTGAACAATTCAATATCCGCAATGTGATATATTAAAAAAAGAATGCAACTTTTTTCCCTTCTTCGTTAAAAAAAGAATAAAAAAGGCTAGATGCTGTATCATAAATATTTTTAATAATATATCTTCAAGCTATTAAATGTCGATTCTACCATTTAGAGAGAAGCATTTAAATGTATGAAATTTAAAGTATGTAATTGGGCACGTATACACGTCAATTTGCCAAAAGTATACACGACTTACTCTACTCGGACTTGCGCGAATCCAGAGTTACGCGATTTCAAATCTCGTTGATTCGTCTTTTTAGTTTGAGCGCTACCATAACTCAATTACTCACTCTTTGTTTCCTATTTAGTTGGAAAATGATGAAATTGGTAATGTGATCGAAGAAGTTGTCGGTCTTGCTCGCAAATAAATTTAGAAGTGGATAGTCATGATGTTCAAGAACTGCTGGATTCCCACAACCAGGAGCTGACCGTTAATGAGCTTATAGAAATGCATGAGTAAGAGCAAGATATTGAAGAACTTGAGTCTGTAGACCTAGTTCAATCAGAAGATCGAATGACGGTTGATAATTTGACAGGCTTCAGTTTATTTGAAAAAAGGGCTACAAATTTTAGAAAATAAGACTCCAACAGAAAGCGTATTTTTCAACAAAACAAGGATTAAAAAAATTATTAGCATGCTACTAGGAAATTTTGCGGGGAAAAAAATCTTTCAGCCGCAGACATTGTTAGATTTTATGTGAAATTAGCTACATCAAAATAACTTCGGCTTACGATTTTACATGTGTGTTACCTAAAATTTTATTTACATCTTTTTTTCTAAATTATTATTTTCTTTCGTCTCCGGCCCCAACTAAAAATAACTTTATGCATTTATATGTAAAATTATATCCCGACTTATGCGTTCGGGGTATTACTGCAATTAACACGTTAAAAGATGTGTTGCTTAAATGTAGTGAAACAACACCATGATGGAAAATAGAATGTTTTTAGGTTTTTTTATTATAAACTATCAGCAGCGCATACAAAAAATTTTCTAAGGGGGGGGAGGGGAGTACATGGTCGAAAGTTCCCCAACTCGTATCATACCTCAAGACAAAACACCTATTGATTCGTCTCAATGTGTCGATTTTGTTAACAACAAACAGTAAAAAATAAATTACTGAATTAATAATTAGCATTAATTAATAAAATAAATTGTTAATTACAAGTACTTCATTAAATTTTACGTTATATATAAATAGGATTATCATCAATAGAAAAAAACTCAAGGGCTTTGGGGGGGTGTCCGGACCCCCAGGACCCCCCCCCCTTGCGTGCGCCACTGTAAACTATATTTTTAAACAATATTTATGAAAAAAAGTTACGTTATTTATGGAACGCTTCGAAATTTCGAAATACTCCATGTGTAAGTAATTTTTACTTTTAGAATGTAACATGAAAACTCATTAGGAGTAGTAGAAGAAGACTAAAGTAAAAAAAAAAAAAAAAAACATGTGTGTGGATCACACATTTTATACAAGAAAGAACTGAGCACTAGGATAACAATGAATAGAATAAGAAAATAAGCTGTTCTCTATAGGATAGTGGTCGGAATACAATACTTATTTTGGAGCACTTTTCTAATTTTCGTAGACTTAAATTTCACTGCAATGGATTTCCCCTTATTTTTTTAGCTATGAATTTATGGAATAAAGTTTGTCTCCCATGATTTACTAATAGTATTTCCAATTCTTTCAAGGAAATTTATCCAATGTGTAAATTAAATCTATACTTTTTGTTTAAATTAATAAAGTGTTTTCATATATGAACAAGTTTTGTACGAAAATGTTGCAAAGTTCAGTACTCTATGTATTCCATTGATTTCTCAAAAAAGAAAAAAAGAACTTCATTATATATATATATATATATTATTTATATAATTGAATTTTATGCGTCAGCGAATATATTTTCTACTATGAAGGGAAAAAGTAAAAAGTCAACTGTGTGTAACTTACACAAAGAATTGTTATGTTTTCATAATTATAACATTTTACCATCCTTCAAACTCTATTGTTGTATATATGGTGTTTGAATGTTTGTTATAGCAGGACAGAATAATTTTCCACTGTTTAACTTCTCTTATTTGACTCAAAACTCACATTTTCACAAAAATGATATTTTTGTTTGTGAACCCATATTCAAGTTCATTCCCGATGCAAAATCTATTCAAGCGTGAAAATACATTACTTTTCAAAAATAATAATCCATAGCTCCTCTAAAATAACACAAACACGAAACAGCCCACGTCAAAATAAAACACGAGTGTTTTATTTATAAGTTCATTTCTCAAGATTCGTATTTTTTGTTTCTTCGTGGAATCTTCTAAAGGTTGCGGATCAGATGGAGCATACACCTACCCCACAAGCGACTAAC
Organism: Trichonephila clavata; assembly: GCA_019973975.1. Lineage (NCBI taxonomy): Eukaryota > Metazoa > Arthropoda > Arachnida > Araneae > Nephilidae > Trichonephila > Trichonephila clavata. The sequence continues at coordinate 164,478 of BMAO01010854.1, forward strand.
AGGTCGAAACTCCAGCCATACGCAGACGACGGGAAGAAACAACAATAGACACTAGATTATTTGAAATTTCTCTGTTCTTGAATACATAAAAGGCATTTACTTGAAGAATCAAAGAAAGACTCGTACGTGTCTAAAAAGATGGAAATAAATAACAAATAAAAACAGTTTATATTCGTAAAAAGAAAGTGAATCGGAAAGTTAGGTTGTGCAAGGCAGTAGGTATCGAAATGATACAACAAAGGACGTACATGGACAAAAGGATACAGACTCTAAAAATACGGACTTGTGTTTCATGTAGAGTTATTTTGTACAAAAGGGGACATCACTTTTATAACCTCCTGTAGCGCACGTGGGTCGGCTTGTCAGGTGTTTATGGCTATACCTGTCTGACTCGTGTAGGATATCTTTAGACCTAAGGTATCTATTCGGAAGTATTCAATCGATAGTTCTCGGGAATGTGAAAATGTCAGATGATTCCTATCCCCATAGAGTCGCAATTCTGTGAATCTCAGCAGGGGTTCATACTCTTTTGTTTGAACCACCCAAGGGATATCTAATAGACCGATTTATCAAATAAGGATTCATAGCTGGATGGCACGATAACTTTCCTCCGAGTTTTATTTGTTCCGAAAAGTTGCTTTTGGTACAAACATAGAAAACAATAATAGAATATATTAATTATAAGCTACAAACTATGTTTTTCTAAATCGTCTTTGTTGTACTTAACATCAAAATAGTTTCTTATTTTCCGATAAGGGTTTCTAGATGTGCATAGACGTCAGAGTATAAAATCTGCAGCTGACTAGTGGCGCACACAAGAGGGGGGGGGGGAGGTCCTGGGGTCCGGACACCCCTCAAAAGCCCTTGAGATTTTTTTTGATTGATGATAATCCTATGTATATATATATAACATAAAATTTAATTAAGTACTTGTAATTAACAATTTATTTTATAAATTAATGCTAATTATTAATTCAATAGTTTATTTTTTACTGTTTTTTGTCAACAAAATCAGAAGAATCAATTGGTGTCGTCTCGAGGTATGATACGAGTTGGGGGACTTTCGACCATGGACCCTTGGAAAAATTTTTGTGTGTGCTACTGCAGCTGACTATGAAACTATTAATGGCGAACATAAATATTTTATTAATAGAATTATATATATTATATATATATATATTGAATTTTTATCTGAGGAAATCCGTCCAGTGAAAGAGTGTGTGTTATATCTCACTATAAAACAGCAAGAGAGCTGTTGTGGCGACGTACTTCGTACGTACTTGACGAGGACGAAACCTGAGCTGGAACCCCTTCTTCAAACTACCAGACCACGCTACTGGTAGGACTTTGAGCCTCGAGAGATTTAATGTGCATCAGTCCTTCTACAAGGTGGGTGTTCAGTGTCACTAGGTCTCGAACTCATGACACGCCGGACACGAACTTATGACCATGAATAGTAGGCTATCGCGGCCATTAACAATTCCGTACAAGATGCAATATAAAAGGACCTAGAGTATGTCGTTAATAAGATAGCATAAGAAGCGAAAAGCAAATCACATTTTTGAAAAAAATGTTTTGCATTATCAGATATTTTCCTCTTTATGACTCCTTCCCTCCTTAATAATATTATGGTATAAATTTTTTTTAAAGAAAAATTTGGCCAATGCTTGTTTCCTTTTTAATGCCCTTTTATAAGCTTCATTTGTATGTAACGGAATCTTTGAGCTCAATTTTTACCCAATCTAAAAGATCAGATTAATTCGAAATTTTGCTCACTTGTCCAGGACCGATGACAATACAATAATTTAATAATTGTGATCCATTGTCCTGATCAGGATCATTAGGATTAACGATTTTCCATTTTCAGATCCCATCACGCATCTGGCGATGCATTTTAGATCCCATTTCCAGATTTGGCGACCAAAAGATTCAGTTACAACTTAGTTCGATTTAATATAAAAAGATGTTTTTTGGGTTTTTAAACTATAATTTATTTACTTGCCGATTGATCCTTCATGTTTGAATAATGTTTCATACAATTCTTCATTTAAATTATGAAATATTATTAAATATATATATAAAAACACATGAATATTCTAAAAAGTTGAATACATTTGAATAGTGATAAAATCATTACGAAATAACGAAAAATGAAAAAAAAAAAATTTTTTTCAAGGTGTACACGTATATTCGTTGTATTAAAAAATGCTTAATGTATACAGCCACTTTAAGGAAGGTGGAAATCCAGATTATTTCCACTGGAGGGGGACTGCGCATTTTCGACACTTACATCCACGTGTGACACCAAGGTCACACTTTTGTAATGTATCAGACTGAAGGCCTCACTGTTCGTTCCAGGGGCCTCCTAATATGTAGATCCCTTACTAGCCTCAAAACCCAACCCAACGTCAGGAAGATCTAGAGGTATTTTTAAATAGCCATTAATTCTTCCAGGTATTAATTCTGACCTTGGTTACATCACAGGTTATCTTAATTTTCGAATCGCAATGCGAAGAACTTTTCAATGACGAAATTTCCCCCCGGAGACCCGTTGAGTTAGATTTGCTTCATTACATGCATTTTATAAGGAAATGAAAAATTTCGATCGGAGAATTCTAAAATTTCTATGAACACCACCATATATGTGTGTATACTTCATCAAATATAGTAGCATTTCTCTGGTAACTAACTATTTTAAAAATAACTAACGAAAAAAATTAATTCAATAAATCATCTAAAACGTGAAATAGTTTTAATCAATAATTTTTTAAAAAAAACAAGGAAATATATTTTGAAAAAATATATTAATTTTATCCAGAGTTTTGGGAAAATTTATTTATTTCAAGAGAAAATTTGCCTTTTTTTTGTTTTTAATTAATTTAATTTTATATGCAGTTTTCATATTTTCAACGAATAAGCTATTCATTCCCTGGAAGAATATATTTGTGAATCATTATTTTCGGAAATTGAATTCTGTGTGATGCTCTCTCTCTCTCTCTCTCTTTGCTTTGGTTTCTTACATTAAAGAAGATTACTTTTTGGTATCATTGGCTTATGGTAATTGAATCTTTTACAAATTTTTTAGTTCATTATATTTTTTTCTAAGTAGATTGCTTTTTTTTTTGTACTTTTAGAATAAGGTGAATTCAATTTTTACAGATTAATTTTAGCTCTAAAATTTTTTTTAACCGTAATTCTAATTGCATTTTCCCTACTAAGTTTCATTTCAGCCCAAGAATATAAGCAAATACTGGGGAAGGTTGTCGCCTTAAAGATTTGCTGAGCTCTAATTGTATCCCAAAGAGGCTAAGAGTTTCTAATGTATTACGATCACTATTTTGCTTTATCTTGTACTGTCTTATTTATTGTTTGTTTTGCTTTAAGCAAGGGCCAACTGGGTCCAAGCGCAGGGCCTCGCCTTCGGTGGGGGCCTCATTTCGTTCTCGACTCATGATCCGGATAAATTTAATGGTCAAATATTATTCCCGTACATATTCCCCCAAAAACAGAGAATTTCAACTTGCATGTCTGGCAAAAGTGCTAAGATTGCATTATTATTTGATGACCGTTGTCCATGTCTTGGCCTTGGCATAGTACCATTAGTAATCCTTCAATGCATTCAGTCGAAATGTGGCCATCGGTCGAGCCGATTTGGGCCTAACTTTGTGAGATAGTGAGTGAGTAGTGCACATTTATTAGTTTTAAATTACTGTTTGTGCGAGTATTTGACAATGCATGCTATATACTGACCATTTTTAAAAATCACAGGTAGGGCCTACTTTTGCATAGAGGCCCAGGGCCTCAGAAAATCTTATCTGGGCTCAGGGCACCGGCGTAGCTAATTCTGAGTGGGCTCTGTATCAAAAGTTCTTCGGGGCCCTTTTTGAGATACGAGAACCCTGTTAGTGGGACTATAGTTACACATGTTGGGGCCCCTGTAACTTTAGTACAGCTGATACAGTGGTATTGTCCCCTGGCCCAGGGCCTCGAAAAGTCTTAAGACGTCCCTGACATTAAGATTGGGTTTATAATTATTTAGTATAATATTAATGATTACTTATATAACTCTATGTATATATATAAAGGAGAAAAGCGACTCACTGACTGACTGAGACTGACTGACTGACTGACTGACTGACTGACTGACTAATCACGAAATCTCTGGAACTATTCAACCTACATACTTGAAATTTGGTAGACATGTTCCTTTGATAGAGTAGACATCAGCTAAGAAAGGATTTTCCGGAATTCGAAAAACAAGGGCGTTACGGGGGGTTAAGGGCTTTAATAATAATTGTTTCCATGTTTAAACTACTTGATGTACAATCTTGAAATTGGGTAAGCGGATTCCTTTCAGAGAGTAGAGATCCGCTACAAAATGAGTTTGCTGAAAATCGACCCCCAAGTGGCGTTGCAGGGCTTAGGGGGCGTTATAGATAATTATTTCCATTTTTAAACTATGTGACGCACTGTCTTTAAATTTGATATATAGATTCCTTTCGTAGAATAATGATCAGTTACAAAACGGGTTTTGTGAAAACAGACTTCTAAGTGGCGTTGCGGGGGATTAAGGGGCGTAATAGATAAATATATCCGTTTTTAAACTACTTCACCTACCTGCTTGAAAATTGGTAGGTCAGTTTCTTTCCTGGATTAAATATCCGCTACAAAATGGTTTTGGGAAAATTGACCCCCAAGGGGTGTTGCGGGGGCGGGGGGTTTAAGGGCGTTATAAATTCCTATTTTTAAGTTATTAGACGTACAATCTTGAAATCGGTAAGCGGATACCTTTCAGAGAGTAGAGATCCGCTACAAAATGAGTTTGCTGAAAATCGACCCCCAAGTGGCGTTGCAGGGGCTTAGGGGCGTTATAGATAATTATTTCCATTTTTAAACTATTTGACGCACTGTCTTTAAATTTGATATATAGATTCCTTTCAGTAGAATAATGATCAGTTACAAAACGGGTTTTGTGAAAACAGACCTCTAAGTGGCGTTGCGGGGGATTAAGGGGCGTATAGATAAATATATCCGTTTTTAAACTAATTCACCTACCTGCTTGAAAATTGGTAGGTAAGTTTCTTTCCTGGAGTAAATATCCGCTACAAAACGGGTTTGGGAAAAATTGACCCCCAAGGGGTGTTGCGGGGGGGGGGGTTAAGGGACGTTATAAATTCTATTTTTAAATATTAGACTACAGTCTTGAAATTAGTAAGCAGATTCCTCTCATAGGTAGAATACGCAAAAATGGTTTTGTGAAAATTCGCCCCAGTGGCGTTGAGGGGCTTAAGGGCGTTATAGATAATTTTTCCATTTTTAAACTATTAGACGCACAGTCTTTATTTTGATAAGAGATTCCTTTCATAGAGTAGAATCAGCTATAAGAATGGTTTTGTGAAAACAGACCTCATAAGTGGCGTTGCAAGGGAATAAGTGGCGTAAGATAAATTTTTCGTTTTTAAAACTTTTACTACCTGCTTGAAAATTTGTAGGCATGTTTCTTTCATGAGTAAATATCCGCTACAAAACGGGTTGGAGAAATTGACCCCCAAGGGTGTTGCGGTCAAGAGATATAAAAATTATTTTTTTTTAAACTATTAGACTCACAGTCTTGAAATTTTTAGCAGATTCCTCTCATAGATAGAAATACACTGCAAAATGTGTTTGTGAAAATCGACCCCTAGGTGGTTGCGGGGTTCAAGGGCGTTATTGATCATGTTTTGCATTTTTAATTAATTGGACGCGCAGTCTTCAAATTTTGCTAAGCAGATTCCTTTCATAGAGTGCAATTCCCCTACAAAATGGTTTTGTGAAAACAGACCCAGAAGTGGCGTTGCGGGGGCTCAAGTGGCGTTATAGACAATTACCCCCATTTTTAAACTGTTAGACGTACAGTCTTGAAATTTGATAAGCAGATTCCTTTCGTAAAGTAGAGAAACGCTACAAAATGGGTTTCGCGAATATCAACTACTAAGTTTAATTTCGGGAGATTAAGAGGCGTAATCGATAAATATTTCCATTTTTAAACTACTTGATCATCCTGCTTGAAAATTGGTAGGCATGTTCTTTTCATGAAATAGAGTTCCTCTAACAAAGAGTAAAATGAAAATTGACCCCTAAAGATGTTTGCGAGGGGTCAAGAGGAGTTACAGAAAAAAATTCCTGTGTTTAATTGTTAGACCCATATACTTAAAATTTGTTAAGCATGTTTCTTTTGTTGAATAGGGATCCACTAAGAATAAATTTTAAGCAAATCAAGTTCTGGGGGGTTGCAGGGGGTTACTGGGACGTATTGACAAAAAAAATTACTTTTTTCGAGCTACAAGAACTATAATAATGAAATTTGGTTTGCATTTTTCTTTTGTTGAATTGAAATCCGCTAAGAGCGGTTATTTTGGAAAACGGCTCTCAACGGGATTACGGGGATATTGATAGTAAAACTTTTGCTTTTTTCTGTTAGATTTAGACTTGAAATTCGGCTTGCATGTTCAATTTACGGAGTAGAGATCCACCGAAAATTGGTTTTGCGGGAATCCACTTGGTTTTTGGGTTACGAAAGAGCAAACATCATTCTATGCTTCAATTTTAGAGATTTTTAGAAAATACAAATTAGATGAGTTCTGCCCTTTTTTTTTATCAACAGGTGACAGTTACAGGTATAAGTATATTTTTCAATTCAATCAAATTCTTAATGCTAGGACTTAGATATCAATAATTTATACATATATATAAGCAGTAAAAATTTATAAAACATCATGAAATACCCAGCGAAGCGGGCGGGTAACAGCTAGTGTATATATATTTATATATCAATTTGTATACATATATGTGTATATAGTTACGAAAGTTTTGAAGTTAGTTGACTTCTCTGCCGAAAGGGTACTGTGCCCGAAAAGATCGTTTGTAGGCGAAGAGAGAATACTTTTTCAATAATGAAAGCCTGGGTAACAAAAAATAGATGCACCTAGAAAAATCCAGAATGGTCTAGAACAGGGATCGGCAACCTATGGTACGCGTGCCACATGTGGTACGTGGTACAATTCTTAGTGGCATTCTGCACTACTCTACAAATTTGTCAATTTGTGAGGGGTTGGAAGTTGATAAATTTGTAATGACCTTCTTGACAGATAACTCTAAAGATAAATTTACAGCTATTTTGTAAATTATTGAATATCATTTCTGGAGAGTTTTAATTGTTTGAAAAGAGAAAATTGCATGTTCTCTGCTTTTTTTGGCTATACATGTCTAAATAAAAATTCTTTCCTCATATGAAAAATATTTCGAGTCCGCAAAGAAATTGTTTGGTAACTGAATGCCCAGAATCGTGTCAAATTGAAAGTCACAAATTATACCCCTGATTTTTCTATAATAAAAGTAGAGCGGTGCAAGCAATATGTTCGCATTAAAATGTTTATTTATCTTTTCATTCAATTATAATGAAGGAAATGCTTTTATTTTATGTTGTCTATTTCTTATTTTTATAAATATGTTTAAAAATATATATGTGTACAATTTTAATTTTTTTTAATATTTTTGCTACAGGAATAGTTATATTTTATGCTGATCATTTTTATGTTAAGAAATATCTTTAAATGAAGCAAAATTAATATAGAATAAAACTTTAAATCTATATTATTGACCTCTATTCTCTAAATCTGCGTGAATTATCGCGGGAATCGAATTGTTTCACAAATGTCCAACTGTGTGACACGCTGAATCATATTAGTAGATTGGTTTGGCACGCCATTGATAAAAAAGGTTGCCGACCCCCTGGTCTAGAATAATTATTTGACAAGATACCTTTAGAGACACTCTTGAGAGGAATTCTTCCCTGTTTATATAAGGGAGATATAGGGAAGTAGTACTGGAGTCAAACTTCAGACAGAGATTGTGCAGGTTTTTTGCCTCATGTGAAATTGTGATTACAGATTTGAACTGATGTGTTCTATATTTATATGATTTTCAAAATTCTCCCCTTTCAGATTAATACATATGTCTTAGTTGTTTCCTGATAAAAAAGAAAATCGACTGTAATTACTTGAGAGTTTCAGAATAATTTACGATTTACTCCGAAACAATCTGCTTGCTAATTGTGCGGACCTTTCCTGCATTTGAAAGACAATCAACCACACAACAATACATATATACATATATTTGCTGCTGTAAACCATTTTTAAATGAGAATTCCAATTCAGAGAACAAATATATTGGTTACATTTTGTTTTAACGAGTGAAATATAACGAAACACCCCAATTTATTTCTGTCAACACTGAGCTGTAAGATTTTGTTATTTTGCTCTTTGTTTTATTTTCGTCGACATTCAGTTTGAGAATTGTTGAATTTAGTAAAAACTTTGCGATCTATAGATGAACTTCTATAGATAAATTTGAGGTCAGGGACTCGAAGTTTAATAATGTATATCTGTCGATGATGATATGATGATTTACCGATTGCGAACGGAAACACAGCAGAACAAAGAGTGATACAGAAAATGAAGACAAGGAACTTAAACGAAAAAAATCCGTTTCCGAGTTATTGAATGCTCTTGGAAATCTTCTACATAAAAAAAAGTTGGAGATATTTTTCTTATAAACACAGAGGTGAAGGTTGTGATATTTTTTGCTCCTTGGAGCATTAAAATTACCTAGCACGGGGAGTAATAGTTCGATAGTGAGTGAAATAAACTTCCACACCATGCATCAAAATTTTTGTTTTGTTTTAAAGTAGTTTTATATATATACCGAGGTTCGAACATATCAATGAATATATTGCCTATATTAAAATCGAAAATGATAATTATTTCATACAACAGTCTTAGTCTAAAATAAAAGAAAAATAATTGTCACATAGGAGAAAAAAAGTTTTAAACAGTTTAAAAGAACTGCATTAAATTCTTACAGAAATTTAAAAAAAAAATGATTATTATATATTCCTGAGCATTCGAAGATTCAGATATATTTTAATTGAGATTTAAAACATATCCAGACTTATGGATACTTCTTCGATCGAAGTACTCGCCAGTTTTGAATTGTTTGACACCGGTAGCTTTTATTTTTATGTCAGAATATTTAGCAGTTCTCTTAAGGGGTTAATTACCCCAGCAAAGACGCGACGCTGTTTTTGCTGACGTTTCAACTACCAATTTAAAATTTCAAAAATAAATTCTGAAACTCTTCGTCGCGTGCTTTAACAAGAAAATGGTTCTCTTTAGCACATTTCCAATGCAAGGGTAAACAAGAAATATGACGGAGCATTTATTGTTTTAAATTTGTCTCTATAATTCATTAGCATTCGAAATTTCATCATATCTATAATTTATCTTGAATTTTTTACGATAATAATTAAATGAGGATATATTTTAAGTAAAAAAATGTAATTCATGTATATTAGTTTATTTTCATTTACAAATATAAGGGGTTTTTAATGGTCTTGTGAATTGCAATGTTTATATATATATTTTTTATTATTATTTTCTTTTTAGAAGGTTCAATGAAACTGACTCCAACACATTAAAAATCCTATTTTATTTTAAAGATTTTAAAAAAAATTTATTACTTTTTTAATTGAAAGATATTTAAGAAAATTAATATTTTAAATATCGCTCCATTATATATATTCCTAAAGCTATAAAACAAGGAAAGGTTTGGTTTTTTCAAAAAATTTTCTCGTTCATGTTAGATATTCAACCTGAATAAATTCAAATAAAGCCTCAACGTTCAATAATTGTAGATCTGAAATTGATGGTTAAAATGAAAAAGAATTGTGCGTGTGGAGAGTATTAAAAGTTTAAAGTGAGTAAGTGAATATTAAAACTTCGCATGTTCAGCTATACGAGGGCTTTTAGCGACGGACCTCGTAATTTTGAACCATGGTCAAGTGACTAGGACGACACCTGAGCTAGCACCCCCTCTCTTAACTACCACACCACACCACACCAATGGGAGGAAGCTTGAGCTCTCGACAGATTTAACGTGCATCGCTCCCTTAAACGGCGGGTCTTCAGAGGCACTAGGCTCGAATTTATGACATGCTTGCCACTAGTCCGTCACCTTGGCCAATAGGCTACCAGCCCACTACTCCAACTATCAGTAAGGAATTAATCAAGACGATGAAAAAGTTTTAAATAAGTATAAATATGAATTTTCAATTTAATAAATGTTTCTGGAGCTTAGAATTCATGCAATTCGAATGAGTGAGTGTTTTTTAACGTCGCGCTCTGAAACAACAAGAGGGGTATTGGCGACGGACCTTGTAACTTTGAGCCTCGATCAAGTGACATTGACAACATCTGAACTGGTGACATCTGACTGACAACATCTGAACATCCAGACAAAAAATTTTCAATGGGAGAGTTCATGGTCAAAAGTCCCCTAACTCGTATCATACTTCAAGACAACACCAATTGATTCTTCTGATTTTGTCGATTTTGTAACAAAAAACAGTAAAAAATAAATTATTGAATTAATAAAATAAATTGCTAATTGCAAGTACTTAATTAAATTTTACGTTATATTCATATAGGATTATCATCAATCGAAAAAAATTCAAGGACTTAGGGGGATCTGGCCCCCCAGGACACCCCCTTTGTGTGCGCCACTGCGTACGCTAACTTGAAAAAGTTTTTGAATCCGCCACAGATTCAGAGTATTTAAATTTGTTAAAATACTGATAGTCACATAGTATATAGTTTCAAGTATAGATATAAAAAACAGAAATATTTTAAACAAAGAAAGTATAATTGTAATATTTGTATGAAAAACTGGTGTAGCTAGTCCTGGATGGGCCCTATATCAAAATTCCTCGAAGGCATTTTGGGGGCTTATAAATTTTACCTACACATGTTGGAGCCTCGTATCATTGATACGGCTGATAAGGCGGTAGCTACACTCTTGATGAGAAATTTATTTAATGGAGTTTCTTAATCCATTAATTAATCGAGTGCTTTAATTATCTGTTTAAATAATAATCACTCCTCCGCATGAAGCGCCAGTTTCATTGAATCCAAAAACAGAAAAAAAAACTCCTTAAATATAAAAGAAATTCCAAAAATATATTTATTTCCCAGAATGAAAAATCGAGACAGTGAATGAAAAAAAGCGACGAAGGGATTCCCAGTGTAAATATCTTGCTCCCCCTCTACGTGCGTCTAGCGAGAGCATCGCCTTTTCTGAGTAACTATTTATGGCGCTCAAATCTCCTTTAATCTAAATCCCAGTTGTTTACACATTTGCAGTTTACACATGCGTGGGAGGCAAGAAAAAAAGGATTTGTGATCAGGATTAACTAAGCTTATTGAAGATTTTACAAAAGAAGTTTACAAAATAAAACATATTGAAAACTAGTTAAAAGTAAGTGTTACAAAGAGAAATATAAGTAACTTTAGTTGTGAAGCTTATAATGTATATAAAAAAAAAGTTTGAAACTAAAAATAACAGATTTCGCAATAAACAAGAGTACTCTTTAAAAAAAAAAACCACTGAAAAGCCTGAGGTTTTTTTTTTATAAACGTAATGAGACTCTATTAAAAAAAAAAGCAATTGAAAATAATCTGAAATCTTAAAACACAAAATAATCTTTCGAAATAGAATAAATTATAAAAACATTTATTTCTGTTTGATTCATCAAAAAAGTTTTAATCCAATTCAGGTCAGCGATGTAAAACTCTTTTCAAACCTTTCATTTTTCCTCTTTCATTAAATGTTTACATTTCTGGGACAACTCGAGCGTAATTTAATTGGTGAAAATCTACTTAAAAAAATATCGAAGTTTTGAAGTGAGTAAGGAAGATTAAGTAAGTAAAAAGCAGTACCCGATGAACTGACCCTCATATTTCTTTTTCGTGCTTCTTCGGCGGATCATTAATTTTCTTGGTTTAGTTTAATTTGCTTCCAACCTACTTTTCTGAAACTGGCAACAATATAGCAAGCCGACTGGAACGATAAGACCAGAAAGTCAAACCATGACACATAGTACAGTTGGGTTTTTTCCTTTAAAAGACCATGCTAGATTAAGTATAGAATATATTGTGTGTATTATTAAGCATATAACTGTTATTGAATAAAAATAAATATAAACAATTCGAGTTCTAAATAGATTATTTGTGTAGTTGACTCAAATGCAATAATAAACAAGGCCTAGATTGTAATGATCTGCGAAACTGTAAAAAAAAAAGTTATTTTTAAAATGCGTTTAGATCTTTAAAAATAGTCTAGAATAATTCATTTACAGGTATAAGCAAATCTAGAATTTAGAATTTTTGTACATCAATAAGAGTGGTCAAGAAAAGATTTCTGAATCGACAAAAATAAGTGTTGAGAGCAGTGGCCCACACAAGGGTGGGGTGGGGGTGGGGGGTCCTGGGGGTCCAGACACCCCCCAAAGCCCTTGATTTTTTTCGATTGATGATAATCCTATATATATATATATATATATATCCCCTCGGGGGCTCTCCTTCTTTAGGTGAGTACGGGTGTCACAATCCCGAGGTGCCCTAGTGATCTTTTCCTTTTCCCACGGGGTTTACTGTCTTTGGTAAACACGGGCTTCACGAACCCGGGGTACCGTAGTGATCCTTCTCTATTTTCGACCCTCTTTCTTGTCATTCAATTCATTCTTTCTTTCTCTTCCCGTCTAGACCACAGATATTAAAACAAATGTTTGGCGCAGTATAGCCGAAATCGGCTCTTGCGCCAATAAACCGCAAAATCACTCACTCACTAATTAACAATTTATTTTATTGATTAATGCTAATTATTAATTCAATAATTTATTTTTTACTGTTTTTTGTTAACAAAATCAGAAGAATCAAATGGTGTTTGTCTTGAGGTATGGTACGAGTTGGGGGTCATTCAACCATGGACCCCCCTTGAAAATTTTTTGTGTGCGCTACTGGTTGAGAGTGAGAGTTACATATACAGTAACGTCGTAAGTTATATTAAAACAACACGGAGCTATAGGCTAAGTGACGATCTAACTCCCACACCATCGGGACATTGAGTATCGAAACATTTAACGTATCTCGGCTCCTCTACACGGCGGGTCTTCAATGACCCCAGGACTCAAACCTACAACACTCCGGCCACGAATTTGTGACCCTAACCACCAGGCTACAGCGGCCACATAAAAAAAAAAGTTAGTTGGATTCCAGTCAGGGACGTAGCTACTGCCGTATCAATAATTCGGGGTCCCCAAGCTACAGGGACCCAACATGAGTAAAAACAGTCTCACTAACAGGGGTCTCATATATAAAAAAGGGTTTCGAAGGAATTTTGATACAGTCCCCACTCAGAACTAGCTACGCCAGTGATTCCTGTACTCATGAAATCTTAAAAGCATTGCTCAGGTAGACAAAATAATATCTTGAGAATCTAAACAAAGACAGGAAAATCCCCTTGTGAATTCAAAATCAACTCAAAAATAAATATAGTAGAGAATTGCAATGAAAAATCCAATACTTTTAATTTAGAGTCATCAATCTGTGAATTTAAGCATTAGTTACTAATACATCCATTAAAAAGATACATTTCTATAAAATCTGCTGAACTAGTAGTAAGAAAGATTTTAAAAAATAATAAAAATATTTTTGTAATTATATATAAGTACGATCCACACAGAATTTAACTTTTTAAAAACAATACAGCAGTCAAAATATATTTAACTAAAAACATTTTTTCTTATAAAAAGTCACATTGTATATATATATATATAATATATATATATATATATATATATATATATATATATATGTCAGGCCCCAGGCCTGTGCTGGTAAATGAAGGAAGACGTCATCATTAAAATATTTGTGCTTTATTATTCTTCAAGCATTGCTACTCCAACATGGCAACCATATGGTGCCTAATCGGATGGAACACAAGACAACATTAGAGAGAGGAGTCCCCATTCTCTTCTTGATTATGCTCTAGCCCTACCTTTAAATAGTCCTATTCATCCTCAAATCCCTACGTTTGCTCTATTCTTATTTATTATTCGATTAATTTTTAAGTTAAACTTTCCGGACCTGATACACACACACACACACACACATATATATATATATATATATATAAATTTCCTTAAATGGATATATATAAAAAAATCCATGGTTATTATAATTGTGTAATTACTCGGAAACACTGGAGCAAATGATAAATATAAAAAATAGCAGATCAGCATGCACTTCATAAGATCAATAACAAAATCCAGCTCCTCTAATCATTTTCTATATCTTGATTATTCAGTAGACTAAAACAGAAAGGAGAAGGCATAGATGTTTGTAAAAATGTATAGTGCCTGTGCAGCATGGAGGCACTCTAAATATTCTTGGAGCTGCAAGTTTTCTCGAGAGTTTGGTGGAAGGGGGAAAATGATGAGGGGCCCCTGACCCTTTCCTAGGGGGTCACCTGCATGGAGTTCAAAGCTGCGGGTAACGACAGACGTAAAACTAGCCCCTTGACAAGTTGAATTTCGTGGGACTCGATCTGACACAATCGATCAGGTGGCATCGGAAACAACATCAAAATAATAGAAATTAAAGCTCACTAAGACGAATTTTTCTCATGCGGTGAGATGTGGAACTCAGTAGTTAAATATCAATTCATGTACTGTTTTCATGATTGCTGGTGAAATATACCAAGTACGTCATCAATTCTAGTACGTCTTCACTGACATTAATAACACCCAGCTAAGTTTTTCTATCCGCCAATGACTATACTCATCTATATTCTAAATATCAAATATCCCTTTCATTGCAAACATATAACGCGTATGTAAGCATTTTTATGAACATTAATTTCGAAATAAATTACCAGAAACTTCCGTGTATTTTCATTGAGTAAGTGGCATTCGTTTACTTACGAGACAGTTTATTAAATGTTGCAGATAATGAGAGCTAATCGCTTAATATGAAACCACTTAAATCGAAGTAATACAGGCCAAGGCTTTCTTCGCGGAGTCAATCTGACAGTTTTTGAACAGCTCTCAAAAATCTAATAAGCAACTGACAATCCTCAGATTCATGCAGTTGGCTAATACAATCACTTGACCTTCCTGTTGTGAAGAGCTTTGTGCGACAACAATCATAAAAAAAAAATCCATCGACGAGTAAGCAACAATTGTTAACAAAACAACAGAACACTTCTGAACTTTGAAAAAGCGATAGTTGGTAATTGGTGAACTGAGCAATTGAAAAGGGCATCCGTTCGAGAATTTTGCAACTAATGTCACATCCGTATCTTGAAGACGGATACAGTCATTTACTTCTGAGTGTCGAAAATTATGTTCTATTGTACAAATTATTACGAAAGTAGTAAATTCCATTCAAGGAAGAATTTATGATGAGTAAATGTTGAAAGGAGTGTTTTTGTAAAAAAAAATATATATATTTATTTTTAAGGGGACTAATATCCATCTACATTGAATTTTGTACACCTCATTTGGATTAGATTAAGAATTCATAAACATAGAACAGAGGTGGTTCTAGGGCCGGACAAACCGGACCCTCGTCCGGGGCGGCAAATTTTAAGGGCGGCATTTGGATCAAATTTGAAAAATATTTTTTGTTACAAAAAAGTTGATGTATTTTCTGAAATATTATTGGGTATGAATTTGGTTTTCATTTAACGTTTTTTTAAAATTATTTTGTACTCTGTATATTTAATGATAGTTTTCTTTCATTGAAACTTGAAGGGTTCGATGCGGTAGTATATGTTAAAGCATGAAAATTAATATGTTTTCACATCTTTCATTAGTAACTTTCTCCCCATCCCTGAGTGAGGTCACGACGGACATTTCTTTCGCCCTTACAATGTCCGGTTTCAGCTATCCAAAAGGGGGCAAGGGTAATAAGAGGCTATGGTAGATAGAGAGCCACAAGAGAGGTTTTATTTTAGTCTTGAGTGTAGTTACTATAAGTTAAACGCTTGTGATCTCCACCATTAGTAGACTATTTTTCGAAGAAATTGACCTACTTAAGCGGATGATTCCTTCTCTTACATTTCACACGATTGAAATAACAACAAGTAATTCTAAATTTAATTATTTTGAATTTTTTAAAACTTAAAAAATATATATATATATATACAGAAAGAGAGAGACGGCATTGGAGATAGGGGCGGCATTTTCCACTTTTGTCCGGGGTGGCAAAACTGCCAGACCGGACAAAAGTGAGCCAGACAAGCTCAGAGCCGACCCTGCATATAAACAGGGATGGGCAAATAGTGGCCCGCGGGCCACATGCTCCTCGCAAAGAATTTTTGCTACAGCCCACCAAAACAGTCAGAAAAACAAATAGACAGAATTTTTTTTTTCTATTTAGGTCAATATACATTTGTGAATAATGCTTTTCTGTCATGAAGATCAACAAGAGTAAATATAGATGTAAGTTGGCAGAATAAACTTGCAGACTGTGATAAGGATTTCAATAAGCACAATTTCCCTCTTGATTTCAAAATAAATAAATAAAATTGTAGGAAAGTGTGAAAAAAAAGGATACATTTGTCTCATTAAACTGATTCTAAAATAAAATATACTTGTAGCTATAGATATGAAATTACAATGAATAAATTGAGTAAAACTTCTACTGTTTTAACTTATAGTGATTGATTTTTATATGGTACCATTTATACCTTTTTTGAGATGCTAATAAATGCAATCACACATTTAGAAAAAATGCAGCCCTTCGGTATCCTTCACTTCCACAATGTGGCCCTTGAGTAGAAACAGTTGCCCACCCCTGCCGTAATACATTCAGTACAATAACAATAATGTACTGCAAAATCTCAATAGCACGCCCCCTTCATTCGAAAATAAACTCTTGTCAACTTAACTAAAATTTTTGAAAAACTATCTCCCATTCTCTCTCTCAATTCATTATAACAGGTCATACTTCTTTCATTCATTCTTATTTTTTTCAGACAACTTTTACAGTTATTTAATATAATTTTTACATTATTATACAGGATATCTTTTCTTCTGAAACATTTATTTTCATTGATAAAATTCATTTCATAAATTGTCTTTTAATTCAATTTTCAGGAGTTGCATTGCAAAATTCAAATGTCACTTTCACAAGAGTCTGCTAGTAAATTTTAAAGTTTTTCACTTGCTGTATGAAGAGGGAGCGCATCCTCGAGACTTACAAGAAACATTTGTAAATGTTTTTAAAACTTAAAATATATATATATATATATATATATATATATATATATATATATAATATATATATATATATATATATATATATATATACATACAGAAAGAGAGAGACGGCATTGGGGATAGGGGCGGCATTTTCCACTTTTGTCCGGGGTGGCAAAACTGAAATTTTTCATTTGTGTAAAGAAGGAGGTGTGCTGTATTATGTCAAGTAAAATCCTTAGGGTTGACACCTAATTGTAATTGTATACTTTTATTGCTTCTTAAAATATATTTTTTAAAGGATCAGATGAAACATTTACTACACACACACCATACACACATATATATATATATATATATATATATATATATATATAGTAACATAAAATGAAAGAAATACATGGCATAATAAAATTGATAATACAAAATAATATCACTAACAAAGCTAGAAGATTCAAACCAGATTTAAAGAAACACACTTTAAAAATAATGGAAGAGTCTATTATAGAAGAATTAACTAAGCGTATGTATAACATGGAACAGAATTAGAACTTTAAAATGTAAGAAGCCAAAAGAGTCAATAGACTAAAATGAAGACCTGTTATGATTTCTAAAGCTGTTGCTGAATTAGGACCAGCAAAATTAGGGTTAAATATATTTTATGGATCCTACCTTCCCCCGTTCAGCAGAAATTTTATACATAACAGAAAAACATACCAATATTGAAAAGTTAGGACCACGTGTAACCAACCACGTGTAATTTGCAACCAAAAGAAAAATAAAATAAAAATAATAGAAAATATGAAAGGAAATGAATCCTAACAAAATAAAAATAATTTTGAAAAGGAATAATGAAGCAAAATATATATATATATATATATATATATATATATTCTAAATTCAGAGAAAAAATTCAGTTATAAAAAATCATGAAAAACATAACAAATTAACTGGTCAACGTGACTAATACTTAGTTGGACTGTGTTTTACATAATTGTTAATAGATTTTTTTGTCTGGTATTTGTACAAAATCTTATATTGAGAGCTACTACTGATTATTTAGGCTTAGTTAATTAACCAAATTGAACTCCTTATTCTCCGGATATTTTACTGCACCATCAACTAATTCAGTGGCGTAACGGAGAATATTAGCCCTCTCCCCCTGCTAAGTCAGGTTTTGAGCCCCAATCCCGATCTTACAAAGGGTTGCAAAACTGTAACATCAGGCTTTGGGCCTCCTAGAACCCTAGGCCTCCCGCGATGAGGGGATGTACATTGCGCCACTGAGCAAATTTGCTTAACCAGTGAGATTTAACGCGGGGTTGAACGTTGAAAAAAAATAAATTTGTCTTTTTAAGTAAGACTAAAATAAATATAAGTAAGATATCCAAATATGTGTAAGGCATTTTAAGAAATACAAGCCATAACTATTCTTCCCCAACATTTTGGATTTCAACCTAATCTCTTTTTAATTGTTTGCTTTTTTTAAAAATTTAAATTAAAGTCTGCCTGGAACTTTATAATGGGTAAAAGGAGTGAGTGAATATATTAGCGTCGCATTGTGTGTGTACAGTTACTCGAGGGATTTTGGCGACGGACCTCGTAATTTTGAACCATGGTCAATTGATGAGGATGACACCTGAGTTGGTAGTAGTTTGTTAGTACATAATCAGTGTGTTTTTTAAAAGTCTTTTTTAGACTATATTTGGTTAATCTGCCCAAGCCCCTCTGTACCATCTTTCCACCCCCTAATTTTTCTCTGGAATCTTTTACTGCTCCCCTGAAAGCCTCAAACATCCACAAGAGGGCGTTATCGCCCAAGTTGAGAACCTATGATTCAGAACAATCTTCTAAATACCGGATTTTTAAAAAAAATACATTTGTTGCCCCCCTCCTATTAACTATGCCCACTGTTTCTAAGACAATTAAAAACTACGAAGATGTGAATGATTTGTATATGTTACTACGCTCTGCTTGTTTGAGGAAAATTTACTAATACTGCTTTTTTAAATAGAGAAATTACACAATCATTCACATTGAGACTATATTTAATACAAATGAAATAAACTCACATCCTATTTTTATTGTTTTCGTATTTTCTTCCCCCTTTTGTGTCACTTATTGACGACTCCGTAGAGTTGTTCGTGACTCGTTTGTTACTCTGCGGTCTATTTATTTTTTAAAATGCAAACATGTTATCAAAACAGGTAAAGTATTCGTAATTTATTCCATTAATTTCTTATTTTAATGAGAATGAATCATCTTCATGTGCATCCAGGGTGAAATGGATGGTGACTATTTTAAACTCTTCCCTATTGTTTTATAGTTTTTTGCAGACAACTCTGGCAAATTTTAATTCTATTTATGCTTCGTCATCATTTTATTGGGCTGCTCGTCGACTAATGGCAGAGATGCCGAAGACAGGCATAAGACGGAAACAAAATCTTCATCTTTGAGAGAGTTTTAAATTTTATTTTTGATAATGTGATATGTAATTAACTAAAAGTAATCATTATGGTGCATGATACAATTTAAACCTGAAAATCGTGCTAATCAGATTGCACAGTTGCACGTTCAAAACCCGATTTCAGGAAATACCACTTTATATTAGTGGGAACTCCGTTAATTTGTTTTGTGTCGATGTACATCTCACTATAGTGGGCTTTTTCCAGTGGATTTCGTAATTATGACGATGACGACACCTTAGCTAAATTCTTATTCTCCGAACTCCACATCACGAAACATTGAGACCTAGTTAGCTTTTAAAGAGTAACAACTCTCTTAGTCTTTAGAGGAATGATGACTCAAATTCACGACCGAGCAAAAAGAAGAATGCAACTTTAACAATTAATTAGCTTTAACAAGTCCTTAGCACTTGTTAAAACTAATTGAGACTCAAAGTTCACAAGTGATGTTGTTTGGAATTTTGAATAACGAGCTATTCACAATTTGGGATGTAATTCTTAACATCTAACTGTGATTTATAATCAGTGGCGCACACAAGAGGGATCCACGGGTTTGGTCTCCCCCATCGCCCTTGATTTTTTTTCAGTTGATTATAATTCTATGTATATAGTACGTAAAATTTAATTAAGTATTTGTTATTAATAATTTATTTTATTAATTAATGCTAATTATTTATTCGATAATTTATTATTTTTTTACTGTGCCCCCCCTCCCCCAATAATCGAAAAACCCTCGTGTAGCTGAAAAGTGCGACGTTAATATTCACTCACTCCCCAATAATCGACAAAATTAAAAGAATATGTTTGGCGGCGTATTAGAGTATGATACGAAAATGTTAGATTCTGACCCTCAACCCCTTGAAAAATTCTTTTATTCAACACTGTTCATAATTAGTAAATATGCTATTAACAGTGTATAAAATAATTTTAAAAAGTTGTTAATTGAAAAATAAGACGGTGAGTGAAAATCATAGAATGAGAACATTAATTAATAAATGGTTAAAGATTATATATATATATATATATATATTACTCTTGAACATTCGAAATGTGTTTTCTAGAAATGGTTTTTAAAAACATTTCCCTTCTCTCTCTCAATTGTACAAATTTATTAACATAAATGGGAAGATGATCTAATGACAGCTTCTTAAAGTAAAAGATACATATTTTTTTCTGGAAATATTACGGCGCTGTTCACTACCTCTAGGCAATCTTTCTACCTTGCAAATTGTAGTTATAAAACGAAAGACAAAACAAGTGACAGCAAAGAATCTTCAGATTGAGGTGAGAATGTCTTGATTCCGGATGAAAGGGAGAAAGTCCAATTACTCACAGGTAGTGTCCATTCAGCTGCACCCGTTTCCATCCTCGGCGTACTTAGCCAATCACCTGTGCAAAATCACTCTCCCTTGCGTCATGTACAGTGCTCTGAACTCCAACTACGCCCATTTGTTACGCACAAACACAATCCTCCGGTTGCGCACTTGGTATCTAAGGTCAACTGCTCTTACTCAAGACACTAGTGTCGCTTCCTTTCGTAAGGATGCTCTAAAAAGGTGACGCTCTCACACATACCCGTTGCAACACACATACACTCTCTCTTACAGCCATACCCTTGCCCAGGGGCTGGAGAAAGCGATATGTTCAGAATTCCCCCACCCTTGATATCAATGGATGAGGCTTTGGTTGGGTTTTTGTGATCATGTTCCTGGTACATTCCATTGACCTCTCATACCAGCAGGGTTCAGGGTCAGCGGTGAAGGTCCCCGGACCTACCAGTGCGTGTGCGAGAGCGCTTAGCCATTTATCATACTACAAAAAGCATTGATATACTCTTGAGGTTCCGATTAAGGAAAGTGTAATTGTAAATCATTATTGAGAAGTATTTCTAATCTTGAGATAGTGTCAATTTTCCCCCTCATCTTTCTTTTAAAATTGGGGGACATCTGATTTTTTTAGACAGATGATAGATAGCTTTATTCGATTAGTAAGAAATAAAGGAAGTACTTTGCCCATTTTTTTTATGTTACACGTGTTGGTTAGAAATCAGAAAGATGTTTTTTTTTTAAAATGTGATGCGTATAGAGGAAAAAACATGCCGATTGAAACTTTACCATAAGAAGGACCAGATTATAAAATTTCTCGTAACTCTAGTTTGATTTTTTTTAAATTTTTTATTTTGATTAAAACTGAAGAAGTGGAAATTTTGTCAGACATGAAGGAAGTCATCGACATATTGATTGCCTGATCCTTTGTTCTGTACTTCTTTTTTCGTTACAGAATATAAAAAGTTCTTTTATCTTTACGGTAGGGCATTTATAATCCATAACCGGGATTGTTTCCCCTGAATCTTAAAAATCAATAAAATGAAATACTTAAAAGAGCTTCCATAAAAGTATAATCAATTCTAGAATATTTTCCAATTTCACTCTCCAGAAATGCTAAAAATATAGTACAAATGATTAAGAGTTAATATATTGTTGAATATTTAACGTGTCTTTTAAATTTTATTCATATTATAAAATACATTAGTTTCCGATCTTTAAGTTTTGTATACTATTTGAAGATTTTTAATCCAACACAAAACCATATATCAACTATCACCCAGTTGACCATAATTTTGATTGGGTTACATCTACCACGTGTCTTATAAATGCAGACAAATTACCCCCCCCCCCCCGTAGTAAGTAAAATATGTTTACTTATCTCATTAAAGAAGAGATAAACTGCGAAAAAATCCCCCCCCCCTACATAATGCTTTTTTACTCCAGGCCACTCTTACGGTAAAGCTTAAATGCAGCGTTAACTCCAACTATTCTAATTTAAAAATAATATCTTCTCTGTCTTTCAGATAACGCTACGTAATAATTTCTTGTTTCAAGTTAAATTTAACTTGTTTTTATCTCGATTACCATCTTTATCGTTTGTTGCTTCAATGAATATTTTTAATCGTCTCTCGTTTTAACTTTTCAAGGTTCTACTTTCAAATGAAGGTCAAGATTGTGTTTACAACGGCAGTTCTGTTTTACGCATCAGGTATTTCGTCTAAGAAATATAACCGTGCTTTTCTCTCTCCTTTTTCTTCTTAGTTTATTTAGACTTTTCCTCCGCAGATTATTTTAATTATCATTTATTATTTTTATTTATTTATTTGTTTCCAAATACTTTGAAATTTTTGCATGCGGCCACATTCAACAAGCGAAATATTTTCATAATGATCATCTTTTTTTTTAATATTCATTTCACCTGTATTATTTAACGTTATTTCATTTTTAATTCGATAGTTTGAAAATTAAAAAATACAAAATGAAACCTTAGATTTTGTAATTGTTTTTTGGAGGGCGGGGAGAGAAAAACTTCATATATATTTGAAATCTTAACATTACTTTTAAGTTTTGCGCATTTTTATTATGTTCATAAATTATATCTTGTTATTTTTATGAGCATATTATGAAAACACTAATACCGCAATTGTCTCCTAATAACCTTTCAAAGTGTACCAAAGAAATTTATTTAGAAACTAATGGAATATCTGTTATTTATTAAAAAGGTCCTAAATTTCTTTTTGTTCACTAAGCTAATACATTGCTTGAAAAAAATTTGAAGAATGAGGTTTTTTTATACCATAGGTTCTCAACGTGGGCGTTTCAAGCTTTCAGGGGGGCGGTAAAAGACCCAGAGAAAATTAGGGGGCGTTGAGATGGCACGAAGGGGCTTGGGAAGATTAACTAAAAAAAACACGCTGATTATGTACTAACAAAAGTAAACTTTAATACTGTTTACATGTTGATTGTATGTATTCAAATCACTTCTATATCACGTACGAAAATTCACATATTTCGGTAGTTCGGGAAATGGGTGAAAAAGATTAGAGAGAGAGAGATTACATCCAGATCTACATTAAATTGAATGATATAGTGCATTTTAATATCTGTAGTGCACATGTTGTCTTTGTCTGGGAGCAGTAGGAAACATGTTTCGTCCACTGCATTTCATTATGTATATTATCCAAGAAACATAATTAAATATGTTTACCAGGAATTCACATGATTCTTTAAAGGCTGAAACTGTCAATTTATATTTATTTTGAGAGCAATAGTTTTTTTATTATGAATTACTTCGTATCATCAAAACCCCTGCCTGTCTATATAACAGATAAGCTAAGACTTTTATTCCACTCTTTTAAATGGAGAAATTCAGTAGCGTTTCAATTCCATCAATATCCTAGCTATGACTAAAATATATATTACACATTTAAATATATTTGTGGCAATATATATTTCAGATTCGCAAGTAAAATATTGGGGATTAAGAAAAAAATGAAATTAAAAAATATATTCTTTTTGTAATGGGATATTTTTTAAAACTTAACTCTTGTTTTCACCATGTATTATGTTCACTCTTATTTCTCTAGGTTGGGAGGGGGCGGTATCGAAATATTCACTAGAAAAGGGGGCGGTATCGAAATATTTACTAGAAAAGGGGGCGCCAGTTGAAAAAAGTTTGGGAACTTATGTTTTATACAAAAGAAATCTAAGCTAACGTTTATTTTTCAAATAGTGTTTTTTTTTTTTCAGAACATTTCTTTGTTTATCTAACATTTGATGTGTTTCAAAATAAATTTGTACACGTTCTATTAATTTTTCATGTTACATTCCAACGTGAAAAAAAATAATAATTAAAATACATCTTAAAACTTCGATTTTAAAAAAATCATACAAAAAACAAAATAGTAAAAATATTTTTACTTTTTTTTATTATGATATACTAAATGTTGAATAATTTGAGAACTTTAAAAATGGTAAAATAATTATCCAAGATAAATTAACTTTGGAGTCAGCGGTGCACACAAAGGGGGGGGGGGTCCATATTCATGAACCCCGCCCATAGCCCTTGATTTTTTTTTCTAATTGATTATAATCCTATGAAAATAGTACATAAAATTTAATTAAATATTTGTTAATAATTTTTTATTAATTAATGCTAATTATTTATTCAATAATTTATTTTTTACTGTTTTTTGTTCCCAACAATCGACAAAATCATAGACTTTTGACCCTGACCCCCTTGAAAATTAACCCTTGAAAAATTCTAGTGTGCGCTACTGTTCGGAGTACATGTAGTAAGTATTCCATGTTGGAAATTAAAGCATTTTTTTAAATTAATTTTTAGAAACAAAATTTTTTCTGCAAATTAACAAGCAAAAAAAAAAAAAAAATTGTGGAAGATTTTACAGATTTTTATATTTTTGAGATCCACTTGAGATAACATATAACAGGATATTCTTATCTTTCCAACTTTCAAAGGCTTTCCAAACGTTTAAAACTTACGCTAACCTAAAGGAATAAAAATTTAAATGTTTCATTTTGAAAAAAAATTCCTCAATTTGATAAGGCCTGGACTTTTTTTTGTTTCTTTTAAATTTAGGCAGACAATTCCTGAAAGTAGTCCCTGAAATTAGGTTACATGAAATCTGCTAGTTGGTGTTTAAAATCAAATTCATATTTAATAATCTAAGATAAATATCGGTTCATATAGATAATTTTTTTAATAGCGTGTCTTAATTTACTTTTTTTTTCTTGTTTATTAACTTCGGTTAAATTCTTAAATTTGTAATGATTTAAAAGTTCAATTTGAAAATTTTTTAAAAAAATTATAAAATTTTAGTAATTATTATTGATAAAATTTATGCGCTTTCGCAAAATAGAAGTTTACAGCATTATAAAGACTGTTTTCTATATTTCTTCCGAAACAATACGTGCAAGCGGTGAAAAAAAATCTTGACATTTTTTTAGTTATGATTAAATAGTTGCATCATTCGGTATGGCTCTTGTACATAAAAATATTGCTTTTTATTGCCTCGTATTGCACACACGTGATGTTATTTGCTCTCGGAGGTATAGTAATGAAAGAAATAACGATTTGTGTGATGTGGTTTTTCGAAACCAAACCGTATTTCAAGAGCAACGAAACTTCCGGCAGCGTTTCGACAGAACGCAAAAGGAATGTTACCTGAGAACGCCAAAAGAATAAATTATGGGAAAGATAAATTCCGACGAGGGATTAGATGAAGAGAATACAGGGACAGAAACTCGGAAAACAAACTTTAATACCATTTTCTTATGTAATACAGACCATTCGTAGACATCTTATTTAATGTTTCCTGACGAAAAAGAAATATGATTTAACATGTCATATGTTGCACAAGTCGAGAACTGAATTTCCTAGGAATGCAAAAAATGACGAATAATGTGTATTTGATTGTGTGAAAATGCACAATATTACTACTTAATAGTAATAAGTGATATCGAAGAAATGCGTACTGATATATATATGCGAGTTAATATACGAGTATGATAATAATAATAATAATAATAATATATACATATATGATTAATATATATAATTAATAAAATATAATTAATTAATTTACTTTTAACTTTTTAATAACATAAATTTTAACTCTATAAGCTGTGTAGTCTTGAATATGTTTTTATAATTTTCTTAAGTTAAAGCAAGTGTTTTGGTGATGTTTGTATTATCTATTATACACTCCTACAATATATAAATTTATATTTTTTATATTTATCATATAGTATATTTCCAAAAATAACTAAGCTGCGGAAACCGCGCGAGTGGTTCTGGTCGCAATCTCATGGCCGGAGTTATTTTTGTCGGAAGTGGGTTCGAATCCTGGTGTCATTAAAGTCCCATCGTGTAGAAAGGTTAACGCGTTAAATTTGTCGAGACTAAAAAGTTATCATGTTGGTGTGATGCGGAAGTATGTAGATTGGGGTCAGTTCCTACGTCGTCCTCGCCCCTTGGTCAAGATTTAAAATTACGAGGTCCACCTCCAGTAGTTTTCGTGTTGCTTTGTAGTGTAATGATTATAATTAATCAATTGATCCAAAATATCTTAAGCAAGTAGTAATGTATTTTGGTAGCAGCAAACTGTGCCATGTTCATGTCAAATCTATTTTTATCGAGCTTTCATATAACCAAAATCAAAACTTTTCAACTAAACTTTTAAAGTTGTAGACACATTTGAGACTAACCCCCTCCCCCCCCTCCTTCTTTTCTCAAAAATAACCTATTTTGATTTAAGGCTCTTTCTCTTCAACTACTGTCAATCCAAGTTGTTCCTTAAAAAGATAACTCTACAAAAAACAAAATTTATTGTAACAACTACATAATATATATATATATATATATATATATATATATATATATATATATATATATATATATATCATGACCTTTTCTCGTTGACCCTTCATTGGTGTAAGTAAACTGCATTTACTTATACTAAACTTAACCTTATTAAAAGTTCAGTCGTCGGTCAAGCAGTTCAAATTATGTTAACCCGATTTAAACTAATAAGTCTCTGAGGTCGGCCCATCGTATTCACTCTGCATCCTTTTGCATGTATAAACCAGATTGACCGAAAGGAAAGTGTTATTCGTCGAGTCAGACGTAAAAAAATAGACGAAAATCTTTTGATTTCTTTTTCCACCATGGTATATTAAAATAGCGTTGAGACTTACCGATATATGAGGAGCCAAAATTTCTTAAGAGGACATCAAACTAAAATTGCCACCATCTTTAACTTTTATCTGAGATCATAATAAAATGAAGTACAAGAGAAATTTTGTAAATTATGTTTATATCACACGCAAGTTTTTTCTTTTGACGAAAAAATAATAAAGACTTTTTGAGTTATTAAAAGTTTTCAACACGCAAAGGATTTTGTATTCATATATTTAAAACTCTTTCCTGTGATATAAGACTTCAGCGATGTTTTGAAAAATTTATGCTAAAATTATTTAAGTTTTTAAATAAAGAATATTTTATGCGTTTTTTTTAATTTAATGATTTTTGGAGTGGGGAAAAAATATTTTAAATTTTTGTATTACTGGTTTTTTTTTCTGGAATAAACACTACGAGCATATGTTTTTTCAACCAATAGGGAATTATTTAAACAAAAATTTTAAAACCATGCATGATTTTTATTGTTATTTAATAAAGAGTATAACGAGATCTCTTTTTTTCCGGGGGGGGGGGGCTTTCGAGGAGCATTTTAAATTAAAGAAAATCATTCTAAAAAAGTGAATGGAATAAAAAGTCATTGAAAAGTATTGTCCTTTAGCTCAAAAACGTCACTAGATAACTGAAAAATAATCAGATTTTAGTTATATTTATTTTAATTTATTTTATTTAGTTAATTACATATTTGTTAGTGGTAGATAACTCTAAAAATTAATTTCTCAATGATTTTGTAAGAAAATTTTATCTGACTTACATTTTCCTTGCTGGAAAAAGATGAGAAAATAAAGGACTTTAACATCTCATAGAATGAATTTAGATATATATCGCGCGCGCAATATATCATGAGTATATGACAGTGGCGTAACGGAAAATATTAGGGCCCCCCAGCAAAGTCAGATTTTGGGCCCAAAACCGGATCTTATAAAGGATTGCAAAACCATAACATAACATAAGCTTTGGGCCCCCTAGAATCCTGGGTCCACCCCGCGACGAGGGGGTGTAGTTTATGCCACTGGTATATGATCTATGCTTTGGTGAAAATAAAGGAAAACATTCTATTTTTATAAAATAAAAATGGAATTTCGAAATTAAAAAAAAGGACTAACTCTCTCTCTCTCTCTCTGCAATTTAAAAAGAATAATTCTCAAAATTATATATAAAATTACAGCCCATAATATTTTTTGTCTATGTTCCACTATTCTATTTTATATTTTAATTACAGATTTTATTTGGGATTAATACTTCATTCTTCAAATTTTTACAGCACTCTTCAATAGAACTTTGAAGTCTAATTTTCCATTAATTATAAATGTTGAATTGTTAACTATTTTTCCTCAATAGCACCTTAAATTACGCTATTTTATTTAAAAGATTAAATAATTACATAAAAGATATACTACTTAGATTAATATTCTAATATTTATGCATGAATCCCATGATGCAAATTTTATAAATACTTCATTTACCATAGTCAAAATATATATTTAAATTGGCTGTAATTAATTATTAATTGGTCATTTTATTACAAAACGCTCGTCTATTGTAACTAATTTTGAATTTTTTTCTCGGTAAAAAATGTGAAACATGACTTCCCTTTCCCACTCTCTCAGTTACATAACAGACTCCAGTATAATACTAAAGCTTCGTTTTATCTCACACATTACATTAAGTAAATCATAAGAAGTCTAGGAATTGTTCTTTTAGTTTGATTAGACTAATGTATCCACTAGGAGTGCTCCAAATTATTTAGAGTGTTTACCCAGAGAAAAATTCCAAAGAAAATTTAATCCCAGTTTCTTTTACTGCAAAATATCTTGAATTCTAGTGTTTAGAAATAATTGACAGCCTGTTCTTAGTCTTTCCTATGTTTCACTTCTTAATTTCAATCAGGAATCAGAAAATCTCGATCTTCTCAATTTCCATTCCTCACAATTAGGGTTTGACTCATCCCGAATACTGGCCTCCCAGATCGCTAACCTCTTATCCAACAAAACGACCTCAGCGGAAGCGCCCCTTAGATTTGAGGACATAACTATACTTACAAGCCCTAAATGAGTCCCCAACTTATAACCCTTAGTAGTGCCCTCGAGCTGTACCATAGTGAAGACCTTACACTCAGTTTAAAATCCTGGGCTTGGTTCGTCTGGAGATAACCAAAAATCCCTTCAGTGTACACAGCAAGTGGAAACAAGGGCGAGCCAAAGAGGCAATGTCAAGGGCAGAAAGGGAGAAGTTTTTATTTTCCCTTTCCACACACAACCCTTCCTTCATTGCTGCTGACAAACCTTCACCTGTCAGAAGCAACAGAGCATTTTCCTGCTAACCCTGAAATAATAATGGTAGGAGAGAGAGAGGGAAAAAAATCCCCTTTTTCTTCCTTCACTTTGAACTTGACATTGAGGCTGCCACCATTTCCCATCATGCTTTTGCAGTTCTTTGTGTTCAAATAGCGAGAGCAAAGGGGGAAAAAAGAGTCATAATACTCCCGATAAATATGCGGATAAAAAAAGGTTTCTTTTTTTTAATATCCCCCCTTACTGCGTGCTTATCTGTAACTATACAAGGAAACCGGTATGAATGTGCATGTGCGTGCGGCAAGAAACAGGCAATGCCCTGATTCAATGCCGTTTCGGGACCACGATCCTTCCTTCTGCTATCCAATCAGGGAGGTTCTTTTCCCCCCACCGTTGTTTTCTAAGGGGGGGGGGGGATACAGAAACACAGGAGGAAATGTTCCCATTCAAAAGGTATCCCGGAGGCATTCTAAGTGCGTTTTCGGAAGAAAAACACTTTTACATGTTACTGGGTTCGGAACTTAGCAATTGGGGTTAGCGATGGCAATGGATTTCGAATTGGTCCCTTCAGGGATTGATAACGCAGTCCTTTTATATCTTCGCGTGAGCTTGCATTGTTATGCAACATGTAGAATTCTGTGAAATGGAATGTTATGGAACAAAAGACATTACTTAGGACAAAGATGAGTGTTTTGGGTGTTGAAAAGTTCCAGTGTTTATTGGGATTTAAAACATTTTTTTTGTTTTTATTAAAATTAATGATTTTTTAAAAAATATATTTCCTACTCAAAAATCTTATCTACTTATAAGGTTTTCGGATGTCTTTTACAACGTTATGTGCTTAATATAACTACTTAATAATTTTTCTTTAAGAACATTTTATAAAAAAATAATATAAACAGATAATTAGACAATTTTCAGATATGTTATGAAGAAATGATCTCAAGAATATTTCTGTAGAAAATCAAATTCTACAGATTAAATTTCTTTACGTGTGATTTTAAAAATTTAAAATAATATTTTTAATAGTATTTCAAGTATTTTTTAGTCATCATGCCCCCGTTTCCGAATAGAATGGATTTACAAAGCCAAAACGAATATTTTTCATATAATGTCCTATGCTATAATACTCTAGCAAAGGGGAAGATACTTTTATTAGCGCGTTTTTCACGTAGTGTAAAAAAAGCGCTATTAGGACGCAAATTT
Organism: Trichonephila clavata; assembly: GCA_019973975.1. Classification (NCBI taxonomy): domain Eukaryota; kingdom Metazoa; phylum Arthropoda; class Arachnida; order Araneae; family Nephilidae; genus Trichonephila; species Trichonephila clavata. The sequence continues at coordinate 195,122 of BMAO01010854.1, forward strand.
CGTCTTCATCCTCGTCTTCGTTCCATATTTTGTCGTACTTTTTTCTCCGCCAATAATTAACCGATTGACCTCGGGTTTTCGGTATTTGGTCGCATTTGTGCCCTAGATGAGCCGAATCATAATTAAATTTAATAAATTTAAAAAAAAAAATTTAAGTATAGTACTATTTTCTGTTAGTAAAAAGTTCATTAGTTGCATTATTGCAAAATACAACATGTGAAAAACGCGCTAAAATTACTTGGCCATGCCAATGATTGATATCTTGTTTTTTATTTATGTTACGAAATTAAGAAATAATATTAGGAGTTTCACATTAAAATAGCGACTGTAAATAAAAAATTAATAATTCAGAAAAAAGAAAGTCTGATGCATGAATTTGTGTGTGTCTAGTTTAAAAAAATGAATCTGTGGTTATTGTATACTGTGGGTTAAATTTTTCGGATTCCTGTAAAATTCTATGAGAAATTTAATAGATGTAAAAAGGTAAAAAACGGATACAAATACTATCCTGTATTTGTAAGCTCAAATGCTTTTTTTAGAGTGACTGCCTACATTATTCAAAGCAAAAAATATAATACTATCAAATAAAAAGAATTTTGAAGGTCAAATACTTTCGGAAACGGAATATAAGTAAAAATAACAACTGATTTATTAACACTGTTCGAAACAGGCGAAGTTTTACGGTGTGTTCTCTTATTTTTTTTAATTTTCATAAATTGCGTGATAACCTTGCCGCGCAATACATGGAACTCCAGGAATTGGAATGCGTCCAAACAAAAATAATCGCGGAAGCAAAATGTCTTTTCATGTTTTTTGGAATCGGTAGCATACTCATTTATCAATCTAATATTCAAATTTTTATTTTTTGAGATTTATTTCGCAAACTAAATACTATTTTTTTGCTTTAAAAATGATGTAATATACTATTCAAACATACATAAAATGAAAAATAATAACGTGATAGGTAGAAAAACAAGATATCGATCATTGGCATGGCCAAGTAATTTTAGCGCGTTTTTCACATGTTGTATTTTACAATAATGCAACTAATGAACTTTTTACTAACAAAAAGTAGTGTACTATACTTAAAAAAAAATTTTTTTCTTAAAGTTTAAATTTTTTTTTTTTTTTTTTTAAGTATAGTACTACTTTCTGTTAGTAAAAAGTTCATTAGTTGCATTATTGTAAAATACAACATGTGAAAAACGTGCTAAAATTACTTGGCCATGCCAATGATTGATATCTTGTTTTACACTACGTGAAAAACGCACTAAAAAGTGAATGTAGTGTACATTCCAAATAAAACACTGGATAAAAACTCATTCAAATTAAAATGATTAAAATTTAGATGACATGATTTTTTTTTAAAGTTTCTAGTGCATAATATTAAAATTAGAATTTTTTGTAAAAAAATCAAAGAACACAAAAAGAAAAAAAAGGACAAAAAATATAATTGTAAATATTTAATGTAAAAAAAAATCTTTTTGTTTGCAAAAGGATTTAAAATAAGCTTTTAGAAATTAGTCAAATGTAAGTTTATATAGAACTAGCAAAAATAAATGTTGGCATTGCATTGAAGAAATTGAAAAAAAAATCATATTCTCAGTTAACGAGAGCAAAGAAAGATAAATTCAAAAGGTGAGAAAATAAACGATTTAATTAGGTTGAAGATAACTTTTTCATTGGCAACAGATTGAAAACGCCATTGAGGTAATAAGGTGATTCAAAACTCTTTTATTTAGCTTATAGATGAATTAATTCCCTAACGGCTTTAAAAAATACAAAACATTTAAATTATTTGATGTTTTCAATTGAACTGCATTTTGGATACTTAGAAACGAGCAAGATGAAAGAATTTCTTATTATACAGATATTTATTTTGTAACTAATAATTCATTAAGCAAACTATAACTTATATTATTTATAGTGCTTAGTATATTTTTCCCTCCTAAAATTAGTAGGCGACAAATTATAAATCTTAATAATTTGTTTAATCCAATATATGCGAGTATGTGTGTGTAAAAAAAAAGGGGGGGACACTTCAAAACTTCGTTTAACCCTGCAATCTTAGTCCTAAGCCTTTGTTATTGCATTACTGTGACTATATTTCTTTGTCCTGTACTGTCTAGTTATTTTCTTGCTTTAAGTTATTTTCTTGCTTTAAGTTTAAGGTCAAACTTAATTAAATTACCTTAAATTAATGTATAAAGATTTTACTCGCTGAGAGAAAATATTGGATGGATATTTTCGGTCAATTCTCAAGCAAAATTTGACTAAAAAGAAGCATTACTATACTCTTCTAAGAAATTTTAAATTGCAGTTAAGTAAAAAAAATGATTATGAATTCGAAACTCGGTTCCTCCCAAAATACTTTGTTTCATTTTAGGAAACGTTATATCTAATGGAGCTTCAAAGTTCGCAAGAGGAGCAGTGGAGAAGATGACATAGCGAGGTTCTGGTACAGCTGTCATTATCTCACTGAGACACAAAACAACGAAGTATGCTGGAAATGGCTCATGAAAGATCAAAATCGGTGGCTCATTATGGATAAGAAAAAGTTTTGCTGTAAATTTGGTTTTTAAGAAAGGATTCTAAAAGTTATGTTTCAGAAAATTAATAGAATGTAAGAAATCGTTTATGTTTACGGACACATATATATCAATTGTATGTAATTTTATATTATATTCAATTAATATAGCTAGACAATGGCGCACACAAAAAAATTTTCAAGAGAGAAGGGGTGAGGGGACCAGGCTTGAAAGTCCACCATTCTCGTATCATAACCTCAATACGCCACCCAATACATTCGTTTGATCTGATCGATTTGGGGAACAAAAAACAGTAAAAAATAAATTATTGGATTAACATAATTAGCATTAATCAATAAAATAAATTGTTAATAACAAATACTTAATTAAATGCTACGTACTATATACAGAGGACTATCATCAATCAGTGCGCACACAAGGGGGGTATCTTAGAGGTCCGGACCCCCCCCCCTCCAAAAAAAACCCTTGAGTTTTTTTTCGATTGACGATAACTCTACATATATATAACGTAAAATTTAATTAAGTTCTAGTAATTAGCAATTTATTATATTAATTAATGCTAATTATTAATTCAATAATTTATTTTTTACTGTTTATGTTGACAAAAGCAGAAGAATCAGTTGGTGTTCTCTTGACGCATGATACGAGTTGGGGGACTTTCGACCATGGACCCCCCATCCCCTTGAAAAAATTTTGTGTGCGCGCGCTACTGTCATTAATAAAAAGAATCAAGGGGTCCGGACCTTTGTGTATTCCACTGTTGTTAGAATATATATTATTGTGACGAGTCAATGATTTAAATTTACAATAATTTCTCGCTCTATTGCTGCTATATAGGAAACTACAGTAGGAAGAGATGAACAGTCTCAATTTATTTTATTTATTTATCCAACGCCCGTGCTTGGCTTCTTGACCATTTGACGTCGAGCCTCCCAGTACCGACTGAAGATGTCGTCAGTCGGGTATTCATCGAGTCCAGTGCAGTCTCAATTTAGAAATATCAGTTATTTATTTTTATTCCGTTAATTTTATGTGTATGTTTTATCTCGATATTGACAGCGTTACTTAGTTTTTTACAACATTAAAAATAAATTTGAATTTATTTAATTTTTAGTTATTTTTATTACTAATTATTCAATTTATAACAAATTTTAGGAATTGTTAAAAATAATTTAATTCTATAAATAATTATTAGGAATTAAATTATATATATATATGCATGGAAAAAACAAAAACCTTAGTGAAATGATGACTTAAAAATTTGCATCTGTAGAAAGAAATCTTTAGCGTTTAGTTTGCCCTTTTGGCAATTTTAAATAATTATTCAAGGAAACTGCACATCTAATTGGAAAACTAATAGATTTTAAATAAAAAAAAGTATCTTGATGATTAATAAATAATGCTAACGAATTAAATCGATTTCAGATCCCGTAAATTTCATTTATTTATACCTTGTGTGAAAATGATTTTCTTTTTAAAAAGACTTCTGTTCTAGTGTAATTTTAATTTATAGTAAAACAAATTTTACATACGTGAAGCAAAAATTTAATTGACTAAAATAAATTACATCAAGTTAAACAAATGTTACTTAATTTTGCAGTTTTATAATGCTTAGTCTCTAGAAAAAACGAAAGAGGACAGTTGTGGTCACTACGTGATGTACATGCAAGGCCTTTAAGTCAGAAGAGTTCCTTTTGATCACAGAACAATTCAATGTGCGATGAAAGTTATGCTGTCATTCCCGGAACATTTATTTTTCAAACTTATCATTCTAAAAATGAGAATGAAAGCTTTTATTGTGATAAGGGAAGGGATAGCATACAGGACGTGGAGAGGGGATGAGTTCTGACACCCCCACTTTTCGAAAACAAGGAAAGGAAACTCTCCGATTCCGGATTCATTTATAACAACATTTCCCCCAAAGCTTCGCAAGTGGTATCCCTATCTGATACTGGGGGGGGGGGGTAATAAAAGTCCCCCTAACAGCAAGTTCCTGCAACTGAAAAATCGATCATCAGGTCAACAAACGGGAATACGTAATCGTCTGCTTGTTATACCCTTACCCCAACCCCTGCCAACTTATGACCATGAACAGAGCCTGGTTACCATAGCAACGGACGTTTGCGCAAAAAGCAGGGTCAGGGACAGTCATTTTGTGCGAAGAGCCCCCTCTCCGCCTCGCTTCACCCTTGGCTAGAAATATCTACTTGGAAAGGGTTACCATATCCGTCTCATTGCGGTAGGTTTGGCGTATTTAGCTACTCGAGAGAAATTATGTATTTTCTAAGGAAAACAGACAATTAAAATCGTGTTTTTCCTTCTTGTAGTTTGAATTTAGAATAAATGTTTTCAAGAAGATTAAAATTTCTGATGATTTTAGTTAATTAAATTTGTTGTCTCATATTTGAGTGAATATTTTTAGTTAAATTTTCGTATAAATATTCACAAATAAAATTACTCATACATAATTTATTTACTTCATAAAAGGCGAATTTTTAATTGTCAAATAATCCAATTCAAGTACCTTTCCAGGAATTACTTTGTAAAAAACTATGTATTCGTTAAAAGACTTTTTTTAAATTATTTTCTTTAACAAAACTTTATGGTCGAAATTCTTAAGAACCTTTTCAATTTTAAGTTTGTTGATAAATGTCCTTTGTTTCGGTTTTGGGTTCTTTATTGTATAATGCTTTGCCACTTTTTTATACTTCAAGTAGTACAATAAAGGTCGATTAAATTTGCGGAAAATGTAAAAAAATGCATTTTTAGCCAACGTATTAACAATAATTCAGCTGAAGCGTTTTAAGATGATAAAATGTCGGACTTTTTTCATACACGCTATGTGCCAACACTGAAACAAAAAGTTGCTTGAAAAGAAATTAATAATTTTAGACAGTCTATAATGGAAACAATTATAATTTAATTCGTTCGCACTGGAAGCGGCTGTTTAAATAAACGGAAAAATCGGATGCATTTCAATGTTTTAATTAATTTTTTCGAGGAAGTTTCTAAATAATAAATAAAAACTTGCAGAAATATATTTGTTACCAGAATTAAGCACTTTTGCATTCCAGTAAATTGGAACTACATTCCAGCAATCGAATAAAAGAAATACCTTTCGAAAATTAGCTTAGGCACAGGTCAGAATCGCAGCCAATTTGGCGAAAAATAGCAACCTTTTGGCGCCGGCAGGTAAAAGAACGTACGGCAGTCGTTTTAATGAGAACCATGCGGTACAGTGACCCTTTTTATGAAAGCCTACCCCCCTCCCGAGCCCCTCCACCATTACCCTTGAAACACCCCTTGCCTTTATTTTATAGATAGTTTTTTTTATATTTATCATTTTTTTGTTGTGTGTGTGTGCGCGCAGATATATGCAGCTATTCATCCACCGTCCCGAAAAACTTTCACCAATAGGGAATGTTTTCCTTCTACGCAATTAACCAATCAGAGGACCGCTTCGCATTTTTCTATTCAACCTTTTCCTCTTAGGAGTGCATAGTCCCGTTCCCCACATACAGTCATCTACTCTAACAGCAACACAAAAAATAAATAAAATAAAAACTCGGAAGAAACCTGGGAGAAGAATAAAAATGCTTTTCCTCTTCGTTTTATATTTTAATATGGAGCTGTAAAGGGGGTGGGGGGTCTACACCCCTAGGGTCGCGGGTTCAGTTTCACTTCCTCTCTTTTTTACCTTAAGAGGGATTCTCGGGTTTGAGGTATGCTGCGAAATTCGGCACCCTTTTTGCAAAAGCGCATTTTTAGGAAACGCAGGGGGAGGTTCGTTGGCAAAAGCCTAATTGTAGGTACCGATATGTAAGAATGTTGTTCTAGCTCCGATAATTAAATTAGGGAAAGGGAAAAATAGTTGCGGAGTCTTTTGAAATTAAAAATTATTAAATGTATTTTTCATCTTAAATTCTTATTCTTTATGTTGTTAATTAACACATTTTGTTGTCAAAGAAAATCAGACTTTTTTGTTGAAACGACAGTTTGCATTCTGCGAATAGATTTTTTGGGATAGTTGATACATAATATATAAGAAATTATGGGTATTAATTGCGTGAAAGAAAGCAGATTTTTTTTTTGTTCATAAAAATATTTATTTATTATTGAATTCAACTAATTTTACAATTATTCAATAAAAGCTTACTCATAAATATGAAAAATAAATAAATAAATAACGGATTATATCCAAAAGCTACATTATAAAAGAAGAAAAGGGACTAAAAGTTTTAAAAGATATTTTATAACATGACAAATGAGTTGTAAGTAAATTTATAAAAATCCTTATATATAAAAGATAATTATTTTCACTCTCTCTTTTTCTAACTCTCCCAATTTTTGAAAAGAATATTAAATTTGTACAATTTAAAATTTTTTGAGGGGATAGAATATAACTAGAGTCTTTTAATTAACATGGAAATGATAAATATTGGAATGGGGCTCTGAAGAAGGCAAAAAAAAAAAAAAAAGATAATTTTCAATCATATATAAAATTTTCTGCTCAATTCTATATATGAGAAATAATTTCTCTTTTCCTTTTTTTTACTGAACAGATTAATAATTTCAGACTATTTAATTGTTCAACAAAAAAAAAAAAAAAAAAAAAAAATACTGATAGAAATAGAAAATAAGAATTTTATGAAGAAAACGACTGATTTCTGTACCATACTTTAGATTAATTTGTAAATAAAAAAGGAAAGAGTGCTTTAATACGAAAATATGTTACCTGAAAAAAAAATAGTTCAAATGTTTTAATAAGATTGCTAATTCTCATCTGGATATTTGTAGTTTTAGAAAGTTTTCGTATAAAGATACTCTGACATTTTAAAAGTCATGGGATACCTCTTAATATCACGACAGAAAGTCATGGGATACCACCTATTATCGCGAGAGAAGTCTTTTGAATCGGTGAACTGCAGCAATTCGGCATGGCACTGACTCAACAAGTCGGAAGTTGATAGATTGAATGCTGATGAAAAATCGCACTTGGAAGTAATAAGACGATCATAGGTGACACACTTCTTGATTTGGAATCACGATCAAATGACGAGGACGACATCTTAACAATCTACATATATATTTTATATATTTATATATATAGCATCCCTCTCACCAAACTTTCACATCACGCTAGCGTAATAATTTTGACCGATAGATTCAACGAGCAGCAGTCCTACTATATAGACAGCCAATCTTTAATAGTATCAGAATAAACGCCGGCCACATACACACACTAAATCGTAACCATGACCACTAGGCTACCGTGGCCATAACAAGGCGTCCAAAGAAATATTCAGCCCTGCTACCTCAGCAACATCCATAATAACGAAAATATTACCGGAGGAGGATTTTGGGCCTGAACTGATCTGTTCCTAAATGATCCACAGGATTCATGTCTGACCAATTGAAATACTCCATCATTGTCAGAATTGTTCCTCAAAACCACCATGAAACATTTTGGCCCGATGACGCGGTGTACTATCATCCTAGAAAAACGCATCATTATCCGAGTGCATGAAGTACAAGAATGGCTGCAAATGGTTTCCAAACAGCTGAATATAACAATTACTAATCAATGATTGAGTCAGTTTGACTAGAAGAGAGAAACTAGAGGACCCATTTTGTAAAGTCCTTACCATATATATAAAAGTAGTGCACACGATTATAAATCCATGCGATCAGTTTGCACAGTTCCTTGTTGATAAATTCCACAGTCCTTGTTGATAAATTCCACAGTTCCTTTTCCGAGACCCCCTCCGGCCTCATGGGATCTATCACCCCCCGAACCCTATCATCAGATCTTCAATAGGTAAAATCGTGACTCATCTGACCAAGCAGCGTTTTTCTAGTCCCCGATATGTTTACAAACCCAGCTGAAAAACTGTAGCAGATGCCATTATGTTTGTAAAAACACCCAAATTGGTATTTTTCTGGTTATTACTGTCATATCCACTCAAAATCAAATTTTTGCTGCACTACTTTCACGGACACATTGATTATTTCTGCTATTTGAACCAATGTAACTCGTCTGGTAACACTTACTGCTGTGCACGGGCGTCGCCGGTTTCGGTTATTAAGAGGTCGCGTTCGGCTATTGCATTGTTTATGGTAGAAATTTAGTCCTAGCACTGATATTCTTGGGTCATTCTTTGACACTCTGTGGATTGAGGAACAGCGAAAATTTCCTAACAATTTCCCAAATGGAGTAAGTACCTCAAGCATCTAGCTCCAACTAGTGTACTGCATGAATCACTTGAACTCAAAAGAAAGACATGGCAATGCACTGGACATTTATTCATTTATAGGGTCAAAGCTACTTCAGTCTGGATATTTGCATGTTGCTATACCATGATATTTGGTACTCTTTTTTTATTATTAATTCAATGATGGTGTTTATATTCAATGATATTTTTCATAAAATACTCAGCAAGCATGATTTATTTTACTTTCAAAAGAAACAATTAAAAATATTAAGAAAAAAAACCCCAAAGAAATACATGTATAATGTACATGTATTTGTACATATAGAAATACATGTATGTGAAAAGTAAATTTTTACTCTTGTGACCATTTTTCAGTTCTAAAGAATATTTTTATAAAATGATTCTTAAGACATTTTCTTTCACTTGTTATGATACATTAAGAGGAATATAAACATTTAAGCTTTGAAATACCTAATCAATTAGTTATTAGATACTTATTTGTGCCCTTCTAGAACTTGTATTTGCTCAAGTTTATTAAAACCAGTTTTTGCCCATTGGAACACGTGCGAATACTTGAATAATGCTGAGCAAATATTTGATCTTGTTTCCTGGAGAAGCTGTAATTTCCTGTAAACAATTGTGCTCCCTTTTTTGGATTAAGCAATTTCTTTTCTGCATATTGTGAATAAAAGTACCGTCTCAAAGATTCAAATAAAAATTCTTGAAGTATTAATTAAAATGTGTTTGCAACAATCGTATAATATATATTGTAAAAAAGCGATAAAAAACAAATAAAAATTAATAATAAAATAAAACCACATTATAAAAGGAAAAATGTTTAAAAATGTGAGATTTTACATTTTGCCCCCCAGACCGTATCCTACGGAGCAGAAATTTAGGAAAGGAAAAGGGAATATATGGAGTATGTGCTCTTTTTAAATCATAGAAAATTCATTTGGAAGGAATGCATGCAATTAATTAATTCATTAACATTTTCTAACACGGATGGATAGATTTCTCTTCAAAAGTTTTAACTTATCTCAAGAATTATTTTAGTTCCATCGGTAGAATTTCTTTCGATTCCACGGACAATTGCAATGGACGCTTTTTATATAATTAATTAATTATTTTTTAATTAATTTTATTTAGGACTTTGACATATCTAACCTGATTACAGTTCATTATATCTAGTATTTGACATCAAAGTTTATATCATTTAAGTTATAAGTTAATATAAGAAAAGTTATTCAATATAAGTTAATATATAAGAAAGTTATTCAATATAAGTTAATATAAGAAAAGTTATTCAATAGAAGTTAATATAAGAAAAGCTATTCAATAAAGTTTATAAGAAAAGTAAATTTTTCGAAGACAAATTTACGTTTAAGAGTATCAATCTAATCAAAAATTTTCCTTTTCTCTGCATCAATCCGGCACAAAAAAATTACCCCCCCCCCTTCCAAACAATCAACTTCTCCTCCCCTACGCATTGAAGTTTACTGCAGAAAAACACACACACAAATTTTTTTTTATTTTTTCCCCCTTTTAAAATACCGTGATAAAACATGGCGTTTCAGATTATGAAGTTCGTAGGGGGGCGGCAATGTTCAAGATAGGTCGCGACTTTGAATCCTGACACAACTAAAGTATATGCGGGAAATTGTGAGCTACTGCAAGTTAAATGCGAGTCACACTCTTAAAATCCTCACGAGGTGTAAATGTTACGAGAATAAGGAGACAACTCCAAGTGTCGTCCTCATCGCCTCTCTACCCGTGGATTCAATATTTCAATATTTCTCGCCACCAGTCTTCAAAAACGATACACTTCCAAGCCAACTATTCATTTTTTGTATGAGAGTAAAAAGAATGTTATAAAATAGTTTACTGCTCGTGTTTCTAAGTAAAACTCGCAATTAAAGGCATAAATAAATAAGTATTAAAAAAGAAAAAAACAATTACTACTTTTTATTAATGCATTTATTTCTTTTAAATCCCACGCATCCTTTAATTGTGATTTTGTGCGTGTGTTTGTGTATCACGGGCATTCATGAAATTAAAACATTCAACCAAACCTCAAAATCAGAAGGGGAAAAAATAAATCACGCTGTGTGTGTGTTTTTAAGAAACATTTTAAAAAAATTCAGCAATCTTGCTGTGTTCATTTCCGAGGTGAAAAACCTACCACATTTCATCATTACATTCCTTCTTTCTTCGTGGTGTGGGTTCATCTTCATTCATCAATTTCAGAACTAATCCTTCGGGAAAAAACTGAAAACTTCGCGCGGGTATGTCTCAAGGGGAAAAAATACGGGAGATTTCGAAATTCACCTGGAAGAGTTGGCGGGACAGATGAACACACTGAATTCAGACAAATCTTTTAATTGAGCTTCTGATGAAATCAATTCCGAGTAACACGTGAATGGATGGATACCCCCATGAGGCACCACCATTCCCATGAGGAATTTTTTTTGTGCAAGGGACCTGAGAAAGGGAACTCAAACCGGCTTTCAGGGTCAATAAATAAGAGTGCGTTGAGAATACATTAAACATATTTGAAGCGTTACTAATTAATTAGATTTTGTTACAATTATTAAAAATGATCGCAGCTGTCTAAAACTTTGTTAAATTTTGATTTCTAAGATGTTTATGAAAAATGATAACGTTTGAGAAAAAAATGATTGAATCTTCACAGGATTTACTTTTTATTTGTGTGTAAAATTCAAGATACTATATAATTATGAAAAATTGGAACATGACAGCTGTCTGGCGCTTAAGGGGAGTCATGATAAAAAATAGAATTATTAAATTATTTTTAGGAAGGCCTTTTAGAGTCTAATCCAGGGGTAGCCAAGCCAAAGGACCTCACGGATCACTTCAGAAAAACATTATAATAGGACCCATAATAAACGCTTATTGGACTGAAAATTTAAAACAGAAAAACGTATTATTATTTTCATTGTTTTTCATCTATACAAACATAGATAATATATTAATAATAAATAATCAAATAATTTTAATTTATTTAATACGTGAGGTATTTGTTTCTCAACTCTTTCATTTAGTTTTTGCAAGTCGATCTCAATGCGTGTATTTGCGCATCGTAATTAATATTGCAGGTTTTCGACCGTTAAGTTTAAGCGCGATTTATGCTTGATAAATTTAATTTTCGGGAAAAAAACTTCGCAGTAACGTGATGAAATAGAAACAGTTACGGGATTTATTTGTAAAAAAACACACACACTAGAAACAAAAGTATTGTACAAAATAGACGTATTTTGTGAAATTGTAATGAATCTCGCGGGCCACAAAATTATTCAAGGTGGGCCCCGCAGGTTGGTCACCCCTGGGCTAATCTATTCTTCAATTTTGCAGCCGGTAAAAGACTCACATTTTCAGGAATAGAGACGGGCGGGAGACCAAGGCAGGCATTACTTGTATTGAATTTTGCCCTGGTTCAATTAAAGATCTAAATGGGTTATGGGGACCTCCAGGGGACCGAGGACCACAGTTTGGGAACTACTAAACTACAGGATGATCATAGAAGATCTTGCCTTCCGCACATGTGCGCCATTCATCTTTCGCCTGCCATCCTATTAGGGATTCTGAAACAATTCCTTTTTATTGTCCAGCGCCCTCTTCTGGCGATGACGTGAGAAATCTTCAACAACAGTATTCTAATTTTCAGTAAATTTTGCAGAGTTTTTACTACCATGGGAAGTCGAGTAAAGCATTGGAAGCGTGCCAAAAAATACATCCTAAGATTTTTTTAAAAGAAATTCATGTTCTTTTTCTGACAGAGTTCAGTTCAAATGTCAATAGACAATGTATCTCTTGTTCTCCTGACTGTTACGATGTAACAAAAAGAGTTATCTTCCTCTTAACCCGAAAGTGTAAATGTCAAATAGACTTGGCAACCTCTAGAATAACTTGAGGCGCTAATAAAACAAATCGGAAAGTACTATTTTGAATTCACGTAACGAAACAATGAAAATTGTTATAATTAGTTACGATAAGCATCGAATAGTTGCGTTGGTTTTGTTTCCACGCTTGAACGAATACATGCACCGATTGCTGCTAATCTGTGTTGTCCAGCCATCGGTCCACTTGAATAGAGAGAACATCTTTTACTGTAATATATGCAATCTGATGCGTTAACGTAATCTACGAAAGAATGAATATCATCATAATGATAAATATAGCTTAGTGTTTATTAAACCGATAAAAATTTGCCTAAATATCCCACAAGAATCATTTGGAGTTCTTGAGTAGGTAGTAAGAAGTCCCCCCTCTTCTCCCAAATTATATTGCAAACATTCAATACATAAGACAACCTTTTCCTCTCAACACTGTAATTACGCCAATCCCCGGTTCATTTCCCTGTTAACTAAGCATGATGAATTTGAAATTAGCTGGTGATGATGAAGAATAGTTAGTTTTGTACTGACACCCCCTTTAGAAGTAGTTTTATTGCCTAACACAGAAAGAGAGAGCCCAAGCAAGTCTCTAATTTTACTCATTCAAAGAGATTGAAACGATGTTACTGCTGAATTATACATGAGATGGAAATATGAAAATAAATTTTTTTCAGAAAAAATAATTTGTTCAAAATGATCTCAAAGGTATTGCCAAATATTCATCTGATTTTAAATATATGAACTGGTTTTTATGAACTTGTGGCTCATATTTTTAAATTTGAATTTCCTGAAGGTTTTTAGTTATATTCCTAATCAGTAGCGCACACAGGAATTTTTCAAGGGTCGTAAGTCCACTGTTCTCGTACCATGCTTCAATACGCCACCCAACATATTCTTTTAATTTTGTCGATTTGGGGGAACAAAAACAGTAAAAAAATTAATAAATTAATTAATAATTAGCGTTAATTAATAAAATTAACTTTTGAAAACAAATATTTAATTAATTTTTACGTACTATATACATCGAATTATAATCAATCGAAAAAAATCAAGGGCTTTTAGGGGGGTCCGGACCTCCAGGACTCCCCCCTTGTGTACGCCACTGTTCCCAATTGATTGATTGATTGTTAATTAACGTCACACGGGCAGCGTCTCTCTTTGCGACGGACCTCTTTATTTTGAATCCCCCGTCAATGTGAGGACTTTGAGATTCGACATTTTTAACGTGCATCAGTTCCTCTGCACGGCGGATCTTTAATGGGACCAAGACTGGAACCCAGAATTCTACGAATGAAATGCTAGAGAGTTCGGCACAAAATTCCCGAGTGAATGAGTGAACGAATATTAACGTCGTACTGTTCAGCTATACGAGGGCTTTTGGCGACGGACCTCATAACGTTGAACCATGGTCAAGAGACGAGAATGACACCTAAGCTAGTACCCCCCTCTCCTAACTACCACACCACACCAATGGGAGGACGTTTGAGCTCTCGACAGATTTAACGTCCATCGCTCCCCTACACGGCGGGCCTTTAGTGGTACTGGGCTCGAACTCATGATATGCCAACCACGATCCGATCGATACCTTGATCACTAGGCTACAGTGGCCACTATATTTCCGAAGACATCAAGATATAGATAGAGTTCACTGAAACCGAGATCGAAACAGTCCTGCACTTTCTATCTATCCCCTTTTCACAGAAAATAACACTTAAGAAAAAACTGGCATATGGAGAGAAAGGTAAAAAAATTAATTACATTTAAAACCAAAACTAGTATTATTGATTGGGAACAAAACGGAGTTGAAATATTTTATACATTACATTGATAATTTTTTGTTCAAATAAAATTTCTTACAAACAATTAAACTTTTGTTTTTGTTTTTACGAGAACAATTGTTATGAAAAATATGTCATGTAATTACACTATGAGCTGTCACTCCCTCAAAATAATTTTCCGGCTAAGCGAACGATTCAAATTAATAATTTGAAAGACTTTTTAAGGAACTTTATGTCAAAAATAGAATGTTCTTGTAAGGAAAAAAACTGATGCCAAACACATGCCACCTGCGAAACTAAACTATGAAAAAGTAATGGGTGAGCATTTTTTATAACTTAAAATAGTTTGCTTATAATAGTTTGCTTGCTAAAAATCGCTTGGGGTACTTTTATAAAATAAACCGAAAGTTCGTAATGTAAAACTTGTTTTCCCGTTGTTAAAAACTTTTCCATACAGTTCAAATAATGAGATATTCGAGCTAAGATTTCAGTTCAGAAATAGAAGAATAAGAAAGGAGCGTATTATATCTTCACCTATAATGAGGGAACCAGGGGTCCAAGAAAACGTTTCAGGGGATCCACTGGCTCTCATTATTTCTATTTTCGAAGAAAAATAATTAGATCTCTCGCATCCCTTTCTCCCATTAATGTTTGTAATAAAAGCTAGAGTATATATATATATATATATATATATATATATATACGCTAAAAAAACCACGCTAAAAAAAAGTTCTTTGAATGTCCTCAGATTTAACCGCGAGTTCGTGAAAATGACAACTTGTTTACTGCAGCCATTGGGTTTATGAGCGGGGAAGTGCCTCTAAGAAGGGATAAGTGCAATCCAATTAATTGAAGAAGGAATCCAAGAAACAAAAAATGATGACGAATAAAATCTTCGTTCTAAAATATCATTTGAGAAATAAAATCGAGAAGTTATTAAACAGTAATATAACTGAGAAATTTTCTATGGATTCAACATAAAACAAATTTTTATGAGTAAGAATTTATTAACGTCACACTATAAAGCAGCATGAAGGCTATTGGCGACGGACCTCGTAATTTCGAACCTCAATCAAGTGATGAGGACGACACCTGAATTGACATCCCTTCTCCAAGCTACAACACCACACCAACGGGAGGATTTTAAGCCTCGACAGATTCAACGTGACAGATTCCCTCCATACGGCGCATCTTCAATTGCACCAGGACTCGAATCAGTGACACTCCAGCCACGAGTCAAAATTTCTATACCTAAACTTAATTGATAATATTCAAAACAGCCGGCTGGGTGGCGTAGTTGGTTTGTCGCTGGTTTTGAAGGTTTAAGGCTGCGGATTCGGCCCCAGCCCAAGTCAGTAGATCTTCATGATGCAGGAAATCGACAGCGTTCCTGTCGTGTGATTATGCGGCATGTTAAAGATCCCTAGAGTGCCTGTTTGGCTTATGTGCTCTCGGCAAAATTAAAAATACTTGTTCCATTTCGCATCATTAAAGCTCAGGTGCATCCCTTCTGGAGTGAAAATTGGGAGTCAAAATTACATTGCGGTGATTAGAATTCCACCTACATGGTGCCACACTAAATACTGATACCAGCTCCCGGGGAATGTACTAGGTTTGCTATAGTAAATACCAATCCGCAGCCCCATTGGAAAAAAAATATATAATCAAAAGACGCTCCCTAATGGTGATATATATAAAATGAAGCTGGTGCTCAATAATTGATGCGAATACGTGGTTTTAGTACAGATTTTACGGGACACCATTGTTATAATTTCACGGAGATCTAAAATTGGAATTTAGTGGGACAAGGAAGCAGCATTTGAAAGTGTTGACACCTTTCATCGGACAGAGGAAGGAATCTGTGTGAAGGTTACATTCGACAAGAATTTCGATTTCTGAACTGGAAAAAAAATATTTCTCTGTCCTAGAATAGCTAACACCCTACAGTTGACGGATTCTGAAATGTGTGTGAAGGTCAAACACACTTTTTGCCCAGAGGCTTGTAGCAAAGTGTTTTAAAAGTTTGACCCCATCCGCTATCGTTTTCGAGAAAAATCGGTTCAGGTCAAGATGGCGGAAAACACTATTTCGGTCGAATCAACAGAACACACACACTCACGAAAACAGATAATGTACATGAAATAAAATATAGTTAGCTCACAGGAGGGAAGGATCTACAATTTGTTTCTTGGCGGGAAGACTACATAGTGAAATAGCACAGATTAGATAAGACAAAAAAGTGTGTAAGCCCTAGTTTTTTCCCCCCAATTGTAGTAAATTCTACAAAAAGTCTATAAAAACGTTACATGACGAAAAATGCACCCAAAGCAGTGTCCCTCATTTCCAGATTGTACCCTTTATATGTATGAATTTTCTTTAAAATATTTAAATGTTTTTCTTAAATTTTAATTCATTAACATAGATTTCAATGCAAAGTTTCAAAACTCTTTAATTTTAATATTTTGTGTTTATTGAATCATCTTTATAGTACACATATAAAGGCATATATATATTTACAAAATATGTTTCTTCCCTTTTGAAAGTAGATCCCTAAGAACCATAGATCCGGGGAGGGGGTGTATATTCGGCAAAAATTTCTCCATACTCTGGTAGGAATGATAAGAATTACTCCACATGTATATCAATATTAAAATTCTAGCTGAAGTCATAGAAATATGGCATCAATTACAATGTGTACAATGTTATCAAAATATGTGCCTGTGATATAAAATTAGCAAGAAAGGTAAAAATATTTATTTTTAATATATTTCATTTAGCGCTATATAAAATCCCTATATCTGCATCCTTTCTTTTCTAATTTTTCGTTGAATGCAAATTGTTAAAAAAAAAAAAATAGCACAATAGCCTTTGTTACTCCATATCTCACAAAACCCTTAACTATAACAGTATATACAGATTTCTGTGTGTAATTTCGTTTTTAAAAAATAGTGCTTTTATATTTCAAAAATTACCGATTTTTTTAGATACTGGGAAAAAATTATTGAAAAATCGACCTCCACACATCCTTTTTTAACAAATATTCTAGTTCATTAAATAAAAGTGGCAAATTTATTATAAGAAATTGATAAATTAAATATATCTTTAAAAAATTAAAACATATAAAGCGTTTATAAACTTAAAATGTTACTTTCAATTTGTTTGCTGCCTCAGGTAAATTATTATTTAAGGATTTTATTCGGTTGAAATAAAACTTTCTTCTAAAAACAGATAACAATAATAACAAAATTGCTTAAAAACGTTTCCTACGCAACTATTTGACGATGTTATCTTTTGACTTTGACCAAGAAAATTCGAATCAAACTTAGCTACAGGTGCAAATTTATCAAAATCTTCTAATAAAAATTGAAGAGAATTTCATCTTTAAAAATAAATTACTTATCTATAATGCTGAGTTTTGAATTTAAATTATCTCAGGTGAATAAACTGGTTTTTAAGTTCAGAGATAAAAAATAAACTACCGATTAAAAACAAACCTACGCAAAAATGTATTTTAAACTAAACAGTGGCGCACTGAATAATTGTATTAATCATTATCTAACTGATACAATGTTAAAAATTGACAAATATAAAGAATTAAAATACTTATAGTCATATTTCCGTTTGTAAAGGCACGAAATTTTTCACTTTCTTGTTTATTCAGTAAAAGCTGTTGTGGAACAAAAGCGCTATGTGTTCACCCAGTTTCAGGGCAGCACGACAATTTGAAAAAGCGGGACTATGTAAATACTTTTTAATATACAGTTTCTAGTCGCATACTCACTCACGCAAATTTCTTTTTTCTTCTTCTCATTCTCATATCGAACAATACGACTTAAAAATGATTGCTTAAAAATATCAAACTACACAGTCTCTAATCAAACTTCCTCATTGTTCTGAAACAAGGTATTCGTGAAAAAGAATACATAAATAACTAAGCACTGGTTAGAAAAATGTTAAACTTCAAAAAAAATTATATACTAAAATAGTTTATAAGAAAGTTTAATGTGAAAAAGTCACACACTCTATTAAAACAAACTTATTAAAAGTTATTGAAATTCTAACAAATGGGGTTTTTGCAAATATATCTTAAATTTATACTCATTACATCATTGTTCATTAATGATGACTGATCACCATAAACTCACGAGAGAACTAGCATACTTAAGCTTGAATTTATTTACATAAAAATACATTCAATTATATATCAGATTTTTTTAAATTTACAATTATGATAATACATTATCATGACGGTAAAAAACGCATTTATATAGTCAAATAAAACAATGACTTTGGGGGTGTTTAGTTTACTTTTTATATTTTGTCTAATTATGAACTCAATTATACATGACTAATGAAAACGGAAGTTCAAACTTTTCAAACCTTATATTAATTTATTTGCTTTTTATAGTTATATTTGTTTTTTTGCCGAATTAAATAATATTCTAATTTCTGCAAAACCTTTAGAAGTTTTTACATCACTATCGAAAAATATGAGTGTCATTTTCAATTTTTGTGCATATTATTTGCATCACAATGCAGAAATTATTAATTTCAGAAAATTAATTTTTAAGCTCATTAATCGATACACTTCCGGGCCAATCAAACTATCCCTATTATATGCTGAGCAAAACTTTCGGTATTCAACTGTTTATCGTCTTTCAAGTTTATCTAAAAGGTTCAATTTAAGTTGTTGTTTTTTTAAATGAGGGACAATTGATTCACAAATGATATTGAAATTTAAAAATGAGAGCTAGCTTTTTTTGTTGTTGCTGTAATTGTCGAGATAACAATCATTGCTAAATATTCATCGAGATACGGAGCCGCGTTTATAAAGTAGCATCCGTACACAAAAAGCATTACTTAGTCTGTTGTAAGGTCAGTTATGGGAATAGGTCCTTGGGGATGACACTATGAGCAACCGCATTTATGACACCACCCTTGTGACTCCATTGATTCAGTACAAAAGTCAACCACATAAACGACTAACTGACGCCTATTAATGTCCTTATTGAAGTGAAATGTCCTTTGTGTTAAAATTAACGTCCGTTGACGATCTTTTTAGTATCGTAGCAATCGCGTTAAATATTATGCATAGAATTTAAAGTTATTTAACTCAAAGTATTTCGTTAAATATATATATATAAATACTATACGTCTAGAATTAGCCCGGACAGACTTGGTTTCTTAATGTTATTTGGGGTTGCCAAAATGTCCAGGATTTTGAGAATGTTATGACTGGCGAAGATAAAGCAAGAACTTTTATAAGTTTAATATCGCATTTTTAAACATTCTCTTACGGCCAGTGGCGTAAAATACACCCCCGCACCATGGGGGAGGGCAAGATTCTAGGGGCCCGAAGTCTATGTTATGTTATGGTCTTGCAATTCTTTGTTAGATCCGGCTAATATCATGAAGCCTGACTTTGCAGGGGGCCCTGTTTCACTGATCTCGACTGCGTTAGATCCAGGCCCACGAAATTCATCATGGGAAGGGAATAGATGTACGCCTGTCGTTGGCCGTAGCTTTGAGCACCATACAGGTGACAGTACGATTTAGCTCGGTTCCACCCCAATTTTGAGGGAGAACACCCTGGGGGAAGGTCAGGGGCCTCCCACCTCTCTTTCACATCCAGAAAGGACTTGCGGCTCGACGGCTATTTATAGAGTACCCCCCTGCCGCAAAGACGGCACTATACATTTACAAAAATCCATGTCTTCTCCGGGGATCGAACCCAGTCCCTACGGCACAGCAACCAGCGTCGCTAACCACTATACCGGATGAGCGAATGCAGGAGACCCTAGTATTCTCCGTTGGGCTACTGCTTACAGCTGTGTATATTTAATAATGTAGTTTTGAAATTGAAAGCTAATTCTACAACAGCAACAGAAGTCTTTCAAACATACTCTAAAGTAATTGAATTCAGGAATGAAAACCGACAAATTTATACCATCTTCTGTCAAAGAATTGCTATGTATGAGAAAACAAAATAATGATGTTCAGGAACAAAAATTCTTCTCAATCGCAAACAATTTTTTAATTCAAGTATCCAATTTAGAAGACAGTGCGCACAAATTGTTACCGAAAGTATAAAATTCCACACTTACTGAGGACTATGAAAGTATATTTGTTGAACCGGTAATTCAAAATCAAAGAGTGGTTAGTGGTTCCCGTTCTGAAAATGCCCCAATTATTATTGAAGACACTTAGAAAGCACAATTTTTAAGGTGTTTCAAAAGGATGCTATTTTATGTTGTAATATTTCTATAATGGTTTCTAGTTGAGAGAATTTTTCAATTGTGGAGAAAATTTGGTCTGCAGAAAGGGGTAGACATTCAGTATCTACTGTTAAAAAATCTGCTAAATGTTAAAATGAATCCAGAACTTTCTTACGAGTTTTATGATGTAATTATAACAAACGATTTCTGAAAAAGTCATAACTGATGAAAAATACAGCTGAATAAATTGTTTTAATGTTTCAGTGAATTGTTAAATCTTTTAAATAATTTCAAAAATATGTCCTGGTTTGGAGCTCCCAAAATATGGTAAGAGAGTATACATATATAGAATTTCAAGTTGTTTAATTTAAATTTAAGGAATTTATAATTGACATATACGCACGTTCATTAAGTAAGTCATCTTAAAAGAATTGATAATCGTAACTATATGTAACATTTTTAAGAAAATTAGAAGCTAAAAATTCATTTTTTTTCTCGGGAGTGTCAAGCAAACTAACTAACTCAACAATTATTTTTGAATAAAATATATACAAGAAAAGATTACAAAACATATGCATCATTTTCCAAGTGCGAAATAATCGAATATAAATCTTCTTAAAAAACCATTAATCCCACGTGAAACGAACTAGTAATAAAAGTCACTGTTTATAACAAGAAAGCTTGAGCAATAAATCCTTAAAAATAATATAAGCATAAGTAACAGCGATAACAGCTGAAAATCATGAGTGATGGAAAGAAATTACTTTTAACACACAATCTTTAAAAATAACAAGAATAACCTAAAGCAGTAACTACTGATAAGTTTGAACCAGGGAAGACGACAGATTTTTTCCCCTCCCGCGTGAAGCTGTCTTATTTTATCTACTTTATGCTATGTTCGTGTTGTTAAAAGAGCAAGAAAAAAAGTAATACAACGTCTTACTAATTCTTTCTCCTTCCCCCTCAATAAACGTTATCGGTCATTTTCGAGAAAAATATAGCATCATTGAATACTAACCGGAGGAAAAAAATACGAAAGTTCTTTCTCCTTTTGATGAAACCGAGAAAAACGATTTTGTTTTCCTAACCACTAGAAGTCTTTCTCTTTTTTGAAAAAAAAATTATCTTCATTATCGAAATAATAGATGTCACATTTATTTAATAGATTCTCACACACTCGAATTATTTTTATCTTTTGTTTCAATGTTATATCTTTCTTTACACCTTCAGTAGGAGTGAATAAAAAAAATAAAAATTAAAACCTATTTTGAAATCCTCCCGTTCACACTTATTTTTACTTCAAAAATTAAGTAACAAATACGAAAAGTTGAGCAATTGAACAACTATGATGAAAGAGCGCAGAGCGAAAGGTGTTATAAAATTCAGAAAAAGAGATTCTGATCGTTATCTCTCTTCGAGAAAGCGAAGATGCCGTTTTATGATTTTGGTGCTGCCATCTATTGAGAGTGCGATGCAACTGATCTGGTTTTTCCGAATGTGAGTCATGAATTTGATGTCTCATAATCCGGTAACAAACTAGATAACTCATAGCAGCATTTAGCTAAATCATTCATTCCCTGTCACTATGACTCATCTCAACAGTAATTTGCGAACAATTTACAATGATTCCATTTCAGTATGTATATTTTCATTTTGCTAAATTATGGGATGATGAGTGTCCACACTTCAAATTTATAAAATGAATAAAACGCTTATAAAACAACAATATAGTAATCAACCGGCAATACAAAAGTAAAGTTTAAATAACAATGCATATTTTGACAAATGAAGCACCTACATTTTATGTTTGCCCAAATAGCGCAATAATAAGATGAAATTTGAAAATTCCCCTTTGCGTAAATGCTGTTTTATTATTATATTCTATAGCCGAGGCATAATCTTTATGTTAAAAATTTAAAAAATGTTGGGGGGGGGATATGTTGGTAAATGTTATGTAAATATGGGGAAAAATGTTGGTAAGGATCAATAATCACAGTTATTAAAAATTTGAACAATATAGGATTAAAAAATATTTTTGAAATGAAAATGCGAAATACATCTACTGAATACTACATTTAAAGTATACAAATGCGAATAGAAATGAGTTTTGCATAAAAAAAATGCAAAAATCTTCTCTTTCTGATTTTACAAGCAAAGAAGCATCACAAAAAAAAAGAAATGTAAAGGTTAAAAATGCCAATTAATTCACATTTATTATTAAATTTTCTATCATGGTGGTATGCGATCGTAAGAAAAAATGTAACATGTATAGAAAAAAAATTAGGGGTCTTTGATATGACCCTAAGATATTACCCCTGAATTAAAAAGAAATATTTACTTTGTAGCAAAAACTCATAAACAACCACTCTAAAGACAATTCAGTATTAATTCAGTAAACAATATATGCTCAGCATGAGATAAAATAACCGCAACTATCCACCCCTCATCCTTTTCGTATTACTGACACTTTTCCCTGAACTTTTTTGTTAAAAAATTATTTTCTAGGAGGGGGAGGGAATTCAAATTGTGTAGAACAAAATGGACCACCTTCTTTTGACTGAAGTTAAACGAAAATTATATCATAAAATGTCTATACGACCATGCGACTAACAAACTCAATTAAATCCAAACAACAAGGAAAATAGTAATAGTACGCAGTTTAAAATGAAGCAGGAAATTTACACAGCAACAATCGCTAGTACAGTGAAATACATTTAACGCGGAAACGCTTAAGACGAAATATTGGCTAACAAGAAATAATACAACGGTCCTGACAAACTACTACGTATTTTAATACATTTCCCCCTCTTAACACGAAAAGAAAATCGCTTAACACGAAAAGATTTTTTCTCTGGGAATGAACAAAATGTGGAAGACATCAGCTGCGCAGGCGAGATTCAAAAGGGGTGTGAAATGAAAGAGAAGTGGTAACACGTGTTTCGTAGAAAGGAGGCTAAGTTTGCTTTGAAATATCCTCGGAATAGCCCGTGACACGAGACAATTTTGTTTATGTATAAGCTAGTTTCACCCTCCAATTGTACAAACATTAAATAAAAGCATCTAATCTCTCATCTGTTGGCTTTGGAATTCGCATTGTAAAGTTGGATGAGCGATTCTTACTAGAAAAGCGTAAGGTTGCAATGATAATTGAAAATTGTCCGGCTCACCCCAACGTTGTATTGAAAGCTATAAAACTTATCTTCTTGCCTCCGAATACAAGTGTCTTGCATTCGGCAGTCTTGTGACCAAGGATCATACAAAACATGAAATTTTTCTACCGGAAGCAATTATTTCGAAAATATTTACTCTCAATCAAAGCAGATGAAGATTTCTTCATTAATTTATTAGATGCTTTTAAATCTAAATAAAATGTACTGTAATAAACTTAATTTTGTGTTGAATATATGTTTATTTTTGCAATATTCTTCAACTGAAATTTTTTAACTCGGAAAAAATATTCCAGTACCCTCAATTTCGTGTTAAACGATTTTCACTGCATATGTACAACTTTTATGGTCATCCATCAACTCTTCCTTGTGATGGGGAAGTGTACATTCATCCGTTAAGATGCCGGTTATAGAAGGAGGAGGACAGGAAATCACCCTTTGCACCACAATACCATAAATCAAACTATTTGATATAAATAGAGCTGAGAGATGGTATACAAACCCTCTCACTTTTCATTGTCCCTTTCCCCATAATCCCAGTTTTCCTGGAGACAGATAACTAGTATGTGCAGCGCGTGATGATAATAGATTAAGGATTGTGAAGCATATGAGAGTTCGAAATAATGAATCAAAACTTTATGGTTGAAAATCAGTAAGTATAGGCTACTTGAAGTTTGAAATCTTTCCCCTTACCATCACGATTTAAAATATCTAAATTATGACATTGAAACAGGTATTCTACATCAGACCTTTTTTTTATGTACTACATAAGTCTAGCTTTGCAAAAAACCTTATTCTCAACAGAGTCAAAAGTATCAGACGACGATATGCTTGCTCTGTAAAATTTTTCGTGATCCGATACCCATAAAAAAATGCGAGTACCACTTATGTATACTTTTAAGAAAAAAGCAGCGTTTCTCAAACTGTGGGGCGTGCTCCTCTAGAGGAGCGTGATAACCCTAGGTGTGTGTGGGGGGGGAGGTCGTGTGTGTTTGTGTGAGCATGTCAGAAACAAAATATTATTCTAAAAATGTATTGATTTACTAAAAGGAAGCAAAACAATATACATCTGACATGATAAAAAGTAAAATACACATTATATTATATAATACACCTATAAATGTATCAGTGGACAATGTATTTCATGATTAATTTATAACGATACTGAAAGTTAAAAATAATAATTACCAGACACTCCATGGGCTTGTCATTTTTTATATTCCATACAACATTTAATACTTATCTTGATCTTTTGTACGGTTTATAATGAAAGTCGTATTGTAGCTTTATTGTTAAAATATATTATTATTGATTTCAATGCATGATAATTATACAGAGGGTAGGGGGAGGCGATGAAAATTATGATTGAAAATTGGGTCGCAAATATTGAAAGTTTGAGAAGCACTGGATTAAAGTGATATATTTAAATGTGTGTGTTCATAGATAAATTATACATGTAACACAAGTTGTATGTTTCACAAAGTGCTTTTTTCCCAAGAGCTAAGGAAAAATTTGAACTGTAAATTAACTCAATTTATTAAAAATTTTAAGAAGACTGACGATAGGAAAAATAACATATATATTTTTCTTATGAACACGTTCCATTTAGATTTTATTTCTGAGAGCAAATTTTTTGCGTTTATCATAAAACCTCCACACTAAATTACATTAATTCCCCCTGTTGAGAACACATGAAATTAAGTACCACTTTGAGCATTTTCTGTGATATTTAATATATCTTTGAAAGATCCACAAGTAATTGAATACTCTCTCTCTCTCTCTCTCTCTCTCTCTCTCTGTTAGGGCTAAGGAAGTGTTAGTATTCTCAATGAACCTCAGGAAGAATCCAAAGCTTTAGCCGAAAAACATAATGAAAAATCAGGATCCAACTTCAGAAGAAATATCCTTTAAAATATACAAGCATTTCAACTTGCTTTGAAAGTAAAAATGGTGGAAAATTTTAAAATTTATCGAAATACCAAGAATTTAGAAAATCTTAATTTCCTGCTGGTTGAAGTAGCTTAAGTCATTTTGTCCTTAGGCTGTTCCTTAGTAAAGGCGCCTATTCCCAACGACCAGCAGGAAAGTGAACGAACTCACTCCGCCCACTCACAAACGGCGGTCCATTCACTCCTCAAATAGCATGATTGACTGTTGACAAGGCAGAAGGTGCCATTCACTCAGACAATTGCTTACCATCCCTCAGGTTTACAATCAACCTACTCGACACCAAACAGGATCACCCACTCTCGGTGCCAGAGACAAAGCCAAGAGGTCCAAGACTTCGAGGGCTCGTTTCGTGGAAATAGCGATTTTCTGGTAGGAGCAGACTTACCAGGGATTGTTAAAAAAGACGGAGACAAGGGAGAGGTCTGCATCATCCAAATTAATACTTCAGAGAGCCTAACAGTTGTGTTTACCCGAAACATGTCAGTGGCCCTTAGCATCAGCCTACTCAGAGAAGCAAAAAAAAAAAAAAAAAAAACCTTCAACTTATTTCAGATTGTGTGTAATTGTAGCTGAGCATTGAGTCACGCCATATAAGGATTAGTCAAACACTAATTTGTAGAGATCATTCTTTAAAAAATGAGGGGTTTTGTGTTGCAATGTCACGCCTAAGGAGACTTAAATCTGGACACTTCTTATTAGATTCTAATTTTTAATGGGAAATTAGATGTCTGTTAAATAAATATTAGTAATCCTTTCCAATCACATACATTTAAGAAATATTTAGGAATACAAATTTTATTTATATTCAGTAATGTTTAGAAAATCGGATCACTCAAAGTTAACAAATTTAAGATGAAAATCATGATTAAGATTGAAAAAAAGTTGGGCGTGGTCAACCAAAAAAAAAAATTGACGCTCTACGAGGATTATATATTTAATTAAAAATTATTTAAAGGCATTTTTTATCAACATATTCACCAAAAACTTAAGTGTCTTGGTTACAATCCAGCGAAAAAGACAGCAATATCTTTTTTGTTTCACTGTTAGAGATTGAGAATGAAGACAAATTTGGGATGTTAAAATGCAATTTCCTCAAATAAACAGTAAAGCTTATTCTTCTGTGGGTATTTCAATACGTATTTCTTAGAATGAATCGAGAATAATTATCCAGAGAGTTTAAAATTTTGCACTTCATGATCACAAAACGATTTTTAATTTCAACACACAACATTTATTCATCAAACTAATATCTGATTTCCCCAAAAAACAAAAATTGGGTTTCCCAATTCGTATGATTGATTTGAAAAAACATCACTCAAGAACTGCCCGATGGTCATTCCCAATTTATAAAAAGTGATAACAAAAAGGTAAGAACTTTTATCTCCTATCTTCAAATGTTGAACTTTTATCTCCTATCTTCAAATGTTGAAACAAGTTACATGTTTTTTTAGCTATATCTTCCATTTTGTAAACATTTACTTGATTCTGTTTTCACGTGAGATTGTTGTTGTTTATTTTTGTTGTCTGAAGGATGTTTCGAAGTCTTCATTATTGAAAGACTTTCTTTTGTGCTCTGTTGCCTTCATATATCTGATCAGGATCAATCAAATATTGCTTAATTTGAGGTCATTCGAAAAATTCCTTCCCACGAAAGTGAATGCTGGGTTTTTTTTTTTTTTTTTTTTTGCCTTGTCCGGTAATTTTTTTCATCGTCTCCGAGATAACGGAAAGGCGACATTTAACAAACCCACTGAAATATACAGATAACAGCGGTAAAAAATTATTTCTAAAAAAAAAAGAACATTAGATATTTTTGTTGGTCATAAATCCCAATCTTTTGTCCAGTTTATATTTTGAAAAAACCTAAGCAGATTAAAATAGCTTTCATTCTGTTTATATACGATTATTTTTAGGTTCTATGTTTAAAAAAATCTTGGTGTATATACTAGAGTTAAATAAAACAATAAGAAGGAGGTGCAATTTTTTCTAATGCAAAATCCGAAAGAATATTAGAATGAGAACAAGATTCAACTATCAATGCATTGATATTTCTAAATTAAAAAATAATCAATGGCAATCAACAGTAATAACTTTTTTTTACTTGAATTTACAGATATTTTTACTTTGAGAAGGTAATTTTTATTTTTTTTGGTCTAAAAAAAATGTAAGCCGTTTGGCGAAAGATCCGTTGAAAAAGCTAAGTGGTGCAAAATTTCGTATTTTAATGTATTTAGTTTCGAACTTGTTTTGTATGACTCATGCGTTTCCACCAATGCTTTCTGAACCTCATTTTTCACAGATGTTTTGGGGCTTCCAAGTGGTTCATTTTGAAGGAGAAAACCACGAGACCGAAATTTTTCGAATAAACTTTGCACTTTTCGATTGTTAACAGTATTCTCCCCCAAAGCCTGTTTTATATTACTTGTAACTTTTGCAACATTTTACCAAGTTTATACTGATGTAAAAAATTACACGAATATCGGTTTTATTTCATATTTTTACGAAATTAAAAACAAATAGCAAAATGAAAAACTTTTGAGAAAATCTTCTTTGTTGAAATGTGACTCTGACAATGGACAATACGACTCTAAGCGAAATTATGCCAAAAAGAAAAGCATAACGAAAATAGGGAGACAAACGTTCATATAAAAGGAAAATCTGATATTTCATACATACCAGCCTAATAGTTACTCTATTTCAATTGGACATTCAAAAAGGAGTGATAAAATCTTTTGATATATATCTATTAAATAAGGAATGATTAAAAGCACGTATCGAGAACAAACACACGACGAACAACTTTCACACACCTCTTCTTTGAGTTTACGAGGCAAAAAGGATATAGATTCACCCACCTTTCATTTGAATTCAGAAACAAGGGTGCTAGCTGTTTGACTCCGGGGCTTTGGACTTATGAAAGCATCAGCAAGAAAGGTCTTTGACTGACGTTTTACTTTTCTGTAGTGGGAGTTTACAGTGAAAGGATAATGTTCAAAGAAAGTAACAATTTTTTCCCCTTTTAATACATTCCCAATGTTTTATTTGATCCATCTTACAATAAAAAGAATCTCGTTTGCTTTTGGGATTCCTTTTTTGGATAGTCTGAAACCCGATCTACAATTTTTGAAGAGATTTGTTTTTAAAATTCTTTCCTCGTCGGCATGTCTAGAGGGAATTGTAACATTTTAATTGATCTCCAACAGCGAAAAGAAATGAAATAAAAACAACCCAGAAGATTACTTTCATTCGTGTACAGTGAAAATTTGAATATCAAGAGAGGAGGAGAAATATTCGTAAAAAATGACGAACCTGATTTAAATCCATTTTAATTCTTCCAAAGATCGCAATTCTTTCCTTTCAATAAAGTTGAAGTGCTTTTTTAAATTGTCACACATATTTTCATCTGCAAATAGCATATGATTGCAAGGTATTAAGAATAAATAATTTATTTGAACTGAAATGAAAAGGACAAAATCTTGTTTTTTACAGATACAATTTAAAAAAAAAAGTTTGTGTACATAAAGTGAGTAGGTTTTTTTTTCAATTAACATTTTTCTTATTTCATTAAAAAAAAATTTACTTTTTCATTAGAATTGGGTTTAATGTTGAGAACTTCATATTACAAACTGGCAATGGGGCGTGATAGAGAGATTCCAGAACATCTAAAAAATTCTTTTTTAGTTCTGTAGTAACATCACCTTAGATTTGTATGGGTATGAAAACATTAGTGAGTAATAAATATTCAATTATACATTATTAATCAGAAAATTTCTAGAAATTCAAAATTAAAGTTACTTTTTATGCGCCTTTAGTTCACTTTGTTCTCAATATATTTTTGAAGCTTGGGAATTTTCCTTTCCAAGACATACACATTCGATTATGAGATTCCATAGGTTGATACATAAATGTAACAACTCTATCGAGAAAAAAAAATTAATTTTTTTTTCCAGTTTAACATACCATTACGGTATTTTTTAAAAAATAGTATTCGAAATAAATATCAAGTATTTTGCATTGGAATACATTTAAAGATGTCTTGTTACTTAAATATTCACAGCGTTTCTTGCTTTCTTAAATGTCATTTGGTCTCGGTAATCAAATTGGCATGTTCGCAAACTTATAGACATAGTTTTTCCGCCGAGTCATGGGTTTGATCCCTGGGGCCACTAAAAGCTCACCATATAGAGGGCTGGTGAACGTTTGATGTCGTTCAAAGTCCACTTACAAACTTTCGTTATTTTGTAATATGTTTTCCTACGTTTAACGTTTAAAATAAAATATAGAGTTTTTAAATGTACATATATAGTATTAATGCTATTTTATCAAAACTTAATAATTTTATGCGATATTGTTATTGTCCAAAGCTTGGGAATATGAGTTGCTCACGTGGTAAGTCTTTATCTAATAGTTTAACTTTGATTTTAAATATTTTAGTAATTATTAAAGGCTATAATATTATCGTTTTACATTAATAGATTATGGTTTTATTTATAATGATAGTTAAACTTCTCTAGAAATTTATTGCTTTCCCTATGGCCCAGAGTATTGGCAAATTCAGGTGAAGGTTGGCTGGCCGAAAAACATTGTTTAAACCTGCATTCCTGGTTCCTAAGGCTAAGAGTTTGCTCTAGTATTTCTGTGGCTAAATCTATTCTATCATGACTATAGTTATCTTAGGTATATAACTAATTTTTGTATATTTTTGTAATGTTTCTATGTATATACATAAATTTTTTCAAGAACAACGTACAGCAAATGCAGGGGTAGGTTGGCTGGCCTTAAGACTGCTTAACCCTTCAATCTTAGTTCTAAGTCTAAGAGTTTGCTTTACTGAGGCTATTTTATTTTTGACCTATATTGTTTAGTTATAATTCTATTTATTGCTTTGCTTTATTATGAATACATATATAGACATCAAACACGGTTTTACCACATAGAAAGTTTGGAACGAAGAGGTCCAACGATAAAGCGGAAGATAGCATTCTTAGCTGAATACAAAGAAACAAAGCAACGCGGTCTGTGTTTAGAAAGGGTGGTGCTCACGGAAAAGGAAGGAAATGGACAGACGTGCGGTCACCTTGTTCCTTTCTGCATGCATCAGAATGCGGACGCAGGTCACCAATAAAGCGTGAAGATCATAGGAAGGTTCCTCCTCTCGAAGATTCCCCACAGCTTTCCTTCTTACGAACGGGATTTAGAGAGATATTTCAAACTAACCTAATGACACTTATTTGATTGAAAACACCTTTCGAGGAAGAAGTAAAGGAAGCGGTTCAACAGTTTCACTCTAATAAGCAGCTGTTTATTTATTCTCCAGATTTTGGGGCTTTATATCAAGGTGGCGAGAGATTAAATAGTTATTCATTTGAAGCTACAAGGTGAGAAAGATTGACATTGATTTATGGAAAAATTTCACGAGATGTTTTTGTGAATGATGTGATACGATACGTGGTAACTTTTTGATAATTGATGGTTATTGGTAAATGTCACGCATAAAAAGGGTTAAAAAATATAAATAAATAAATATAGATTCACCCAGAAAGCTATTTGAAAGAGGAATAAGTTCCTATATTAATGCGTGCAATTTGAGATGTGTTACGTATCATAATAAACGAATAAAAATTAATGAATTCATGTTAAATATTTTGAGAACTTGGAATTTCTTTTTAAGCATTTGTTTGTAAAAAAAAAGGCTTTAACTGTCTTTATAACATGCCAGAAATTTAATTTTGAAAAGAGTATAATCTACTTTTAATTATTTGTATAAGCATAAGACATTTAAGAACACGTTACGGTAAAAATAATTTTGAAGAGAATAAT
The DNA here is from genome assembly GCA_019973975.1 of Trichonephila clavata. Taxonomy (NCBI): domain Eukaryota; kingdom Metazoa; phylum Arthropoda; class Arachnida; order Araneae; family Nephilidae; genus Trichonephila; species Trichonephila clavata. Next base: position 226,727 of record BMAO01010854.1, read on the forward strand.
TAGGTATACTTAACCTATATATTAATGAGAGTCTCAGTTTAAATAACAGGATCATGATTGATATAACAAGAGGTAAAAAGAATTACTGTAAAATCCGGCGTATATATATAAAGCGCACCTATATATGTATACAGGGTGTCCAGCCTTAAAGTGACCCAATAGCTAATTCCCGAACCGATCGGTTTAGATATGCACTTCCAATTTAAAAAATGTTTTAAAACAGGTAAAGAATGTTTTTACGTGCATTTCGAACCAAAAAACCCATTTAGAAAAAAATTACAAAAATTAATTTTTTATACGGTTCCCAGGTCCTACCACTTATATTTAGGAAAATATGCAGTACACACACACACAAAAAAAAAAGTAAAAACAAAAAGTTTCATTTTATTACGATAAAAACTGACCGAGTTATGGAACTTCGAAAAACATATATTTTATCCATTCTTTTAGCCACTTTCAAGAAGCTAGAAAGGGTCCGTCTCCAAAGTGAAATTAGTTGGAACTCTGCCTGGAAACTTTCGCCCTTGCACGTCACTTTTATGTAAATCATTTTTGAATTTAAAAGCATACGTTAATAATACAATAATTGAGTACTTAAGAAACAAATTTTATTCTGTGTACGTGTAAAACATAGAAAAAATAAAATATTTTGGAAGAAGAAAACATTTCAAAAGCAGTTCCAAAAAATAGACTTATATGCTATGGCTTCAGTCTGATTTGCTGCGTTTTTGCTGATCATGACGAACGTTAAAAATCTGCTGTGTAGTCGCTTGCAATTGCATACAGTCTTATTCTAATATTACGAATTCTAGTACGGGACAACGAGATGTATACAAATGAAGAATACTGCGAAATGGTACTGTTTCATGTGCAGTGTAATCGAAATAAGAGAGAGGCGGCAAGACTTTATGCCATTAAATTTCAAACTCGAAGACATCATCTTATTGTACAATTGCCCGTGCTGTTCAACGCTTGAAAAAACTGTGAGTTGTCATAGACGTATCCCCTTGTCTCGTGTCACACCTCGTGCCTTCACCATGTTTTAAGTTAATTTGGTCATTCTGATATAATAAAGCCCCTGATTCATGATTGGCACATGATTCCACATTATGCTATAATTTAAACGGCAAATCCTGTATTATTTTGCTGCTATTTGTTAAACAAGCTGTTTTAATCTTGTCGGTACAAGTTGTATTTCTTTAATTTGATTTTTATTGTTTGCCATACAGCAATACAAATTGTCAATCTATGATGTTTACTACGATGTTTTAATATTACTATGATGTTTTTCATTTGCTCTTTCTGAAGATAGTGAATTACTGTTCTCTAAACTCAATTTATATACGACCCCCTTTTCTGAACAACTCAGATGCTTCAAATTTATGTAGGCATAACTCGGTCAGTTTTTATCGTAATAAAATGAAACTTTTTGTGTTTACTTTGTTTTTGTGTACTGCATCTTTTCCTAAATATAAGTGATAGGACCTGGGGACCGTATAAAAAATTAATTTTTTTTTGGTTTGAATAGCACGTAAAAACATTCTGTACCTTTTTAAAAACATTTTTCAAATTGGAAGTGCATATCTAAACCGAACGGTTCGGGAATTAGCTATTGGGTCCCATAAAGGCTGGACACCCTGTATATATATATATACTATATATATATATATGTCAGTGGCGCACACAAGGGGTGTCCTAGGGGTCCGGACCCCCCCCCCCAAAAGCCCTTGAGTTATTTTCGATTGATGATAATCCTATATATATATAACGTAAAACTAAACAAAAGACTTGTAATTAACAATTTATTTTATTAATTAATGCTAACTATTAATTCAATAATTTATTTTTTACTGCTTTTTGTTGACAAAATCAGAAGAATCAATTGATGTTGACTTGAGGTATGATACTAGTTGGGGGACTTTCGACCATGGATCCCTTGAAAAATTTTTGTGTGCGCTACTGATATATATATATATATATATATATATATATATTATATATATATATACACTTTCAAGCCACATTTAAAAAAATTTTAGGAATTTTCGGCGTATAACGCGCACCCTCTTTTTTACCATGAAGGCTGAAATGTACATATGAAAAGCTCTTACGTTTTAAAGTAATTTATTCCAGGAATTATACCAGGTTTTTGAAAAAAAAGTATACTTCTAGAACTACAGCTCTTTAAGTTCAGAAGGTATATGTCATTTCTTACAAAACAAACTGTATTTCGATATGGGTAGAAATCTAATTTTTTTTAATGCTCATCTTTTATTTTTTTATTTTATAATTTTTATTTTTGAAACTATCATTTTTATACCCGGCGTATAACAAACGCGTAAATTTTGACCTTATTTTTTTGTTAAGAATGCGCATTATACGCCGGATTTAACGATATTAAAATGCTTTTTAAAATTTAAATTTCTTTTTTACGTTTGGTTGGCTTCATGAAATTAAACAACTCTCCCCCCCTCCTAGTTAAATCGGATTGTTTAAAAGTAATTCAGTGAAAAAAAAAATTATAAAATTTACATAAAAGGTTTTAGAAATTTATTACATTGGCATCGTAACATGACAGACAGAATATTAGATGATTCCATTCCAGTAGCGCACACAAAAAATTTTCAAGAGGGGGGGGGGGGGAGTCCATGGTCAAAAGTCCTCCAACTCGTATCATACCTCAAGAGAGCACCAATCGATTCTTCTGATTTTGTCGATTTTGTTAACAAAAAAAAACAGTAAAAAATAAATTATTGAATTAATAATTAGCATTAATAAATAAAAATAAATTGATAATTGCATGTACTTTACGTTACATATATATAGGATTATCATCAATCGAAAAAAACTCAAGGACTTTGGGGGGGGGGTCCGGACCCCTAAGACAGTAGCGCACCCCCCTTGTGTGCGCTACTGTTCCATTCTCATAATTAATATTTGTAATAGTGCTTAGAAAATAAAATCGTAAGTTATCCTTCTTCGTTTTCCTCATCAAAAAAAAAAAAAAAAAAAGGAAACAAACAAAACAAGCATTTTTAAATATTAATTGAATTTTATTCACAAAATTATCTATTTTTAAGGAAAGACGCTTTGTAGAAGAATACAATTGTTAAAAAACAAAGTTAATTAATATAAGCGAGATGTTTTTTCTGTAATTTTCTTGTGTCTAATTATAAATCTATCAATTAAGTATTTTTCGGAAAACACAGTCTATTTATTTTTCTTTTCAGATTTCTTGATTTCCAAATTATAAATTCACTACACAAGTTGTCTAAACGAAAATTAACTTTTCGGGCGCCACAGCGGAAATCGCTTTTGTCTTGTCCCCAGTTGTCAGTACTAATGCTTAATAGCGCCATCTAGTGTCACAAATGTAAGCTAAGACAACAAGTGAAAATTTTAATTTTCTTGAGATTTAGAAACAAATTCAAGTAGCAGAAAATTAGCCAACGATTCAATATTATATTGTTACTGAATAGTCAAGACGAATTAACTTTTTTTACATTTCATCAACGAGGGCGATAAGTGCATTAAAAATTAATGATGCAAAACGAATTTAAATGTAATTATTTTCAAAAGTTCCACGAATAAACACTCTGAATGTGTGTGTGTATCAAGTAGATCCTATTTATGAACATTATTACCAAGGTATAATCTGCTATAAATTCACCAAAGAGTGATCAAAATATTAACACCAGTATAAAAATACAAATAATTACGAGATAAATAATTATCTATTTAGAAAAGGGAACATTAGCCTATTCTGTATAAATCTCAAAAAGCTTAAGAAAATGTTTAACATTAAATAAAGGAACATTATTGATGATAATAAGAAAATTATTATATATTTATATTATTCGTGTCGGTGACAAGGGTAATTTCAATTTGAATTATATGATGGAATGAATTATATATACGAATATAAATCTTTTTTGGTCTTTTCCCTAAATTAAAAATTTAAATTAAGGCCCAAACAAATTAATTTTCATCAAATGCCTTAAAATATTTTATTTCTCGAAAATTTTACTTAATTCATTTTTCTTAATCGAAGCGAAAATAAAATTTTGTCCTGGCGCCATCTATGATCCAACTTAGTTTCTATATTCATTTTTTCAGATATTTTCATAGTACATAGAAACGCCATCTATTAGGTGCTTATGGTACTAAATGTTCTCAATTTAAGAAAAAAAAAAATCACAAAAAATGTGGTTTACAACGCTGAATATCATTAGAGATAAGAAAGTTATAAAAACGAAATAACAATTAAAAATTAATTTTACATCACAGATCATTGCATAGTAAATTTTATGTCCGTTAAATTTATTAAGAAAATAATTGAAGGCTTTTCTCAAATCTGCATGCATGACATTTATTTATTTTAAAAATAATATTAATAAAAATGAATAAAATTAAACTTCATTGTTTATGTTTACGAATTTTTTTTAAAAAGAGAACTATTTATTTTAAAAAACCCACTATGTAATATTTGAGAGAAATATTATTTTAAGAGAATGATGTTTTAAAAACTTCGACAAATTCTCAATAACATCACTTCACTCTTTATTTTTAATTTTTTTAAAATTAAAACTTTTTTTATGCCATGAATATTAAATATAAACCACGAATAAAGGTTAGAGAAAATAAAAAAGAAAGTTATGTTTAAAATTAAACGCACAGCTAAAACTAGAGGGAAAGTAATAATCATTTTATGAAAATGTTTTTGGGAATAAATATATTTAAAGGATATTCCTTTTTTATATTTCTAATTCCGATTTTAAAAAAATTTATCACAATTATTATAATTATACTTAATTTACGTAAATTTGGAGATTTAAAAGATTATTTATATCATTAATTTATTATTATTTTATTAATTTTATTATTAATCCATTAATTTTTCTATGTTTTAAGTCTTTTCTAACTCACTATAGAGGGCGCCACAAATTGTTTATTCAAATTTTTTTCATCACTCAGAACATCGTAATCCGTGAAAATTTTTTTTGAAATTATTAATTTAATATATGTTTTACTCTATCCATTGTCAATATTTCGTATGAAAGCAATTGGCAAACCTATATGCAATGCTATTAAAGCAAGATAAATTATTTCAAATACTTCATAGCTGTGAAACAGGAACTTCAAAAGTTGCTATCACTGAATGACATGTGGCGCCATCTATGAAGAAAAGCAGAAGTCAATTCGAATTGATGTTCAGCATTTCATCATTAATTGACAAATTAATAGAGTTTGGAATATTTTCCTGAGTAAAAGTCCTGTATTTTCCTGAAAATCCTTTGCATCGATATATCTATAAATATTTCAGTCATTTTTCCAGAAAATAAAATTAATTTGGAGAAAAATGCTTTAACTTATTGAGATCTTCTTTCTAACATTGAACATTGATTTGTCTAGTTTTTATCAATATTTGAAAATGACTTGAGAAGACTTTAATAAATAAATATTTGTATGTATAATAGCCATAATATTATTATTTCAATATCATTTCGACATCAAAATCATTTTAAATTATTTTCAAGTCTATATTTTTTTGTTAGCAGCACTGTAGAGCTGCGTTATTTTCAATTTCAGTTTTCACTATGCTTCTATAATAGGAGTCAGAATATACATACGAAACATCCAGAGTTTGATTTATATTGCAATTAAATTCTTTCATTTTTTCAATACATTATTCATACCATATTCAATGTTATTATACTATAATCTATTCCCTGATTTAGCAGCAATATGCTACTTTTTAGAGATATATTATCACTTTTGAGATGATTATCATTTACTACCATTTACCACTTATTATTTTTCAGAATAAAGATATTTTGAAAAAGAAAACAATTTTGTTAATTAATATGTGTCATATATACTACGATGGATTTTTAACTAGAATTTCATAAAAGAAATAATAAAATACAAAGAGTAATGTTCAGGTTGAATACTAGATGGCAGCACGAAACAAAATAAAAATTACAGTCTTGATGCTAATTATACATAAGGAAGGTCGAACAACTCGTATTTCCTTTTAACTAAATGCCCACAATTTAGAAAATATTTCTTTTCGATTACTTCAAGAATTGAAAAGAAATATTAATTAGAGAAAATATTTCTCTTTTGCAATGTTCAATTTTTATATTATATAATTCGGAATTAATTATATAATTCAGAAATTCGTTTTATTTATCACGGATCCGGTTTCTAGAAATGAATTTTTAAATATGTTTGAATATTTTATGTTTTTTAAACAAAAAAGGACATTGCCATGAAATAAATTAAAACTACATAAATTAGTATATATTCTGCTGCTGCACGATAGAAAAATTAATGTTGAGAAGATATTAGAAAGGCGATCCTTTGAGTTAATTACAAAATTAATGTACATTAATTTATGAGCGTATGTGAGAAGGGTTTCGATGAAACAGAACTATAACATTACAGCCTAATTAAAAAAGTACAGTTAAATGTGTTAAAAACTTTCCTATTATTTTGAAGGGTGAATAAGTACTAAAAATAAAACTATAAAATTGCTTCAATTTTTTTAAATTAAAAAAATATTCACAGATTCGGATCTAAATATTAGAAACAAAACATTTCAATTGCATTATTATGAGAAATTAACTGTAAATTTTAATTCATTTCCTTAAATTATATAAAAAGGAATTTTCTGTCCGATTTAACTCCAGTAAATTATATGCAAAAAGTAAGGCCTATTACTAAATATTCTTCTTGTTTTATAAATAATTGAAAAATAAATTTTCGGGAAAAAAAATATTTGGTAAATATTTAACAAATTCTTAAAGGTATGAAATTTTTCGAATTGAAAAGTATTCGTGTTAATTTAATGTTAAAAAATTTTATACTTAAATTTACTCCTTAAGAAATAAGTTTTTTTTTTCATTTTCTGACTTTAAGACTAGTCATTAAAAATATAAATACTTCTTTGCCTTATATAGCTCAATATGTAGTTGTAGATAAATTTACAGTCCCTGAAGACAGACAGACGGCTACAGACCCTATTAGAAAAATTTAAAGACACTGAATGAGAAAGTCAGCTTTGACGAAGTGTATCAAAACTTCATAATTGCTTTAGTTTGGAAATAGAATGCCAGTTTAGGACCTAGTGTCCTTGTCTGTGGTTCATAAAAACGAGGTACGTTGCCAATACATCGGGTGCGACATAAATAAGCAATCAATCAATCTCTCTCGCCAATCCTTAAAAAATTTAATTTAAGAATTATTTGAAGGAGTACAGAGTTTATTTTCTTATAATAAGCCACAAATTCTGCATAATTTAAAGGTTTTTTCCTTTTAGGCAGACTCAGCATATAAAGAAAGATTTAAATTTTTACATAAGTTACAAAACTTTCTTAAATTTTTGTCACAAACTTTCTAACCGTTTTTCAAAATTAAATCTATCGATTGAAAATCCTGTTAGATTATGTGAACATGCGTTCTATTGATTAAGAAATGACTAGACATCTTTTTTTTTTCTTGCTGTTTTGAAATTCCTTTAAACTCTTCCCAAGCTTGATTTCTTTGCATATATAAGTAGGGTAAGAGTTATACGTTACATCAAACAGGAAATAGAAACAATAATACTACAGACGCGTTTAAGTTGAAGATAAATAAATAATCTTTTTTGTAGGGGTTGCGAAAATAAGTACTGTAGGCGTCTAAAAATCTGTAAGCGAGGTCTCGCCACCAAGTCTTGGGACAAATAAAAGTTAAAGGTCTCTGAAAAATGCAAAATTTTTTTCCAGATATTTTCCATTTCATGCAAAGGATTTATTTGGAAGAGGTTCTTCCTGAAAACACAAAGCAAAAGAACCCCAAAGACAACAAAAATTTAAGAAATACAAACACCAATTGCTGTTCCGCCAGGCTCTGTTTTGCTAAGGCACAAAGAAGATGAGATTAACATTAAGTTGCTCCTCTTTAGTCAACCCTCCAGCTGACTTAATTTTAACCCTTGTTCACAGTTCTTAATCTGAACGCTGAAAAATAGTTTGCAATTTAAATATGTGGCTTGTAATGTATGAACTTTGATTTAGGCGCCATTTTGGTTCACCGTAAACCAAGGCGAGACTGCGACCAACCAATAACGAATAAGATGGAAACACACATCTTATTAAAGAAAATTAAATTCAATTGTGAAAAGTTTTCAAATACAATGATGACAAGCAGAATTACTCACGTGAAATACCTATCCAAGATTATAACTGGGCTCAAATTTCTTGCTGGCTTCTTACTCTATTCTTATATTTCGACAATTATTTTCAAAGACATATTCACTAGTTTCTATTTTGATGTACTTTTTTCCCCGGAAACATGTATGACTCAATAATTTTATTTGCGAATTTTGTATCAATTGTTGCTTCATCACTATTACAAAAGGTTGTTTAAGATTTCAATTAAATCACAGCTTTTATCGAGAATCCGCAAAAAAAACAACAACTTGATATATGTAATTCAGTCATTAATCCTTAAAAAAATTCAAGAACAAAACAAATTTATTTTACAGATCTTTCTCTTTGTCTGAATCGTCATTTAGAGTATAATAAAATGTAGTTTTGTTGTTTCTGAATTTAATACCTTCCAAATCTTTTTAATTATTCTATATCTGAATCTTAACATAAAGGTAACAGATACTCCTAAACATTATCTAAAATATCAATGATTATAGCACTCGATGATTTTTTATGTAGATTCAGTCACGGTGAAATGATGCATTAATAATTTTTCCAAACTTATATATCTTTTACTTCTGTTTATCAGTTTGATACTAATTTAAAAAGCAAATATCTATAATTATATTTAAGTAGAATTCCTTTTTGGATGTGTAAAGTACCTGTTTTTTCAAAAATAAGTTCATTGTAGAAATACCTGCATAAAAATTAAAATTTACTATTTGCATTTTAAACCTCAGCAGAAAAACCACAAGATAATTTTGTAAAATTATTTTAAAATGTTTATTTTTAAAAATTTTTTTTAAAGGAGTGCCCAAAATGTCACCCTTTCTTCTATAATAGGGCAGAATTCAAATCGCGATTCAATGATTACATCCATAATTTCATGAGACAAACCGAAACCCTTTTCCTCCCTCGTAAAAATATGACGCAAATTAGGAAATATCTTTTACCATCTGCGATATGTACTATGTCTGAAAAAGTTATTATCGATCAAAAATTCTGTATTAAAGAATCTTCAATTGTTTTCATGAATTCTGAAATAAGTTTGAATTTGTAAAACATTATTTCGCATGTTACGATTGAGCCAATTAAGTATCAAGGTAGTGTTAATCCGTTATCGGTTTTCTTCCTATTTGTGATAAAGCACATTCATTTCGAATTTCATCAGTTTCTCTACTACAAATTGTAGGATTACGTTAAAGTAAAGTAAGTTGTTCTTTTAGTATTTGGATCTACTTTCAATGTTTTTTCCGTTACTCGATATTTTTCTATATATTTTTAACTTTTTTGTACTGATACGCAGTAAAACCTTTTTTTTTTTTACATATCTTTCAACCCATCTTTATGCCCCCTAGATAAGCCCCTAATCCGTACTACTTCTTCCCTAATAAACAAATTAATATCCGCGACTCTAAGAATTAATTATAATTTTATTGATACATTTTTGTATGCTGAGTAACGTAGATTTTCTTTATTTGTTGATTACTTGAAAACAATTCCTAGAGAGTTCACTTTGTTCTCATTGACGACTTTTTAAAATCTTTTTGATCAAAATACGACTGTTGAAGAAAACAAAAGAAAATTCCGGTTAATTGACCAGGAGTGGGTACTTACGTCGACCATCTTTTGTGAGTTCTGTACTGGAAGATGGCATTGTCGAAGAACAACTGGACGAGGGCTGAATGGAAGTCGAGGGTCCAGAATTGGAAGCAGGTCTAACGCCAGGAGAACCCAAAACTGATCCCAAGAGATCGGAGGCTTGATTACCGGAAGAAGTCAAAGATGAAGTCACGGAAGAGGATGTCAGTCTCTGGTGCAACAAGGGATTGGAAACAGCCATGTTGCTGACGCCATTTTGGAAGAGACACGAGGAATCTGGTATGTGGAAAGAAGAAGATGTAACCCCAGTCATAGTAGTGTCCATTTTATGTTGTTGTTGCTGCTGCTGTTGTTGACTAAATTCCTCCTCCAGCTGTTGTTGGAATTGCTGGACTGAGAGAATGATCGTGTCTGCATCTTCTTCTTCGGCTGTCTTAGCGTCGGCTTCTCCATTCGAAATGACGGCAAAGATACTTTCGAGTTCGAAGGAGGGGTCCGAAATGTGTCGAAGAATCTCTTCTTCCTCTGTTTCCGGAACCAAACCATGGAGATCATTTTGGCTGAGTTCCTGCAAGACGTCACCCGTTTGCTCCACTACAACATTCGGGCCATTGTCCTAAAGGAAATAAGAAACAGCGCTATAATTCTATGTAACATTCATTGGCATTGAAAAAAATAAGTAATCCCCCCCTCCAGTTTATAGGAAGCAATCAGAAATGTACATAGCAGAAGATTGCTTAGAATATGACTCAATAAGCATTATAACATCTAATCAAACTTTTGATATTTCGCTTGGTTGGTAGTTGAACCCACCGAATGTGTGTGTGTTTGGGTATTCTTTAGTTAACGCCATTTTTCAGAGCTAAATGTTAGTTACAATGATTTACCATTTTTTTCATTAAGATCTTATAGTTTATTCCATTGGCTTAAGGCTCAAAGAGAGAATAACAGAGTAATACAGCAAGAGGAAAGAGAAGTTTTTACTTTTATTCAGAGAAGATCAAACAGTTTTATTGATTACAAAAAATAAAAAAAAAGAAACGATGCTTAGTTATTTCATCATTTAAAGAATAGTTTGATTTTTGTACAGCTAAAATATTATGTTACACTTGATCTTCATTTCAATTTAATGAAGTATTGCAATGTATATGTACTTCGCGAACGACGAATTAATTATTCTTTAATGAGTTCCCGGAAGTAAGGGGATTTCTTCCGGGGTAAAAACTTTGTTTTTATACGAAGAATAAAAATTTATGAAACAATGTCTACGCGTGCGCGTTTATTTAGAAGCGTCATACGAGGAGTTGGAAGAAAAGGGGGTTGTGAAACCGATTACTTAAAAGCAACAAATTTAAGAGAAATGGGAATTTTTTTAAAAATAATTACAATGATTGGAAGATATATTTAAATAACAGAACTAGTGCGCAAAACCTATTTTGAAATTTTTATGCTCACGATATCACTGTATTCTTATTAAATTGCACAATAACTTTTCCTACGTGATTGTTAATTGTACTATTTGAAGTTGCTTAGAATTGAATAATTTTGAAAGTAGTGTACATAGTAATGAGAAGGGAGAACTCTAAGGTCATGCTTTTTTTTAACTGTGTACACTGAAGCTCAAAAGTCATAGGATAACAATATACAAGTATCTAGTTGACAACAGCACTTAAGAACTGTGTAAATGGACAGTGCATTGTAAGAGCTTTCATTTTTATTCAAGGAATTCATATGAAAGGTTTTTTGACATGATTTTGGCCGCATAACGAGAATTTACAGAATTTCTTTTAACACAGAATGTTTGGAGGAACTAGAGGCATGGAACATTCCATTTCGTATATTGGTAGGGTATTCATTCAAAATTCAATTATTTAAATTCAAAGTCTTTCAATTAATATAGATCTGGGGTGGGTGTTAAGACGATCACGATCGACTGGTGGACCACCAAGACATTTTGGGGTGACCGCCTTCACTAAGACCTCATAACCATTTCATCATATGAAGGTCCAGAAATATTTTAAATAGACGGAGAGGGAAAAAATCGTATCAGAAGAGAAAATTTCGTGAAATAGAAATTACACTTCGCTATTTGGAGGTTATTTTACGAAGAAAATAGGAAAATGTTTTTAGTTGCAAAAAAGTTCGCTAAATAGAGAAATTCGCAAGATAGAGGTTCGTAAAACGTTTGACCAACTGCATTTTAGACTTTCTTTTTAGCTCACTACACCCACGTTACTGGGTGGACCGCAACACCTTGAAAAAATTAGAAGTAACCCGTACCCTGGAAAAGTCTTCCCACCCTTGATGTAGATGAAGAAATTTTATTCATAGAATGTTCCTGTTTAGAAACTTTTATAGCAATAACGTGCCTATCTTAACTGTCTTAAAAATAAACTGAAAAAATGGCCGTCGAAAAATTATTGAATGACTTATTTAGAAAAACAATTAAAATTTACTTTGAACATTTTAAATTATTAAAAAGAAAATACCAGAAAAATTCTCACTCTTCTAACTCTTTAAATGAAACATGCTTATATTATAATGGGGTGAAAAAAGTGGTATCATTTGAATCGGTAGAGAAATATACTTTAATCAAATTCCAATTACCAGATTATCGTCATTCAGAATGTCATACTTCCTCATAAGAATAAGTAATTTGTTGACTGAAAGTTGGTAACATTCCATTCGTAGATATAACATTCCAATTCAAGTCTAAGTAAACAACTTAATTTAGAAATAGACTCATTATGATGTTTATTTGTGATCTGTAGTTATATGAATCGATTATATGATAGAAACGAGTTATACTGAACTAATAAAATACAAATATGTACATATTGCTTATAATATCGATTATATATATTACATATATAAGCACACACACTTATACTATAACAATAACTACATATTTGTAATATTTAAGTTTCCAATATCTATCTATCTATCTATATATATATACTAGCCGATACCCGCCCACTTCGCTGGGTATTTTATGATGTTTTATAATTTTTTACTGCTTATATATATATGTATAAATTATTGATATCTAAGTCCTGCATTAAGAATTCGATTGTATTGAAAAATATACTTATACCTGTAACTGTCGCCTGTCGATAAAAAAAAAGGGCAAAACTCATCTAATTTGTATTTTCTAAAAATCTCTAAAATTGAAGTATAGAATGATGTTTACTCTTTCGTAACCCAAAAACCAAGTGGATTCCCGCAAAACCAATTTTCGGTGGATCTCTACTCCGTAAATTGAACATGCAAGCCAAATTTCAAGTCTAAATCTAACAGAAAAAAACAAAAGTTTTACTATCAATATCCCCGTAATCCCGTTGAGAGCCGTTTTCCAAAATAACCGCTCTTAGTGGATTTCAACTCAACAAAAGAAAAATGCAAACAAAATTTCATTATTATAGTTCTCGTAGCTCGAAAAAAGAAATTTTTTTTGTCAATACGTCCCAGTAACCCCCTGCAACCCCCCCGCAAAAAACTTGATTTGCTTAAAATACATTCTTAGTGGATCCCTATTCAACAAAAGAAACATGCTTAACAAATTGCAAGTATATGGGTCTAACAATTAAAAACAGGAATTTTTTTCTGTAACTCCTCTTGACCCCTCGCAACTATCCTTAGGGGTCAATTTTCGTTTTGCTCTTTGTTAGAGGAACTCTATTCCATGAAAGGAACATGGCTACCAATTTTCAAGCAGGATGATCAAATAGTTTAAAAATGGAAATATTTATCGATTACGCCTCTTAATCTCCCGAAATCAAACTTGGTAGTTGATATTCGCAAAACCCATTTTGTAGCGGTTCTCTACTTTACGAAATGAATCTGCTTATCAAATTTCAGGACTGTACGTCTAATGGTTTAAAAATGGGGATAATTACGTATAACGCCACTTGAGCCCCCGCAACGCCACTTCGGGGTCTGTTTTCACAAAACCCATTTTGTAGGGGAATTGAACTCTATGAAAGGAATCTGCTTAGCAAATTGGAAGTCTGTGCTTCCAATAAATAAAAAATGCAAAAAAAAAAAATTTATCAATAACGCCCCTTGAACCCCCGCAACGCCACCTAGGAGTCAATTTTCACAAAACACATTTTGTAGTGTATCTCTATCCTATGAGAGGAATCTGCCTAACAAATTTCAAGACTGTGTGTCTAATAGTTTAAAAATAGAAATAATTGTTTATATCTGCTCTTAACCCCCCGCAACACCCCTTGGGGGTCGATTTTCCCCAAACCCGTTTTGTAGCGGATATTTACTCCATGAAAGAAACATTCCTACCAATTTTCAAGCAGGTAGGTCAAGTAGTTTAAAAACGAAAATATTTATCTCTTACGCCACTTAATCCCCCGCAACGCCATTTAGAGGTTTGTTTTCACAAAACCTTCTTATAGCTGATCTCTACTCTATGAAAGAAATCTATTTATCAAATATAAAGAATGTGCGTCTAATAGTTTAAAAACGGAAATAATTATCTATAACGCCCCTTAAGTCCCGCAACGCCACTTGGGGGCAATTTTCACGAAATCCATCTTGTAGCTGATCTCTACCCTATGAGAGGAATCTGCTTACTAAGTTTCAAGACTGTACGTCTAATAACTTAAAAATTGGAATTTATAACGCCCCTTAAAAACCCCTGCCCCCGCAACACCCCTTGGGAGTCAATTTTCCCAAAACCCACTTTGTAGCGGATATTTACTCCATGAAAGAAACTTCCCTACCAATTTTCAAGCAGGTAGGTAAAGTAGTTTAAAAACGGATATATTTATCTATTACGCCCCTTAACCCCCCGCAACGCCACTTAGAAGTCTGTTTTCACAAAACCCGTTTTTTAACTGATTATTATTCTACGAAAGGAATCTATTTATCAAATTTAAAGACAGTGCGTCAAATAGTTTAAAATGGAAATAATTATCTATAACGCCCCCTAAGCCCCTGCAACGCCACTTGGGGGTCGATTTTCACCAAACTTATTTTGTAGCGGATCTTTACTGTATGAAAGGAATCTTCTTACCTAATTTCAAAATTGTACATTGAGTAGTTTAAACATGGAAACAATCATTTATAACGCCCCTTAACGCCCCTTGCGTTTCGAATTTCGGAAAATCCGTTCTTAGCTGATGTCTACTCTATGAAAGGAACATGTCTACCAAATTTCAAGTCTGTAGGTTGAATAGTTCCAGAGATATCGTGATTAGTCAGTCAGTCAGTGAGTTGAGTCGCTCTTTTCTCATATATATATATATATATATATATATATACGCGTGTGAGTAATTTCTTCCAAGACAAATAACAGAACTCTTCAGCCATTTTTTTATTTCTTTGTAATGGATGAATAATAAAGTATTAATAATAAACAACATAGCGATAAAAAGTAACCGAAGTCAGGACACGAATTGTATAATAACATAATTTAACAAAAGCTCACTGTTATCTCTGCCGTATTTAAAAACTTTTAATTTTTCTAAGTTCGCATTTTGGTTATTGATACATTTTATCATTTTTTCACACACCAGCCAAATATTCGAAAATACCAAAAACTATCATCAGCCGAGGTAATATGCCATTGTTGAAATTTAAATTATATTTCAAACGAGTTTTAAGAAAATCATTTCTAAAAAAACTAATGGAACAACAATAATACAAAATATCCAAATAAAGGTTTCATGAAAAACTAAAAAGATGGATCGTGAGCTTGAGAATCCTACTAACATAACGTGCATTAAAATAAACTCAAATCTTTGCTTTTATTACCTTTACCATTGATTTCACTAAAATCATACAATAAATATTGACGACCTCCTTTCCGAGTAATATTTCCCTTCTACGAGCATTCATTCATAGTTTCGAGTGGCTATGTAACAAAACAAGGCATTAAGATTTTTAAAATAAATTTTATGCACGTCACGGTGACGAAAGAAACGAAAATAATATTTTGATTCAAAGAGAAGTTTTTGAAAAGATACATTCCATGTGTAAACAAATATTCAGAGTATAAAATGATATATTTCAAGTATTGACTTTTATGTGTATAGAATCCAGCATTTGACGTGATATCGTCGTTTTACTATCCTAGTCGTACGTGGCGTAGGAGGTGAAAAGCCTGAATAAATTTTAAGAGCGTTGAATGCGATATGTTTGCTTCTATATTGAGTGACAGAACTTAACACATTCAGATATTTTAAGATATAAGTTTGCGTGCGTATAAACACTGTTTTAACAGCGACAAAAACGAACAGAGGAAACAAAGTAGTAAATTGAAAATGATAGTAATATGAATAATTATTAAAACTTCCGAAAAGTTTATGCAATCATTTGATATTTGATTTTGATTGAACAATATATGAGACTCCAAAGTTCGTAAGAAAATAGCCTATTAATATCGTAAGAGGACAATGCAATAAAATGACGGAAATATTCCTTTAAATTCCCTTTTCACAGATCCCAGAATGCATTAAAATTTTTACTACATGAAAGATAAAAGAGACTGTAAGTCATACAGTAAAAATTACTATTCAATAACAAAATTAGATAGATTAATTTATTTATTACCTAGAGAAAGTGAGACCAACTTTGCAGAACAAGGGGTTAGCTGGTCCTCTTAGGAAGAAATTAGATAATGTAAAAATGCTCTATAGCATTGGGAAAAATTAAAAACATAATACACTGGTGGCCATTAAAATAGCAAAGTCATACTTATTTTAGAAATACTTTTTAGTATAAAGATGAAATAATTAAAGTTTCCGGTAATTTGAACATACAGAGATCAGAACTGGGTGTAGCTACCATGGGCAGATGTTGCTACTCGTTGGGCAAAGAGTTAAAAAAAAATTGGCAGTTTTTGAGACTGCCGATAGAAGTGAAAACTTGGAACTTTTAGTATTAAAATTTGAAATTTCATAATGTTTGAATTAAAATTATCCACATCAATCTGGTTTTCACATCTATTGACAGTCCGAGCAACAACTAAATGCATGTTTTTATATGGTTTTTTATTATTCAAATGTATTATGGGCTGTACAAGATCATGACAAAATATAAATACAATTCAATTGAAATAACAATTAATATACAATCATATTATTTATGGATAGTATTTGTATTAACTTAAATTTCAATGTACTTGATTTTTAACATTATTTTAATTGTTTGCATCATTGTCATCATTAATTTCAACAATACTTAGACTTTTTGTACTTTCAATCATTTCATTTTGTTCTAAAAAAGATATAATAAGCGTATGATAACTAAAGTAAGAAAGGAAAATGTTTGATTCAAATCTATCTAAGTATCGCTTTAAAACCGCATCGATCCTCGTTTTATATTTTGTAGTACTGAATTTGGATCATTAGATATATTTAAATTAAGTGTTTCATTTAGAAATTCAATTAGTGGTACATTTTTTTTATCATCTGCAAAGTTAATATTGAAGTCACCACTTATAAAATCATCAGTACATTATCATATTTTTTGCCAAATCTTTTATCGAGTATTTCAGAGCCTTCTTTTGTATAAATCATCAAATTTTCGAATAAAAATTGTTGTATCTGTCTCATAGATTTTCCAGGCGAAATATAAATATTAATATGTATTGCCCATTCTCGGAATCGCAACGCATATTTCGCCTATATCAGAAACATTAACACCAATGCTTCTAGTGAATTTAGTATGTATATCCATATGTGAAGTAATGAAGTGTGACGTATCTTGAGTATTGTGATAAATAGCTACACCTGCTGCTGGAACTCCGGGTCTTTCATAACTTACAACAAAGTTGAAATTCGGAATATCAAGTGGCTCTTCGTTTTTCATTCGAATTTCCGACAAAAGCAGAACATTTGAATTTTTTACGATAGCATCATTTTTTAGGTCAGCTCCATGCGCATGCAAACTTTGATAATTGAATGAAAATATCGATAATCCTTTCTTGTTGGAGACGAATTCTAGAAAAGTTTTGGTGACCGTTTGTAGTGTTCTGTTTTGTAACCTTTTCAATTCTAACGTTAAATCCTCTCGATGACTTGCTGATCTTTTATGATATTTATCTGTTTCTGAAGCATTTAGAGGTGTTCCTGTTCTACCAATCCAAAATTTCCAGCTGCTGCCAATATTTACTTGAGTAACCAAAAATAAACCTTGAATCCTCGTTACTCTTGTTAAAGCTACGTAAACTAATTCTCTAGGATGTTTGCGATCGTATTCGTAGACAATAGCATCATAAGTACCTCCCTGTGATTTGTGAATAGTCATTGCCAAAGCAGAAATTAGGGGAAAATGTTAAGGATCTATGCAAATATGAAAAACGGATATTTAAAATAACCCTAATTCCCTGACAATATTTTTTTCGTAAATTTCTAATAATAAAATCGAATGATATAAAATTATAGGTAATCATTTTGCAAAAAATAGAAGGGCATATATTTTATTTTTGACAATTTAAATTAATAAATAATGATTTCGAAATATTAAATTTTTAAATAAAATAAAATATTTAATGAAATTAAGTCGGAGCAGTTTTCATTATTTCAAACTAAAGATTTTAATGATATAAGGTAATAAACTATAATTTTGCATTTTTAACCATATTTTAAACTTCAACACATTAATCTTGAATTATTATTAGATTTTACAAAATTTTTAATTTCAAAATCCTCGATAAAATTATGATTGAACAACTAGATGTCTGTTTTACCACGGTAGTAAGAAAACGTCTAAGCCACTGTGAAATACTTTTTCGGATTGCGTGATGCATTGCAGAGGTTAAATATTAGAAAATAAATAATACAAAATTTTCAAATGCCAGAATAAATACGAAGATTTAAAATAATTTTAAATAATATAAAATTTTCAAATGCCGAAATAAATGCGAGTATTTAAAATAGTTTTCTGTTATTTTTTATTTTAAAAATATTAGTATATTTATTTAGAACTCACAATTGTACTGCACAATGATTATTCAATTCAACGATTCAAACAAAAATGAAACAAAAACACTATTTGAAAAATGCACACACCGAATATACACATTGAACCTTTCACTAAATCCATTCAATTTCACTTATAAGATATACACAGCACTATACGTCAGCTATATAGCGACAGATATACTGCTATAAGCATGTCGGTGACGCGAACGTACCAGATTTCACCCATCCAAAAAGTGTCTAAAGCGAACAGCACACTGCGCATGCGCCAGTCAGAGCATGTCGGTGACGCGAACCCATAAGATTTTTCCCTAACAAAAAGTGCCCAACGCCGCTAAAGAAGTTTTCACTTAAAAAAAAATCCGGATGTCACACACAGCTTGGAATATTGCAATCACTACGACTTTGGTTCTTTGCCAGAATTCATCTGGTATTTATGCCATCATAGACTAGACCTGCTCAATTGACGAAAGACCTGATGAACACACTGGCCAAGGTAGAGGTTGAACATGCCGTTCATTGAGAGATAATTGTAGGATGTTGCGTATGACGCGTGGTAGCACATTGCCTTGTTGATACATTGGCCCACGGAAGTCCAACAGATAGCAACAGCCTGTAGCACCTCTGAGATGTAATGTTGGCTGGTCAAAGAATCGGTTATGTGTACTAGACACGAGGGGAATTGGTATATTGGTATCCAATGGCACCCCATTCCATAACTCCAGGTGCTGGACCAGTATTCCAATGTATAATGCAATTCCCTTAAGTGTTGCCCAAGGCGCCTTTACACACAGATAAGACCATCATGATGCTGCAGGTCAAAGCGGAATTTGAATGAAAAGATTATGTCATGTCATTCATGATCTATTCGATTCATCATTGTAGCCGTAGACGCCGTAACTGAGCTGTACAGTTAAAGGTAGACAAAGCAAATGCTGCTGTGCTAATAGTCCGTGATGTTGCAGACGATGTCACACCATAGTGCGAATGCGTTTTGGTATGCCACACTCTCAAATTCTTGAGCTAGAGTCTATAATATGCCTGTAAGTTCTCATGGACCATGTGCACAAAATGCTTGCTCAATAGGTCCAATATGAACCGTCACGTCGTTTTGTCTGCCTCTCTTGGACCCATATATTACATATACGAACAACAGTGGTCGGATTCCGCCCAATACGAGCAACAATTTCGCAGTAGGATAATTCGGCATCATGGTAGGCATCAATTCTCCCGCGTTCAAATTAGGACATGAACAGATTAGAGTTCTGTGTTCTTACACGAAAAACAATGGATATAAGCCAAGAGTAAACATAATTCAACAGTGTGTGAGTGTGGAAAATCAGCTATCTGTTTTATCCTCTAGTACTGCTTTCAAAGGGCATTTTCCCAAAGGACGTCATGCACAGATGTGATGAGCTCCAACAATCATTTTTTATATTCTACGCATCTTGTAACATTCGGATCGATCGGATGCTTTCTTTATGGTGTTCCTATTTTAATTGCGAGCAGTTATGTGCACCATCAAAATACTTTATAATTATCACTGCATGTGTTTGGTTTTATCTGAAATCATTTTATAATTAAATACGATAAAGAGAAAATTTAATTTATATAGCATTAAGATATAAATTAAATAATAATAATAGCATTAATATATCTTAATAATAGCATTGTTTTTCCCCATATAAAAGACACAAATTCAAGAAACGGATAAATATTTTAAATAACAGAAAATAATCAAAATTCTTAAGATGCATTATTTTGATTTTCTTGAAGAGCTAAGACTTTTTTAAACCTTGAATAGTTCCTCCGTCTATAAGCATAAAATTGCTCAGGGTTTTCTCTATAAAACTACCAATGAATGCTGATTAGTTAATCGACAACCGTTAAAATAATATTACGTTAAACCTGATATTTTAACAAGGATTATTTTACACAAAACAAAGTAATTAAATTAGCAAGACGAGCTAAAAAAATATCCGTCATAATAACTAGTGACACGAGTTTTAGCTACTAGTGTTTCAGTATTATCCCTTGACGTGATGAGCGTTGTTTTCAGTATGGGTTGACTGTTTTTATTTCCTGTGCATTTTAAAACCCGTTTAAACATGGATATTCACTTCCTGTTCACATCTTGGAAAAATAAAGACGAGTATTTCGTTTTTATAACTATGAGTTTCGCGTGTTGAAGTATATAAATTATATCTAATGTATCGTAAATAACGATGATAATGAATCTTGATTTACCGAAAACTGTAGATTTACAAACTAATGAAAATGCAATGCTTTATTTAGTATTGAGTACATAAAAAGTTGAATTGAATCAGGGACGTACACAAGAGGAGGTTCATTAGTTCCAGACCCAAATTTTAAAAGCCATTTTTAGTCATTTGTGAGTAATGGAGATTCACTGCACTTACTGGTGGATTACCCAAGAACATACATCAAAAATGATCACAGCTTACAAAAGTTTAAAAGGTCTTTAATTGCCAGCTCTATACCATCTTTCTCAATCATTAAAATTCTTACTTTTATACACTAAAAACATCTTGCCCTCAAGTTGGGCATGCGCAGTACCACATTAGCTTGGTACATGCGCTAAAAACACTGTTTAAAATGCAAATATTTGCGAACATTGATCTAGACTCTCAACTCCAAAGGAAAGTTTTACATATGTCACAAGATTAATTTGATATAGGTTACTGGATTAGTTTTATTGGTTTTAAAGCTATAAATGTGGTATACTCTTTTACATTCAGAATTTATGACATATAGACACGTAGATTACACGTTAAATCCAATAGGTATTGGTTACGAGATTGTATAATTTGACAAGAAATAAAAATAGGTAATGTTGAATATTTAAAAATCAGATTGACTTGACGTAAAGATCATTTTGATGAAAATTTTCAAAAGATCTCCTTCTTGTCATAAATGTAAATAATTATTATTTTCACCTAAGGGGTTTTTTAATCAAAACTGTTCAAATTCGTGATTTGAAGACAAAATTTGAATGAATGTTTCGAGAATTATACTACGCAGAAGCAATTATTAAGCCACTAGTAATTTTGCGATTTAAAGTAGTGATAGGAATTTTGATCACGAATTGACTGAAGCAAGCATCCTTATCTATCAAAGCTTCAAATTGTTCCTTATGAAGTAAAATTTTGAGTGAAATTGTCTTAAAGTAAACCCTTTGAAAAAACCTTTAAAAAAAATTGGGTGAGAGAGTTATCTTTATGTCGTCGCATTATAAAGTTACATGAAGGCTGTTGGCGACGGACTTCGTCATTTTAAACCATGGTCAAATGACGAGGACGACAACTCTGAGCTGGGGGGCACCCCCTCCCCTAACTTTCACACAACTCCAACCGGAGGACGTTTGAGCCTAACATAAAATTTAGAATTCCAGGAAATGAAGAATTCTAGGATGATGAGGTTTAGACACCCACCTGAGTCAAACAATTTCACTTATATCCAAAATAAGAATTTAATGAATATAAAATTATCTTCGAAATATGTTGAGAGACTAAATGTTATTTTTAAAAAAAAATAATAATAAATTATGACTTAAATATGTTTGTAGCGATATAATCTATATAAGCCAATAACAACCTACGCACCATGGTGATAATTTTGGTGTAGTGATTAAGTTACTCGATTGCAGATCCAAAGGCCTCGGGTTCTGTCCTCAGGATAAACGCGCCACTTCATGTTTTTTAAAGTTTATAAAGACCCGTATTATATTCATAAATATTTCGTAGATATAATTTCCAAATTTATCTTATTTTTTTCTTTAGTCCCTAATAATTGAATTTTTAGCAAAAACAATTTTCTAAGTGCCCTAAAATCTCTTACAAGATAAGTCAGAGTTTTTGAATGAATCGCTTATTGCTTTGAATGTAAATTTTTTTCCTCTTCTGAAAAGTTATATTAAGAATGTATACAATTATAATGGATTTTCATCTTTTCTGAACAAAAGCAACAAAAGAGTATTGAAGAAAAGAACAGAAGTTTAAAACTTTTTTTATACTTAAAATGTGATCATGTGTATAAATGGTATTTCTTGAAAAGTAGAGGATAAAACATGTCAAAAAGTAATGTTCATTGAAAATAATGTTACATGTTGAAATATTGTACTATTTGATGAATAGCATATTCTTGAATACAGGTAGAATGAAGATAAATTGAAAACAAAGAATAGAAAATTAAGAGAACTAAGTAACTGATGTATTAATTAATAAAAAAGATAATTTTCAGTTAGAAATTTTGTTTTTTTGCATTTCACATTAAGTATTTATAAAGTAATGGAGTAATCTGTCCAAGGGGGGGAGAAATGCATCGTAGTTTCAGTTTTCTTTGAGACTTTAGATAAAATTTATTTAAAATTTATGAGTAACAAATTATACTTATTATTTCAACTTAGAGGAAAACTTTGATTCAAAGTTTCTTAGGATTCTCTTTTCATCCGTCAAGGATAGGAAGTCCATTAAGCAACTGAATTAACTGATAAAACATCAAATAAAGAAACTATCCAGAAGTATTTTGGATATTAAGTATATCAATGATTATTTATTAAAAGCAGCATCATTTGCGGAAAACGATACATAGTTTTCTCGATAAAGATTAAGATTACATTAATGACGTATTTCCTCAATGTCATTTTATTTTAGATAGTTTAAGACTTCTGATTATATCTAGACACAATTGTGATTATTTTAACAAATTAAAATAATTCAATTTTAACAACGAATCGAATCTAGGAAATATTAAATATACTTTTCTCATTATTCTCAGTTTATCATCAGTCCCAGAAAACCGGGCGTGTAAAGAGGCTGATGCGCATCAAATATGTTGAGGTTCAAAATCTCCTAGTTATCATGGTGAGAAAGTTTGGACAGAGAGTAGCTAGCTTAAGTGTTGTCTTCGTCACTTGGTCGATGAAGTTTAAAATTATGAGATTCATTGTCAATAGCCATCACACTGCATCAAAGTGAGACGTAAATTAAAATAAGATAAAATGAAATCAATATACAGCAGATCATCCAAACGCAACACTAAGAAGGACAAATGATATAAAAGCGAAACTTATAAAAGAGATAACATACACAGAATATAAGTGAAAAGATCGAAAATACAACTTTCTTTGAGGTAAAAAAGAAGATGAAATCCGTACTGAGTGTTGTGCTGCCATGTATTGCAATAACAATTGATAGATGACTCCGTATGGAATGAAAGATGCTTTGGATTCCTTGTAGGTGTATGACTACACATACTTCCTCCATATATTCCCAAAGTTTATCTGGCGTAGCAATGCGTGGTTTACTCAGGGCTGGTCATTTTCCAATCATCCATTAGACGCGTTCGATAGGCAATAGTTATCGGAAGGAAAGGCAAACCAAGAAAGAAATGTAATCTGGTGGGCAAAAAAGGTCTTGAATACTGGGGATTGTGGCCACAGGCAAATGTGGTCGTGAATTTTCTTGTTATAAACTGATTATTATACCGGCAATGCGTACTGGAGTGGTATGAAATTGAAATCCAATACCAATTTAAACCATAATAACGGGCATTGAACTAGTATGGTGATGCATAAGGCGAATTTAAGCAACGTCTCTCCACGGTGTCTCCTGACTCTAATCCGATCATTTTGGTATTGTAGACAGAAGCGCAATTCTTCTGCAAAGAAAATGTATCATTCGGTTGCCCATGTTCACCTTTTAATGCACCGATGCAAACGCCTATGGTTTTGAGACAAGGATAATCTCTCGCAGCAATGTGGATGCCTTATGGACATTCACTTGTGCCACAGACGACGTTGAATGATATGGGCAGATATATGTTATTGTGCAGTAGATCGTGTTGGTTGTGATATGGTTCCTGATGTGGCAGGGCGATCCATCACCGTCATGCGCCTAATATGCTTATTATCACGTGTGTGGTATGACGAGGTCAGTGAAATCAGTACCATTGGTCAGTCGTTCCCTCCTATATGCATTGGTTATAGATCCACCCCGCTGTTGGTCAGCTACATCCGAAACAATTGCCGATTTCTAGGAAGAATAATTAGCATTCTCTAAAGGCAACAATTATTCCTTGTTCAAAATCATGTTTGAATGAGGCTTGTATTCTATTTCGAGGTATACTAAAACTGCTCACATAAAACAACTGCACCTAAAAGTTATTTTAGTGCTTCAAATCGTCATTCTGTGCTCCTTTTATATAGCGTTTGTTGGTGACACTACAGGCACCCATGATGTGGGTCTGCATTGAAATGTTAATTATTTCCATATCCCATCGCGGAAAACGCACGGTGAAAATTTCACCACATGGTTTGTATGCTTCTCTCTTGGTGTTGTATTTTGAGTATTTAGCAGTGTAGAATGTATGGAAGTGAATGTTGGACCCTCAATAAAGCAAACGAAGAAAATTTGCTCATTTTTGAAAGAAAAATCTCAAGAAAAACCTTTGGACATATTCAAGAGAGGAATGAGTGGAGAATTCTTTACAATCATGAAATTTACGGGAAATGTGGCAAATATGGCGGGACTGATATTGTAAGAACTATAAAAGCATCATGTATTAGGTGGCTAGGCCATCTGTACAGATATGTTGATGTTTTCCCTACCATAAAAGTAACTTTTTCGAAAGTTGAAGGGACCAGACGTAGAGGACGACCACCTACAAGATGATTAGACGATGTTGAAAAGGACCTCAAACTAAACGAAATCAACTAATGGAAGGTTATCATGACTGATAGGGTCAACTGGAGGAGGATCAGAGAGTCAGCCTTGGCCTGCTAAAGGTTGTTGAGCCTATGAAGAAGAAGCAGTATAGAAAGAAGACAATGTCGTATCGAGTTCTACTCATGGTGCAGATTTCATGCCAATTGGATGTTTCCTTCATGGCGTTGCAATTTAGATGATCAACAACGTTTTTACTGTAATATAGCTTTTTTTTCCAGGAAGTGTTATTCGTATAAGAAATTAAAAGCCAAAATAAATAAAAATTTGTGAAAAATTTCTTTCAGTAATATTAATTTAACTAACTTTTCACTTTTGCTGCTAGTGTTTGTTCAACATAGAACAGACCAACTAATTTTAGAGAATACTTTCTACTTTTTCTTAAATTTCATAGGTAAATTAGATATTTTTCTACGAGAACGCATAAAAATTCTTCAGCCATTAAAACTCAGACAAAAAGTCTTCGAAGTTCTTCGCCTCTATGGAAAATTAAGCCTTGATGAAAACTGCAAGCCTTCAGATTTTGAGAAAAACAATTCTGGAATTCAGCGTTGTCTACTCTATAAACAAATTCGTACTCACGCATTAAATTTGAATACGAATATCACAATAAAGTTTGCAAATGGGCAGGAATGTACCTGAACAGTTTGATAGCTTTTTGTATATTCTTTAAGGCTTAGAAACGAAAATTATTCAATGGTATTTATTTTGATACAAGTTAACTTAAGGTAAAGACTACAGAGTTATGTGATTTTAAAGATATGCATATTACGCGCTAAGCAAACAGTAGATCTATTTTTTTTCTTCATATTTTCGTTCAGGTGGGCAATATATTAATGGTAAGCATGTCTCAGTTGGTTTTTGTTAGCATTAGATAATACAAATAATTATCTTACGAAAGAAGAAACATTGGGGATAGTATCTTATCCGCCCTTATTTCAAACAATATTGTGAGAGCAAGATGTCCAGATAACTTTAATATTATGCATGGAATTATTTTAAAAGGTTCCTTGCTTTATATTTTATAGCAATACCGTTTGGAAAAAAGCATCTTATTTATAAAAGGATACAAAAGAAAAGATTCAAAATATACAAAATAAAGGTAAAAATGAAATTAATATTATCAAAAATTTCATCTAGGTCTTTGTTCTGTTGAAAAAGAATAACAGTAAAAATAGGTACAGCTTCTTCAGTTCCCTTCTTTATTCATTAGCTGTTTTATTAGCTGTTTATTCATTAAGATTGTTGCATAATTAGAATGGAATTATTAATTAACTTAGTGAATGATACTGTGTAGTTATAATAATTTATCTACATAATTCAAAAAGTTGCTGAAAGAGTTGAGAAAATTATTGGTAGTTAAGAGTTGAAAATAATTTATGATAATATCGTTACCTTAGATCAGTGATACACAACCTGCGGCCTGCATATGGCCAGATGGTCTTTTCTGATTAGCCTGGTTATGGCCCATTACACTTAAAAATTCAATTATTTAAAAACAATACACTAAAAATTTAGAGGAAAATTCTATTCATGAAGCAATCAAATCTATCAATTTTTCTATCAATTTGTTTTTTTTTTTTTTGACAGTAGAATGTAAACAAGTGACTGGTCATGGATGAAAGGAAATCGAAATTACCCCATAACTCAGTAAAAAATGTATAAAAGTAAATATTTTTCTGTGTGTGATTGATAGAAGGGTTAATTAAGTATAAAAATAAACGCCGAAAATGAGAGTTTTTATATTATGATCAATTTAGTTCTGTCCAATGCTGCTTTGGTCGTATAGTGCCCCCCCCCCCCATTATACTCAAGTTGCGGTTCGCGTGAAATACCAATCATATGTATGTGGCCCGGCCGGGAAAAATCTTGAGTACCCCTGCTTTAGATGGTCTTGTATTTTGATCTATGAATAGAAGTAAAATTTGTATCAATAAACAAAAACAGAAAAAAACCAGTTTGGTTTTTTAAAAAATGCCTTTATGTACACTGGATTTAGATTATTTTTTCCTTGGTACTTTTTTCTTGATATTTGTCATTGCTAACTTAGTTCTAGTATTTTTAGTATTCTTCTTCTTGTGTTATGATTATCAACTTTAAGTATTAATGGAATCTTATTCTTAATCTATTTTCTTTTCCCTTCAACCCAGTAGTAAGCAAATACAGAATTGAGGAAGATTGGCTGGCCTTAAAACTATGTTTAATCCCTCAACCTTAGTTTCTAAGGTTAAGAGTTAGCTAGCATACTGTTGAGGCTATGTCATTTTTAACCAGTACTGCCTGGTTAGATGGCTATCCATTTCTTTTCTTTTTCAGTTTTATGGCAGTTTAGTATCTATATAAGTATATAGCGGTTGGATAAAGTGAGTTTTCAGAATTTTTAAAGTAAAAAATAAGGAGTAACAAATAATTACAAACTGATGATAATATGTAAATTCCACAGGAAGAAAGAAGTAAAAATTGCCATTAATTTACGATTACTTATATTTAGCCCGCATTACCATCTTCATTAAGGAATTTAACTTTATTTATGAAAGATTGTGTGTATTTTAACCCCACAATAACGCATTTCTACAATAGTTCTGAGTATTCGTGGGCAGCTCATTTTCCCGTTATGATCTCAACTCCAAGGCGAATACGCGTGGGTCGAATCAAGTAGATTAAATAACGACATTGACAAGGAAATGACGACAATGGTGTCGCTTGTCTCAAAAATGACATTCGTTGAAAACCACATTAACAAAAAAAAAAAGTTTCATAATTTCATTGCTTTTTTCAAAAATCTTTAAAAAAAGGAAACTTTCCAAAAAAAAAAATCGCAGAGAGATTAAATTTGATGTTTTTCCTTTTGAATAACGTGCAGGAAAGGATTCTAAGAGAAAATAAAACATCAAAAGAAGCGAAATCGTAAAATGTATTAGTAGCTGACAACTATTAATAGTTGGTGTTGTAGCATGAATGAATGTTTTTATTTTTATTTTCATCCCTATAACAGCGTATTTTATGAGTAACTTTATATGTTACGCATATTACAACTTTGCGTTGTAGAAAACAGCGTAGAGAGTCCTTGGGATATTTATTACTTCTAGACAATACAGAAAGAGTACAATGATGGATGAACGTCAATGAAGTGACGATTTTTACAAACATTTGTATCAAAACATCAGACTCGATTGTATATTTTAAGGATGTATTCCAAAGAAAAAATCCTGCATAATTTTAGAAATTTTATAACAAATTAATTAACAGTACTAAAAATTAATGTAATACGCTAAAAATGTTAAAAAAGAGAATTGCTGAAAATGAAAAGTGACACCTTTTCTTATCACATTTATACTTAGATAAATATTTTTGAATGCACAATGGAAAAATTTCAATTTTAAGTGAACAATTAAGTGATAAAATAATAATCTAGAATGAAAAATTAAGAACAAGTAAATTGTAAGGCAATATTATGTATATATATAGAGAGAGAAAGAGAGAGAAAAGTTTAATAAAATCAGATACTCTTTTGATTCCTAAAGAAAAGTACTTTTGATGTTTTCAAAGCTAATACTTTACAGAGCCTAGTTTTATTCACTTCCTGGTGATCGCATTTCGATTAGCTAGGAAAAATAACATCTTATTTTCCCTCGCTCATATTCCTAGGGGAATATATTTTGTTTAATATGACGATAATTATTTATCCGAAAACAAGTCAGGATTTGATTTCAATTAGAGGAAACGTTGGTTTTTCTCGATCATTACGGAAAATCAAAAACATAATGAAAAACATGAAAAATGAGTATTGCTTGAGAAATGAAGGGAAGAAGGCAAGATATCAAATCTAATAAGACCAATAGCCCGCTAATGAACAATCAAAGCACCTGCACAAGTGGCATCTGTTTTTATGGGAAGGGAATATCTTTCACAAACCATCAGGCGTCAACTTTCAGGAAGAAGCTTCGATTTCTTAAAATAATTATTATAATAAGCTTTGTTTACGTGTTGAAAGGTCACAGAACACTGTAATTCTAAACAAAGAGTAAGGAACTAATCCTCGAAGATGGCGTTCTGACGTAGCAAAAAAAAAAAAGGGGGGGGGGAGAAAACCGAAAATACAAAAACTTAAATGAGTGATAAATAACAAAAAGTTCTCAGGCGAAATATCAAAAATCTAATTTTATAAAAGTTAACACAATACGTAGATAATTAACAATAAATCCTGAGCAGTTTTATGATGATAATGATAGTGTTTGGTAGGAAAATAAAGACGGTGATTGTTAATCTAGTATTATTTTTCATGTAATGAAGTCGTCATGCGCATAAATCAGTACTGCATAAACACGTGTAACCTTGTACACGTGTAAATTATAACTATGAGATGCGCATTTTCCATTCTTCCATATTATTGATCACATGGAACAACAATGACCAATACCAATTGTTTGCGTAAAAAGAGAAAAAATAAAAGGGAACAAAATGAAATAAAGTATTAAAAAAGTTAAAAATGCTTTTTTTTAAAAGAGTAACTTAACGAATAAATAGGAAAACCGGTGTTTTTTTTTTGTTTTTTTTTTGAAGTACTGGTAAAAGAACGATACGTCGTACGTACTAGTACATCCGTACTAGTAAAAGAATTCTTGATAAAACAAAAGATTGAAGATGAGATATATGTGGATTTTTCAAGATAATCAAGAATTCAGAGAGGAAAGAATCATGAAGAATAAAATCATGTATTTCCTTAAAAGAATAATTAAATTTAATATTTAGAATTTTAAAAAAAATTGTAGCATATTGATCCATAGGCTTGCGCAATTCCCAGAAAAGTTTTCATTACTTGCCTTCACAAGTAACGTGAATATTATTCTTTCGCTATGTCTCGCTCTTTTTAGTGTACTTTCCCGTTGTATGGAGTGATTATTTTTGTTGCTAAATTAGATAGTAAAGTGAAATATACAAGGTAAGATTTAACACCTGTTATCTCGCTTTCAGGAGTCAAGATCTGTTACCAATAGCTATTGTGTTCATATGTATTGATTATATTGAGACGTTAATTAACTCTCACACTCTCAGTAGTCAAGATACCGTATTACCTTCTAGTTCCTTTAGTATTAGTCAGATAGAAAATTAAACAAAGAATAGCCCAGATTTTTGTTTTTAAAAGTTTGAAAATTTTTTACAACTATCAATCAAGCTTACATAAAAGTAAAGGATTGTCAAATATGTTGTATTGTTGAAAATTTGGTACACTGTAAGAAAGAAGAATGTATATGTTGTTTTGGAAAAGCTTGTCGACTGAATAGCAAGAGTAACTGTAAACAGGATCAATTTCGAAATTTGATTTTGAATGAAGTATCCAGGAATATTCGCTTCAAATTCCTATAAAAAAAATTCCCCCTCAGTTGATAGCCATTTTTGTTGTGATAAAAAAACATTGAGAAAGAAACAACTGGATGATTATTTCAACAAATCTCGGTTCATTTCTTGTTTTGCTTCTGAAATGACAACTGGCTAAGATTGGTTTGAAGAACAGAAAGAGAGGGGGAAAAAATTCAAATATAAAAACGAAAAAGATATAAAGCTTAATTTTGTAGGGTCATAAATTTATTTAAAGGATAAAAATGCAAACTACAGGTATACTCTTTCTCTCTGTGTCTTTTTTATCAGAAATACATCTTTTACTTTATTGATATGGCCCATTTTCTCTTTCTGTATTCGCAAAAAAAAAAAAAAAAAAAAAATAGTATGTAGGAAATTTAACATTATCATTAAACTAAAATCCTCTTCACTACTTTCAAGGAAAAATTATTGAAATATTTTGCGGAAAGGAACTTCTTGTCAACGCAAGATAAATTTTATCGTCACACACTTCATAATCCTCTTCCTCTAATCCACACTTCTAACCGAATTCAACTGCTCAATTTCCTTTTCACGGTCAACAACTGACTAGAAACCGAATTTAAAAAAACATTAACTCGGCGGAGAGAGAATCGCCGCCTGTTTACTTTTTTCATTAACGTCGAATCCAGTCAAGGTTGACGTAAATGCGACATTACAATCGTACCAATTGGGCGAATTGCAGCCCAGGTTGAGACAGTGAGACTACGTACTTAAATAGGCATTCGTCTCCCTTTCTGTATGAGATTTGTTAGAAGGCGTTGTATGTAGTTAAAGATGAATGAGGAATTAGTTACTTGAGGAAAAAATTTAATAGGTGCTGTTCAAAAATTTCAGTGCTATTCATAGAAACTTATAAAACTGGTACCCAATTGAAGTTTTAAATGAATAAAAATCAATCCCTATCTCTTGTGAAGCATGGTATTCTAGCACTTCATCAATATAAAATATATATAAAATGTGTCATCACAATTCATTATCATCTTTGCAAAAAAGAAACTCAACCGACCACCTGATTAATTTCCTTTTCACGGTCAACAACTGACTAAAAACCGAATGTAGAAGACTTTTTAAAAGCGGAACAAAATAAAAACATTTCATTAACTCTCTGGATGGAGAATCGTCTCCTGTTTACTTATTTCTGTTATGTCAGATCTTGTCAAGGCTAACGCAAATGCGACATTTCAACCGTACCAATTGGACGAGTTGCAGTCCAGGTTGTGAGACGAACTTAAATAGGCATCTCTCAGTAAGTAATATGATAGAGAATGCACCAACGGAGTTAGGACTGGGTGCGAACTCAGTTGATTGTAGTGTCTGGAGCTACTCAGCCACAAACAAAACAGAACAGAAAAAACAACAAAAAAAAAAAAAAAAAAAAAAGAGCGACTGAGGAAATCCGGAAATCGCGAGCAGACAGGAGAGTGACTGGTTTCTTCGCAGATTCCAAGGTTGCAGACTCAATTGGGCTCCCTACTCGACGGCCTGTAGACAGCTAGCTCCCTGTGGCCTTCGCCACGTGACCTCACACTACGGGTTGCCGAAAGGCAGAGAGAGTTCGCCAAGTTAGTTTTCCCAGCACGTGCAAAAACAAAGATTCACAAATAACACCTGATTAAAATGAGAGCTTCCGTCCAACTGTCAGAATCAGCGAATGAATCTTCAAAAATACGGCGATATAGGAACAAATTGTAGATTTGCTTAGGGATGCAGCCAGAGTTATATCAGGAAACGTATCCCATTTTTGCTCACAATTATAATGATATATTAATTTACAATTATTTAGGTTTTCAACCGAATTTATGAGCTTAATTATATTAACTATATACCGAAGATATAAATTTAGTTTTAATTACTGTACAAAATTGCTCAGATGAAACTGTATATTATATTAAAGACGATTTTAACAAACAAATAAAAATAATTCAAGCATGCAAAAAATTGTTATATTATTATGAAACAATGTTTTTGAACTGCTAGCCCAATAAAAGGCTCTAGATCTTTATATCAGGCTGAGAAATTAAGATTTAAGCATAAATCTGCCACAAACACTTCTTGTTTAATTTCTTTGAAAGGAAATATGGAGATTAGTCTCAAGAACATGAGAACCTCTCAAACAAAAACAAAAAAAAGTTCACATTTGTATAACGATGTCTAAAGGTTAAGTATAATGATTATTTCTTAAAGGTAGGATGCAAAATAGAAGGCAGAATGGAATGAAATTTAGTAAAAACATATAACAAATCTAAAGGGGACAGTTGAAGAAGGCATAAAAAAATTTATTTGATTTATGTGACAAAATATGGAGAAAAGATAAGCAGTTAGTCAGCCGTTGCAAGAGGAGAAAACAAACTACAAAATTTGGTTAATATAGAGTATGATGTCTCTTGCTGCAATGAAAGTATCAAAGCGATGTGCCATGCTATGAATGAGAATCTGGAGCAATTGTAGGGACAGATTTTGCCATTTTTGAAGCAGATAAGTTTTCATTTAAGAAATGTCCCTAGGTGGAGACTGAGGTGTTGAAACCTTTTTTCCAAATATGTCTTGGATATATTCAATCAGGTTTAAGCTTAGTGATCTTGTTAGCCGTTACTTACGTTTAATATCTTCACTTTTGAGGTATTTCTCTACAGGTTGAGGACTAACTGTGTAGCGTCGTATTATCGCCCGTTAATAAGAACTGCGAACCTCAGAAAAAACCAACGCGAGTTTCTAGAACCTTAACTCTGCATCTTGTGCCATTACCAGAACCTTCTCTGAAAACATGAAGATCCATGCAAAGGTCCAACTGAAGATTCTATGATATTATAAATGTGGTAATGCGTTCCACATTCTCTCCTGATTATGCTGCGATGAGAATCGCTCTGTAAACTGAATCATGATTTATAGGAAAACATCATATTGCTTCAATAATTGGTTGTGCAGTTATAACGTTTTCGACTCCATCACAAACGGACTGTCTTTTACATACAAGTCAAATACATGCAGAAATTTAAATGGTCGTACTGGAATACTAGTCACTTTCCCTGAGTCTTCAGTAAACTCTTTACTAGCAAATTAGCGTTCCTGTGGCTGCAGACAACTCCAAAAACGGCTGTCTAGTACACATTGTCCAGTTCCATCGTGTAATTACAGCCAAAAATCGGTCATGTCTAGCTGTTTCTCTCGATCGATCTATTACAGTTGGTCCATAAACGTTTCCATAGTTAGGAAATTAAGCACTAGGCAACATTTATGATACAAGACAACATTTTTGCAAGCACACAATCACCAGTTAATATCAATAGATAAATCAGGCACAATATCGAATTTCTCTATTTCCTTTCTACAGTTTCCCTTTTATACTTAACTTTTGGATATCAGAGTAAATATATATATATTGTACAGTCGTGTTAAGCAATTATATACCCAGCAGTGTAGAAGAGTGAGGAATCAAAGACATGGGAGAGAGAGGAGAGAGTATAAGGAGTGATACGGTATAAAAGTAGATTTAATATAGGCAGTGAGATATTAGGAATATATATATAATAAAGAGAGAAAGAGAGAGAATTTTGTATTATTTATGGAAAGAAAAAAATACAAATATTGCAAAAAAAAAGTCTTATTTCTGAATAGTATTTTCTTCAAGACTAGTTCTATCACAGCCTAAAGTTCCTCCCGTAACTTTACGGCCATGAAGTTAAAATAGAGAAAAATTACGAAGCTTCCGACTTGTAAGTTAATTGATTTGTCTAAAAATGATTTTAATTTCATTAAAACAAGAACATATTTTCTGATACTTTGAGAAATGAAAGAGAAATAAAAAAAAATTCTTCGGCATACTCTTAGCTTCTCTTCCTGATTTGTATCTCTTCCCAAGACTTAACTGATTTGTGAGCATATCAATAAAATAAAATTAAAAAAAACCTAAAGAAATTTAAAAATTCTTTTTAAACTTTTCTGTTCAAACAGTCTGTAAGAAAATGATTCGTAATTAAGAAAGGTATAAAATTGTTGTCCCAGAAATGTAGATATTTTTGAAACCCCATTTGCACGAAAATAAAACTATTGACAAGTATACAGCGGAATGCATTAAAAAAAAAAAAGAAGAAAAATGAGAAGCTCTCATATGGGGTTTTCAATCTATTTCCTGAGTTAAAACTGAAAATACATATATTAGACAAATGTATAATACAATAGATAAATATAAACATATATTAAGTAAATATGAGACATATGTTAAGTCGAAAATCACAGAATGCCAGTAATAATACAACTGCTTTTATTGTTGCAAAAATCAACTGAACAGAGATATAGGGGGTTTCCTAGGGGGTTTCTAAAAAAAACTCCCTTTTCCGTCAAATTTTAAATTGTTTTCCTCTTTAAATTGTGTTAAGAAAATGTTCCTCACACTCACAAGCACCCCCACAACTTTTGTATAGGCAATCTTTAATTACATGAACAATTATATATAATTTTTTTGAATTTTAATTATTCGAGCAATATAAAAAGAAATATATAGTTTTTGAATAGGATATGGAAGAAGCAATCCTATCATCACATTAAGTATTAAAAAATTTAATAAGATAAATTTCAAAATATTCACGAGAGAAAAAAAAAGTTAAGAGCGAAATTACAGAATCAGTGCATTAAAAAGATGAAAAAGGTTCACTTTTTGTCAAGATTCCAACTTGGTTTCCTTGATTTTAAGGAAAACTTGGTGACTCAGGAAACGAACTTTATTTAAAAGATATTTCACCACCTAACTTCTTATGGTTAAACGTATAAAGGACAATAATATCTGAACAGTAGTTAGTAAGGTTTTTAGTATTCTTGAATATTAATACATAAATATTTATCAGTTATCTGAGATTGAAGAATAATTTAAGAGTCAATTAATAGGAGAAAAATGAATGTTTAAGAATAAACAAAATATTTTTAAATGAATGTAAAAAAGAAAACGAACGGTTTACGTTTTCTCAAAAAATTTCACTAAAATAAAAATTCAGGCGACGACAGTGTGAAATCCAAAGAAATGTGTGATCACACAAGCAAATGTATTTTTTCCAAGTCTCAAAATCAGGATTTGAGAAAGAGAGGCGGTGGGTTAAAAGTCGGACAGTAAAAAAAGATTCTGAAGAATTGTGTTTACGAAATTTCTAAAATGGTCTCCTGCGGCTAAATCGTCGGTCGGGGGCCCAGACTTGGTATAAATAGCGACTTCAGAGTCAGTCTGTGGAGTCTGAAAACCATTCAAGTGAACTGAAACTTTGGCTACATTTGAGATTAAAGGTCAGTCTCAAATTCAGGAAATTGCAAAATTTAGGCCACATGGGAAATTTAAGAATCAATATAAATGAAAAATACCGCTGACGGAAGCATATATGTTGATAAATGAGAATAAATAATATTTATATACACGTATATTTATTTATAAAACAGCATTCTTAGTTGAACTGAAAAGAAGGTTTATATTTAAAAAAAAAGTCTTGAAATTATTATAAAGGTGATTTATTTTTCTTTCAGTGGAATAAATTTATTAAATAAATACTAATCGATTAAATATTGTTGAACTCGATAGCGAAAATAACAGATAATTTAGTTTTGTTTTAAAATCCCCATATATTAAATAGACGAACGAATTTTAATTCTGCCCCCTTAGGTTTTTACCCTGTACATCTTTTTCAGGCCTCGAAACATTAGTTTGGAAATATATACAGTTACTGAATTTAAATCTCTCTCTCTCTCTCTAGTGCTTTACAACACCCAATTTCTAATTCTTTAGAGAAGTTCATCTCATACTATATCAAATTTTTATGTTTAATAATTACGTCATTGTGAATATTTAATCATTGTCATATTGGGTTAATTTGTAAGGCGTTCAAAATATTTTCCTATTATTTATAGAAGCACTACACAAAATAAATTCTATAAAAGTGAATAATTGCCTTCATTTTTAACTATTTAACATCCTTAAATAGTTTCGTACGTTGTGTAATATAACATGAAATGCAAAATATATGATTTCATAACCATTTCCTAAAATATTTTACTATGTACATAAAAGGACAATAAGAAAATTGCACATTTTTGAAATTGTAATTAGCTGCTAGTTAATAGATCTCACCTTGTGTATAATCTGAAATTTTTCGTGGTTTACTAAAATCCTTTCACCATAAAAGGACGATAAGAAAATTGCACATTTTTGAAATTGTAATTAGCTGCTAGTTAATAGATCTCACCTTGTGTATAATCTGAAATTTTTCGTGGTTTACTAAAATCCTTTCACCATAAAAGGACGATAAGAAAATTGCACATTTTTGAAATTGTAATTAGCTGCTAGTTAATAGATCTCACCTTGTGTATAATCTGAAATTTTTCGTGGTTTACTAAAATCCTTTCACCATAAAAGGACGATAAGAAAATTGCACATTTTTGAAATTGTAATTAGCTGCTAGTTAATAGATCTCACCTTGTGTATAATCTGAAATTTTTCGTGGTTTACTAAAAATCCTTTCACCATAAAAGGACGATAAGAAAATTGCACATTTTTGAAATTGTAATTAGCTGCTAGTTAATAGATCTCACCTTGTGTATAATCTGAAATCTTTCGTGGTTTACTAAAATCATTTCACCATAAAAGGACGATAAGAAAATTGCACATTTTTGAAATTGTAATTAGCTGCTAGTTAATAGATCTCACCTTGTGTATAATCTGAAATCTTGCGTGGTTTACTAAAATCCTTTCACCATAATTTTATCCAGTATCGAACATAAAGGTAGATTTCCGAGGGAGGGGGTAAATGTTTGAGTCGCACGAAATTTTAAGCAAAATAATTCTAAATTATTTTTGTTTCACAGAATTTATTTTTATCCGAATCACATCTAGTACTTTAATTTTCGTTTAAAAAATACGTTGAGAAAAAATATTGACATCGATTACATTAATTTTAAAAACAGTTACTTTTGCTTAAAAATAGAAGATTATCATTGAACGTGAATGTAATATTAAATAGATATTATAAAAATATGCAAGTTAAAATTAAAATAAAATTTTTACCATTTAACTATTATTTATTTGGGACCTTTGAACATTTTAAATAATTGTTCTATAATCAAACCTTTTTATTCGATTGTGTTTATAGACAAGATTCTCCAGCTATGTTTTATCATGTGTATGTGTGTGAAGTATTAAATAACCAGCATTCTTAAGATAGTTATAGAATTCAAAATGAACATGTTTGCATGCATGAATTTGCTCCAAAAGCATAAAGGTATAAATACCTTTCTTATTAGCACAAAAAAAAAGAGTGATACACCAACACATCTTTGACAGTAAAAAAAAAAAAAAAAAAAACACGGGGAAATCTATTATTGAAAGAATACTAAAATGCAATTTGTACTTCATTCTACTATTTTTTCCGCGAGAACTTGGAACAGAAAATAACGATTCTGCAGAAAGTTTATTTTTCGGATGAAAGTTAAGTCAAAACATTCAAGTCGAGCATTAGATGAATGGTGTGTTGAAAAAGGAATGTACAGAGACGAAACTAAAGAATTGTTTCTTTTACAATAAGCTAGCTATGTAGGAAGTTCTAAATAATTCTTCTGTTTTGGAAATTGGAATCGTTTTTGTAATTTTGAACCACGAGGTTTGGCAAGTACTGTTTAAATACAATTCTAGAGGATCAGGGGTATAGTGAACCTGCTATGACGATTAAAAGCTCAATACTTCTGAAATATCAACAATACTTGTGTAACTTATATAAGTTATTGTATTTTACTACTCATTTTCTTTATATTAATATATATGGCCTTTAACAGGATGTTTGACAAGAAAAAAATTAGATAAATAATTATTGATTAAATTCTGCAGATAAATGCTGCATGAATTTGATTGCTATGAAAATAAGATCTTATAATTTAATGAAAAATAATTCCAATGCCTTTTTCTAGTGAGTTAGGCTTCTGACGACAAATTGGGGAAGTCTAAATGAAACATATCGTTTCAAAAAATCACATTTCTTCATTTCTCAGGGGAAAAAGGACAAATTAAAACAGCTTTAAAAGTAAAAGCTCATTTTTTTAAAACTCTCTTTATGCTATTGATACATTGAACATTTTTCATTCCGATCACCGTAGATTTTCAATGTGCATTGTTACGCATATAAAAATATTGTAATTGTTATAACATTACGATAAAAAAATCATAATTGTATAGAATCAGTTTCTGTTATAAAACTTAAAACATATTCTCACTGTTTACAATTTGTATTCTTTTCACAATGTATACTTACTGTTCCGAACAATACATTGCAATTGTTAGGACAATAAACAATTTTTTAGTAGAAATTCGAGACAATTTTCAGAAACATTAATTTAACCAGAATTTTATAGATATTTGGCAACACCCGGACAATTAGCCTCGTTACAAATTAAGGAAATTATTGATAAAATGAGTCTGAGCACACATTTCCAAAACATGTAAATTATATGAGAAGGAATTTTTAGATTTTTAGGTAACAAACTGTATTGTCTTTCGTTTATCAAATTTAATATTTCTGAGATTAAAAAAAATAATTTACTAAAAGATTAAGAAATGAAATAGTATTTTATAGCATATCTCTCAAACAAATAATTAGGAAAAAGAGCAACACAAATAAATTATTAAAACTCTATTCAAAATAATTTTGATTATAAACGATTGGCAACACTACCAAGAGATAGTACGAACGATTTTTCTGCTTTACAACCCCGGAAGAACTCTCAAATTCAGTTACTTTCAAGTGAGAAACTAAAAGTGCGCCAAAA
Organism: Trichonephila clavata; assembly: GCA_019973975.1. Taxonomy (NCBI): domain Eukaryota; kingdom Metazoa; phylum Arthropoda; class Arachnida; order Araneae; family Nephilidae; genus Trichonephila; species Trichonephila clavata. Next base: position 266,378 of record BMAO01010854.1, read on the forward strand.
ACGAGGAGAACGGTGCCAATGGAAGTTCTGAATGAACGTAGAATCGCGTGGAACACTGACCTTGAATGGCACCTCGTTGAGATTCCAATAACGGGACATTTCGCACCGTTCGATTTCATTAAGAATTCCTGGAGGGATGAGATGTTCACACGCATTGCTATAGGTCAAATATACTAACTGTCCAATAATCAACTTTCAATTTGTGGGGGAATACGAGTAATACACACCACACGATTCAGGCGACGCTGACATTTCTCCTGTCACAACCTCTGGTCAAATCTGGGTAATTTGTAATGGGAAAGAAAGGCAGAATTAATTGTCGAAGAAGTGCGTTAAATAACCTCGAATCTGTTCTTTCTTTCGCCCATGAACACAGATGTATTGAAATATCAGAGGTTCATTTAATAAATAAGGAACGAAAAATAAGAAACTTGTTTCCTGTTAAGATCATCCACTTTGTTTCTTGTTATTTTCTGTCTTTTTTGCTTTCTATGTTTTCCTTTTAAAAAAAACGAGAACTATCGCTTACATATTGAAGCTACTGGCGACGGGGGCTTGAACCTCGGTCCAGTGACACCTGAGCTGGCACCGCCATCTCCTACCTTCCACACCACACCGACCGGAGGATGTTTGAGCCTCGACAGATTTAACGTGCTCTACGCTGTCTTCAGCTGCACCAGAACTCGAACCTGCCACACGCTGGCAGCGAGTTTGTTACCCAATGGCGTAGCGCAGAATATTAGGGCCTCCCTTCAAAGTCAGGTACTTAGTACTCAAATACGTACTTGGTGTCAGTCAGGCATTGGGCCCTCTAGAGTCTTGCCCCCTCCCCCATGATGCGGGGGTCTTCGGTACGCCGCTGTCGTAACCATAACTACTAGGCTACCACAGCCCAGTATCATTTAAACCATAGGTTCTCTACGCGGGCGATAACGCCCCGTTGTGGGCGTTTGAGACTTTCAGGGGGGCAGTAAAAGACCCAGAGAAAATTAAGGGGCGTTGAGATGACATGGAGGGGTTTGAGCAGATTAACCAAGTCTGAATTTGTCAATTTATATTTCTTTTGAAAGCAATAGTTTATTATGAATTACTTCGTATCATTAAAACTCCTGACTGTCTTTTAACAAGTAAGCTAAAACTTTTATTCCACTCTCAAATGAAGAAATTCAGTAGCGTTTCAATTCCAACAATATTCTATCTGTGACTAAAATACATAATATTACACATTTAAATATATACTCATGTCCATAAATTAAGGATAATTCAGAATCACACAGAAATTGAACTCTAAAATAAAAATTTCACCTGTAGAATTATCACACACATCTTGAAGAAGAATATGCAAATTACAGGAAACCACCAGATGGCGCGGATAGTACGTCACAATGACGAGAGTGCAAGAGAGGGGTATATATGGAATGGTGGCAAAGTAAAATTGTTCACAAGCCCTTTAAAGGCCTTTCAGTGCAATAACCGCATAGTTATGGCACAAAGGAAGCATTTGGATGATTTTTTACGTGGTAGAATTATCGGACGACTGGAATGGGGACGAACCCAGCTGGAAGTGTCCGAGGAACTTGGAATCGCCCAGAGTGTCATCTCCAGGCTTTAACAACGATTCCAAGATGATGGTAATGTGAGTAGATGTTACAGCACAGGTTGCCCCCGAGTTACAAAGCCTAATGAGGACCGGTATTTGGCAGTTACTGCCAAAAGAAACAGACGGAGCAAAGCATCAGACCTATCTCGTCAGCTCTCTTTAGCTACCGGTACGATAGTTTCAAGGCAGACCGTGTACAGACAATGAGGCCACATTGGTCTATATGCTCGTAGGCCTGTCAGATGTGTTCCCCTTACCGCAACTCACTGTCGCCTGCGATTAACCTGGAGTAGAAAGCATGCATTGTGGACACCGCAACAGTGGTCTTGTGTGATGTTTTCCGACGAGTCCAGGTTTGGTTTGCAGCCTGATTCTCGCCGTATTTTCATATGGAGAGCGCCAGGTACCCGTTACCACCAAGAGAACACCATTAAACGACACCGTTACAGTGCTGCAGGATGGCTCGTTTGGGGAGGAATTATTCTTTGTTTCAGAACTGACCTGCATGTTCAGAGTGTAACGATGACAGGCCACATCTATCGGGATGTCATTCTGGAACAACATGTACGTTTGTTTCGGGGCGCCATGGGTGCTGAATTTCTGTGTATGTATGACAACGCCCGTCCTCACCGTGCAAACATTGTAGACGAATGCCTTCAATCGGAGGATATCACCCGTATGGATTGGCCAGCATACTCACCGGACTTGAATCCAATAGAGCATGTGTGGGATATGCTTGGCCGACGAATTGCAGCCCGTCAACCCCCTCCCACCCGTCTACCGGAACTTCGGAGGGCATTGCTTGATGAGTGGTGTAATATTCCCCAAGATCAGATTGATAATTTGATACTCAGCATGCGTAGGCGTTGTAAGGCCTGTATTGCATCGTCCGGGAGACATACTCCGTATTAACCATCATACTAACCATGTTATACTGTTTTTTGTAAATAGGTTCTTTTTTGAAATTGGCTCCAGGGAGTAAAAATCTCAATTTTTATTAATTATGTCAAACATATAGCATCTTTTTTGCTCTTTACCTTTTGTTTAATAAATAGACTTTACAAATAAGTCAAATTTGTTTTGCTTCTGTCTCTTTCTTTGCCTGAACTTCATTATCCTTAATTTATGGACATGAGTGTATTTGTGGCAATAGCTATTTCAGATTCGCAAGTAAAAAAAATTGGAGCTTAAAAAAATTAAAAAATATATTCCATTAGTAATAGAATATTTTTTAAAAATTTAACTCTTGTTTTCACCCTGGTATTATATACTCTGGTGTTTCTCTAGTGTGGGAGGGGGCGGTATTGAAATATTCACTAGAAAAGGGGGCACCAGTTCAAAAAAGGTTGGGAACCTGTGATTTAAACAAATAATAGGACGTATTTTTCCTAGTTTGCAATTTAATAAATATAATTTGTCTAGTTTTAATGACTCATCCTGCATGTGGATAAAATTATATGCTTTTTTTAAAGAACGATTCCTTATTTCTTAATCGTATCTTAATTACTTACGCTATCAATAGAGTACTCGTAAGTTATATTTTATACATACGCAAACACATATACATGCGCATAAAAATTTCTTCAGAATATTTATATTTCTTGAATTCTATTGCTCACACAAAGAAAATCGCTTTCGCGCAAGAACTTCTTGCTCTATGGTTGTAAGTGCTTTCACTACAGTTAGAGTCTACTTATATATATGCAATTCAACAAATTGGATCAATGGACTTTGAGCGATTGTTCTCTAATACTAACAAAATCCTCCTCCTTAAACTCTGTTCCTCTCTGTCTATTCCTACTTTATACTTCATATATTTTATGAACGCTGCAACTCGTTTAGTCCAACTGATTTAAGATAATGATTTAGGATCGCGCAATATTCACTCAAAGTCTTTCAGCTTCCCATTTATTATTTACAACGATAACTTAGTGATAATATATCCGATAAACACAGATAATATTGTTTATATCTCCCCATATAAAACTTTTCCACTTTTGTACCAATACTTTATTTACCTTATCTCTATTTTTAAAGACTAGGGTTGTGATTTTAGGTTTAAAACCAAATGGAAAAGGCACTTTTTTCCCAATGAATTGTTCAGTAGAACGTCGTTTATCCGAACGTTTATTATCCGGGGCGTCAAATATCCGGACCAAAGTCCTGATACGTTTTCGAACAGTGCAATGATCAACAGTTGCTTTTCGTGAGGACAAAAATGATGGGAAAAGTCAAGGTGAGTGATATTTGGGGAATTTCAGTTGTGCGATTTGGTAAACATCTGCGCGGAATATTAGGTCAGTTTGTTTCCAAGTGAGGAGGTGTATAAGTGCTCTTTTGTTGAGTTGTGAACTGCTATGGCTTCAAATTCAAAACGGAAGCGCAACATTTTGAACATAGAGACAAAACTTGAAATATTGAACCATCCATCAAATGGTGGCGCGATGGAGTGATAGAGACAGCTATGGAGTGGTACGAACAACAATCCGAGTGCTGTCCTACTCAACTACTGCTGCTCAAGAGAATCAAAGACCTTGCAGAGAAAAAACGAAGGTGTACAATGGTATAGCGAAAAATAAGTGATTATTTTACACAATAAAGGTAAAATTGCGCCATTTTGCACCTATTTTGCTTTTACTTCAAGCTCGTTTCCCGCATGTGATGATTTTCAATATTCCTATAGTGTCCGGTTTCATGTACTGCATCGATCGCATTCGGTTTTCGGCTATCCGAAGCATCGCGTATCCGAACGGTGTCTGGTGCCAATTGATTTGGATAAACGACGTTTTACTGTAGTGCTATACAATATGCTTTCAGGATATCTAACACAAAATGTTTTTAGTAAATATTTTTCAATATCATTTATTAAGTCACTTCTGTTTAATGATTAAATCCGTTACACGTGACAATTTAAAAAAAAAAAATTGGAGATACGGAATTTGCTTAGAAATCGTTTAGAGCAGTGCCGGTTTATCCATTGGGCACTCGGAGCGGGCGCTAGGGGCTCGAAGGGCCCCGAATAAGCTAGACTTAACCAGGTTTTCTGGTAATAAATTTCGATCAGGGGTCCGTAGATCTTTTGCGCCCAGGGACCAAAATGAGCTTAAACCGGCTCTGGCTTAGAGGATATCGCTTTTATTCATATAAGGATATTTCATAGTGCCTGTATATATCATACAATAATTTTGAAAAGAATTTATTCTCACAAAACTTACAGAGAGAGATTTAAAATTCGTTATGCTTTTCCAACTTTAATTAAGCCATCAAAAAATACAGCTAGGTATTTTTCATACTGAATTTATTATTGTTAAGAAATGAAAATACAAGGAGAGTAAGGAGTATCTTGTAAGTCAGGTGATCTCTCATAAACTTCTGTTTTGTTGGAATAATGACTTTATGATAATTACGTTTACATTCAGTGATCCTGAACTCCACACATAAAATAAAGGAAAGATGAATCACAGGGTGACGGAAACCAAGAATGCAATTCAATAAGGAAAATAATGAAGTAAAATAATGAAACTGAGAGACAGTTTCATAGAAAAATTTAACAATTAAAGAGTCTATTTCAGGAGTCCAAATAGTTGCTCAACTGGCTTCCGTAGACGTTTTTAACAGCAGAAGAGCATATTGAAGAGTCGCAACCTCTAATTAATTTCGGGCATGAAGTTTATTTTGTTTGCAGCAATAATTATTCTTGCGAGATCTTCCATAGAATCAATACGAGTGCGCCTAGTAATGTTTTCAGGTGACTAAAAGAAGTCATATTGCGGATTAAGATCAAGGGACAGTGGCGGCTAGTTTAACATTTCTTTTTAATAAAATTATAAAACTTATATATTATCTTACTATTTTTATGTTTGATTACGTGAATTATATTTTTGGTAGAGCAAAAATGGAGGCTGCAGTAGCTGAGTGGCCATGGACAGGAACTCGGGCCTGGCAGTCGTGGATTCGATTTATGTTACCACTGAAAACCCACCGTCTAGAGGGCTGTGACATGATAAATCTCTCGATACTTCAAAGCCCTCTGGGTAATGTAGAAGTTTGGAGAGGGAGAGGGATTCAGGTACCGTCACCATCACTCAACCATGATTCAAAATCACAAGGTCTGTCTTGTAAATTCTGAGAGTAACCTTAATAAACAAATAAACAATCGTCATGATCACTTCTACCATTTTTCTGCTTCTGCGAGTATAACTCAGGACCATGCTATATGATAAAAAGTTTTATAAAATAATTTTGAGAAATTAAGAGGAGTATAAGTCTTTTATGAGGCTAAAACAGCAATTATCATGAAGAATAACCGAAGAGAGAAAAAAGGTTTTCCAGAAAAACTTTTCTGTGAAGATCAAATTCTTAATCTCTCTATAAATGTTAAATATATGTGTATTTTAGATAATTAGACGGAGAAATTCAAGTGTATGAAATATCGACGAGAAACAAATAGAAAATGTCTCCACTGATTATTTCGAGAGGCGTTTGATAAGGAAAGAAATCTGGTACGTGAATAATATGCACTCTCTAAAAGGATTTTTCACTTTTTGCTGCGAGTTTTAATCAACTTTTATTATATCAGAGAAATATTTTATTGTTTGTTTTTATAAGGGAAATAAAGTATTTTATAATAAAAAAACAACTAATTTTATAGCCATATTTCTTAAATATATCGTCTCAAAATAAAAAAAATAAAATAAAAAAGAGCCTTAAGCCGTACATAAGATGTCAGCGCGAAATTGAAGAACATTTTTAAAGATAAAAAATGGAAACACACACACACACATTCCGAAATAAAAACATTCTGAATTAAAATTTGGAAGAATCATTGAAAAAAAAAAGAATAAATAGATAAAAGAAACGGTAGAGACTAAGAAGGAAAGAAAAGACTAATGGAAGATATTATTTAAATATCAAATTCGACACCTAAATCATCTTCCCGAGAAGCGGAATTGCGTAAAACTGTTTGAGATTTACTCATTTCGAGATTCAATGCAGAAACTCGTCCAGCAACGATCAAAGTTAAGCCTTGTTTTTTCAGAAAAGAATGCTTTTAATATTTTTTCTGTTTCCTAGAGCCATTAAAGAATCGATCGAACTCTACTAGCTCAATTTTAATACCATGAATGTGTTCTAAAAATATACACACATGTATTCGACTGTTTTTGATTGAAGAATAAGTCATTTTTTAAAGGAAAGGCTTATGTTGTAACTTGAAGACATTTTTGCTTTGGAGCAGCAACTCTATTCCTTTCATTTTACAGTGATTTAGATATTATGATATAGGAGAAAAAATACCGCAAAAAAATATAATCATTAAATACTGTAAAAACACTAGACAAATTCATTTTTCTACATGCAAATGCGTTCATTCCAGTTCAAAAGGTTTTCCTGAAAAGGTCACATTATCAACATATGTCTAATAGTAAGAATAAATTTCTGACCTTCAAAATCTTCATAAAACATGAACATTTTTGTTATAATATTGTTTCTTAATTTCCTTTAAAATGTCCACCACAGTTAGAGTTAATAACTGACAATCTCTTATCACAATCATATTATCTTTAAGCTGAAAAAATTTAGTCCATATAAAATTTCCTTTTTTATTACGTGGAAGTGCGGTTATTCCTATTCGAAAAAATATTTGTAAAGAAATGGTAGATTTTCTTTTCGCCATGAATGTCAATCTTAGGCTTAGCACAAAAAGTTTCTCAATAATGTAACGTTTGGGCACATCTTCAAAATCGACTTTCCTATATAGATAGTATCACAGCACATCCACTCGTGTACCCCAAAATATTGCGGGGTCTTTTCATCTGACATTGCCCCGACAACCGGTGATCGTGAGAAAACCACCACTCCGCCCATGAGCCTGAAAGCCGACTGAAATTAGAGGTATAAGATAGGTGACCGCCTCACCCCAACAGAGTGAAAAGGGAGTCCGTTTTTTTTTGTTTTTGAAATACCAAAAAGATCGGCTGTGTTTGCCTCCTCCCTAACAAAGGACGTATTCTGTGGAATTGAAATAACTAATAGTACAAATAACTTCTATTCAAAATGTAAATATATTATATTTAACAGCAGTGACGCAAATAAATCAATTATTAAATTTCTTAACTCTCACACTACCATTAACTTTGCCAAACGTTACAATAGTTGGCTGGTTTAGCGAGATGTACGAACCCTTAAAAAAAATCCTAAGGCCATGGTCTAGAAAATTCCTTTTAACCAGTAACGTTCAAATGTAAGACAACGGTAATTTTAAAAAATATAAATAGAAAGGAAAACAAAAGAGCAACGTGATCTATTTAATAAAAAGGATAACTGATGGTAACTGGCAAATACAAAACCAAAAACCTTATTAACGGCATCAACTATACGTATATGTATCAAATCAATTGGAAAAAAAAATGGAAGCGTATCTCCTCAGACTAATATAATTACCAAAAGAATAATATGAGCTTAACGTGCTCTTAAAGATCTGATTGATACTATTTTATCGAAATTTAGTAAAACATTTTGAGCTAATAAAAATAGAAATAAATTTGTCTCCTTACGAAGGAAATATTAGCATTGCAAGAATTGCTCCTAATGACTTCTTTATATTATCTTTATTAATATTAATTGATTCGTATATCAAAAGAAAATATGAAAAATAGTTACCTTATAAAATAGTTACAAATTATTCATATAATTAAAAATACCCCATTAATAATTTTAATACGAAAGAAAAGGAAATAAATCGGATCTTATTATCGTTTCTTTGTTATCCTTTCACAATTTTATTACTACTGAATTATTGATAAAAATGGGAGAAAAAACTTACAAGCCATGAGAGATCTACTGTCTTCCCTGATGCATCTTGACACCACAAGTTGTCATCCGCTATGAACGGCATTGCCTACGAAAATCGAACACCTGCAATGGAAAGAAAGATACAAAAATCGATTATACTCATACACAGAAAAACGTTAAAGCATTCAAATTAAATTAATTCAGAAAATTACTAAAGAATTAGCTGGTTTACATTGAATACCGTACTAGAAACAACACGAGAGCTATTACGGACATATGAATCAATTCTGGAACCCCCACTCGCTTTAATCAACGCTAGTGATTTGAGACTACTGAGGATTACTTAACATATGTTATATGACCCCGCTATATGATAAGATCTGTGATGCCCAAACCCATTGTTAAGGAGTATCTCTGATTGAAATTTCAATACTGAAATACACTGTTGTGAGCTAGGCTCTAAGTCACAGTTATACGAGTAATCTTCTACGTTGAATGCACACGCATATGTCATTCTTGAAATGCCTTTCCTTTCTAAATATTAGTGTTATTAAATATTTGTTTGCTGGCAGGGCGGCGTAGTTGGATAGGCGCTGGTCTTATACACATGTTTGCGGGTTCAACCCCGGCCGAAATCGGTGGGATTTTCATGATGCAAAAAATGGACAACGTCCATGTTGTATGATCATGCGGCATGTTCAAGATGCCTAGAGTGCCTCTTTGGATTGAGTGCTCTCGGCAAAATTACATTCCTAGTACAACAATCCGCATCGTCAGAGCTTAGATGCTTTCCTCTGAGGAGGAAACTGGGCGTCAAAATTACATTGTGCAATTGGTGTCCATCTACATGGTGCCACACTAAAAAGGGATACCAACTCCCGGGGAATGTACTTGGTCTACAACGGTAATTATTAACCCGTAGCCCTATTTGAAAGGAAAAAAAATATTTGTTTATAGAATTACGAGCTTATGATTTACGATTAGTCTAATCAGCATATAAAAACTCTTTTAAATGTTATAGATCTTACACATTGTATTGATTTCAGTCAATAAATTTGATAAATAATTTATTAAATTCTCTTTTACGTTTCGCAGTATGTATTTTCTTATAGATTTTAAAGTAGAGAGAAAGATGTCTCTGAAACAATTTTTGTAATATTTTAAAATTAAAAAAATTTCATCATTGGTCTTTGATTTAAAAAAATAATTAAATATTTATTCCGAATACAGGTGTAACATTAGCAAAACTAAAGCTGCATACACAAAACACGTTTCTCACTTTTAAAAAACATATTATTATTTAATTACTTATAATATACTTAGGGGAGTGAAAGTTACCAAAGAGAGGTATAAACTTTTCTCAATTTTAGATTATATATATATATATATATATATATATATATATATATATATATATATGCTGCATTTATTTTTTTAAATAATTTTTTTGCTTAGTAAATATATCTTCATGAACTTTTTATGTTTTCTAGAATTCATAAGCTTTTATTCATAGATCTAACTTCTTTAAAAGATTATTATTTGCCTATTTTTTTGGTTAAAAACCGCAACAAAATAACGGAATCCACACACATTGCCAAGATTGATTTCTTATTATCCTCTTGATTTAAAAGCCCGATAATACTCGTGTAGTATTACAATACATAATAATCTGTAACCACAATCTGTTATAATAAATATAATACTATAATATTTATAAATAATATTCAAAATATAATATTCTATATTTATAAAGTTTAAAATTTAGCAATAAAAAGGGAAATTGTGCACACCTTTTTACAGAATAATTGTTTAAAGGTTAGAAACAATGACATTAATCGTAAACAAACAATATTTCAATCTATTTTCTGTTTAGATCTTTTCAGTTCCGTGTAATAAATCCCGCCGAAAGTTACAATGAATATGAAAACAAATGAAATATAAAGTATGTTTAAAATAAGTTTCGTGTGTGCCTTAAAGTATCGATAATCAAAATTGATAATTTGTTGATATATAGTTTAGAAGAATCATTAGGAATCTATACAAAAAAAAATTTTGCAAAATATTTTATACTTTTGTCACCCGAAACAAATTTGAGGCCCAAGTCAATGAAATTAATATCTTTAAGAAATACTTACGTTATTAAATAGTTAGTCAGAACTTTTAAAATTATAAGCCAAATAAATTATAAGTGTAAAAATTTTGCATAAAAATATTTTTCATTAAGTTTATGTTTCTAAGGTACAGCATGAAGACTTTTTTTCATATATATATAACAAACTTTAATCTCTTACTTTAAAAACATACGCTTATAAAACGTTGTTAATTTGATAATAAGTTTGAAATAAAGATTACTTAGATTTACAGAGCGAGATTATTTTTCAGGGATTATATATATAAACTAAGATTCATTTTTTTGCAGAATTTCAGATTAGGCGGAAAAGATGATATTTTTTAAAGTAATTAAAATTATGTAAGCTGATGATAATAATGAGGGTTATATTTTTATATCAAAAGAATGTTGCTATTTTTTTAGGAAGTGATTGTCTTATATTGTGAAAAAATCCTATTTTAATGATGAAATCTATTTTTTATGACTTCAGAAATCGAATGTACAAATTTAAGAAGAGAGAGAGAGAGAGCTTGGTTTTTTTATGTGACGGAGAAGAACGAAAAGAACGTCTACACATAACCTCATCGAATTTCGTATTAATTAAGAAATCAAAAACAAAAATCGCTCATTACATCGAATGATTTAAGTTTTAAAAATGAATAACAATATTTCAATTTAAATAATGAATAACAATATTTCAATTTAAATAATGAATAACAATATTTCAATTTAAATAATGAATAAAAATGCTTTAATTTAAATAATGAATATATATATATATATATAAATGTTTTAATCTAATGTTTAAGATAATAAAATATTAAATATACCAATGTAATGGTATGGTATTTCATTGTAAGGCCACGATAGTCTAGTGGGGGCTGGAGTGCCCTGAGTTCAAGCCTTGTGCCGCTGAAGACTTGTCGTGTAGAGGGTGGCCGTTGCACATTAAATATGTCGAGGATCAATCAAGCGTCTTCCTGTTGGTGTGGTATGAAAGTTAGGAGAGGGCGGTAGCTCGCTTGCCGTCCTCTCCTAACGGTGGGTGGGTGAATATTAACGCCGCACTGTTCAGCTACACGAGGGCTTTTGGCGACAGACCTCATAGTTTTGAACTATGGTCAAGTAACAAGGACGACACCTGAGCTTGCACCTCCTCTCCTAACTACCACACCACACCGACGGGAGGACGTTTGAACTCTCGATAGATTTAACGTGCCTTCAACAGTACTAGGCTCGAACTCATGACACAGTCCGATTAAGTGAGTGAATATCAACGTCGCATTGCCCAGCTACACGAGGGCTTTTGGCGACGGACCACGTAATTTTGAACCATGGTCAAGCCACAGTCCGATACCTTGACCACTAGGCTACCGAGGCTCCTTATTTGCGAGACATTTATCTGATTAACGCAAACCACACCCTTTCTTTTCACTAGTGGCCATGGTAGCCTAGTGACTCGTGGCTGTGTGTGTGGAGTGTCGTGGGTTCGAGCCTTGTACCAGTGAAATTTCGTAGGCACGTTCCTTTCACGGAGTAGAGATCAACTAAAAAGGGGGTTTTGCAAAATTCGACTCCAAGGGGCGTGGTGAGAGCCAGAGACGTAATAGATAAATATTCCCGTTTTTGAACTATTAGACCTAAAGACTTGAAATTTGGGAGGCATTTTACTTTCATGGAGTAGAGTTCCTCTAAGAACGGGTTTTGTGAAAATTGACCCCTAAAGTGGCTTAAGGGGTGTTAAGCAGCGTTCTAGATAAAAATTCCTGTTTTTGAACTGTTACACATACTCGAAATTGGGTGGGGATGTTTCAATTAATGAATAAAGATCTTTTATAAAAACATATATTTTACGAAAATCGACTCCTATGGGAAGAGCAGGAAGTTACTAGCGTATTAATAATAATAAAAAAAACATTCCCGTTTTCGAATTACTTGACCAACGGCAATGAAATTTGTTACGCATGTTTCTTTTGTTGAATTGAAATCCACTAAGAACTATTCTAACGGAAATTGACTTTCAAAGGGGGTTACGGGGCTTATTGATAAAAAAAATTCCGTTTTTCAAACTCGAAAATTGGCAAGCATTTTATATTATTAAGTAGAAATCCCCTTTTTAGAGAGCGGATTATGAGAGCGTGAAAGATAATTCTACGATAATTTAGAAGTTATTGTTTAGAAGTCCTCTGTCCTTTTTAAATCAATGTTTTTCAATATAATCGAACACTTAACGCTAGAACTTGGATATCAGTAGCTATATATATAAAGGAGAAAAGCGACTCACTCACTGACTGACTGACTGACTGACTAATCACGAAATCTCTGGAACTATTCAACCTACAGACTTGAAATTTGGTAGACATGTTCCTTTGATAGAGTAGACATCAGCTAAGAAAGGATTTTCCGAAATTCGAAACGCAAGGGGCGTTACGGGGGGTTAAGGGCTTTAATAATAATGGTTTACATGTTTAAACTACTTGATGTACAATCTTGAAATTGGGTAAGCGGATTCCTTTCAGAGTAGAGATCCGCTACAAAATGAGTTTGCTGAAAATCGACCCCCAAGTGGCGTTGCAAGGGCTTAGGGGGCGTTATAGATAATTATTTCCATTTTTAAACTATTTGACGCACTGTCTTTAAATTTGATATATATATAGATTCCTTTCGTAGAATAATGATCAGTTACAAAACGGGTTTTGTGAAAACAGACTTCTAAGTGGCGTTGCGGGGGATTAAGGGGCGTAATAGATAAATATATCCGTTTTTAAACTACTTCACCTACCTGCTTGAAAATTGGTAGGTAAGTTTCTTTCCTGGAGTAAATATCCGCTACAAAATGGGTTTTGGGAAAATTGACCCCCAAGGGGTGTTGCGGGGGCGGGGGGTTTAAGGGGCGTTATAAATTCCTATTTTTAAGTTATTAGACGTACAGTCTTGAAACTTAGCAACCAGATTCCTCTCATAGGGTAGAGATACGCTAAAAATGGGTTTCGTGAAAATTGCCACCAAGTGGCGTTGAGGGGACTTAAGGGGCGTTATAGATAATTATTTCCATTTTTAAACTATCAGACGCACAGTCTTTATATTTGATAAAGAGATTTCTTTCATAGAGTAGAGATCAGGTATAAGAAGGTTTTGTGAAAACAGACCTCTAAGTGGCGTTGCAGGGGAATAAGTGGCGTAAGAGATAAATATTTTCGTTTTTAAACTATTTGACCTACCTGCTTGAAAATTGGTAGGAATGTTTCTTTCATGGAGTAAATATCCGCTACAAAACGGGTTTGGAGAAAATTGACCCCCAAGGGGGGTTAAGGGCAGATATAAATAATTATTTCTTTTTTTAAACTATTAGGCTCACAGTCTTGAAATTTGGTTAGCAGATTCCTCTCATAGGATAGAAATACACTACAAAATGTTTTTTGCGAAAATCGACCCCTAGGTGGCGTTGCGGGGGTTCAAGGGGCGTTATTGATAATTTTTTTGCATTTTTAATTTATTGGACGCACAGTCTTCAAATTTTGCTAAGCAGATTTCTTTCATAGAGTGCAATTCCCCTACAAAATGGGTTTTGTGAAAACAGACCCAGAAGTGGCGTTAAGGGGGCTCAAGTGGCGTTATAGACAACTACCCCCATTTTTAAACTGTTAGACGTACAGTCTTGAAATTTGATAAGCAGATTCCTTTCGTAAAGTAGAGAACCGCTACAAAATGGGTTTCGCGAATATCAACTACTAAGTTTAATTTCGGGAGATTAAGAGGCGTAATCGATAAATATTTCCATTTTTAAACTACTTGATCATCCTGCTTGAAAATTGGTAGGCATGTTCTTTTCATGAAATAGAGTTCCTCTAACAAAGAGTAAAATGAAAATTGACCCCCAAAGATGTTTGCGAGGGGTCAAGAGGAGTTACAGAAAAAAATTCCTGTTTTTAATTGTTAGACCCATATACTTGAAATTTGTTAAGCATGTTTCTTTTGTTGAATAGGGATCCACTAAGAATAAATTTTAAGCAAATCAAGTTCTGGGGGGTTGCAGGGGGTTACTGGGAAGTATTGACAAAAAAAAATACTTTTTTCGAGCTACAAGGACTATAATAATGAAATTTGGTTTGCATTTTTCTTTTGTTGAATTGAAATCCGCTAAGAGCGGTTATTTTGGAAAACGGCTCTCAACGGGATTACGGGGATATTTATAGTAAAACTTTTGCTTTTTTCTGTTAGATTTAGACTTGAAATTTGGCTTGCATGTTCAATTTACGGAGTAGAGATCCACCGAAAATTGGTTTTGCGGGAATCCACTTGGTTTTTGGGTTACGAAAGAGCAAACATCATTCTATGCTTCAATTTTAGAGATTTTTAGAAAATACAAATTAGATGAGTTCTGCCCTTTTTTTTTTATCAACAGGTGACAGTTACAGGTATAAGTATATTTTTCAATTCAATCAAATTCTTAATGCTAGGACTTAGATATCAATAATTTATACATATATATAAGCAGTAAAAATTTATAAAACATCATGAAATACCCAGCGAAGCGGGCGGGTAACAGCTAGTTATATATATATATAACGAGTATATAATTATACAACATCTTGAAGTAACCAGCGAAGCGGGGGGTAACGGTTAGTTAAATATATTCGTAATGAGGCCACTGATATTTTAGAGAATTTTTATTAACACAAATTTTGTTTTAGATCTCTATTTCGCTACTACATAATAGGAGAAACAATCGCGTTTACACATTCTATTTATCATCTTATCGTAATCTTAATCGTAATAAAACAACTGATATTTTTACGCGAAGTAGTCAAATATATTTCAACTTCAGATACCAAGTATTAAAAGTTGTCAGGAAAACCAACGTTGATGAAATACTTTGGTGTGTTTGTTACAAAAATATGCATCACAGTTTCCTCTATTATAAAGCTTAGATATCCGTTAAGAAGAAATAATAAAATAAAAATTAAATAAAACTTTATAGCTATCGCAAAGCTAAAATCGCAAAACTTTATAAGCTATAAACTTTTTTAATGTGAAACGATTTCCACTACTGTGTGATATACTGGATTTATATTTTTAACACTTATATTCTTTCTATTGTAATAGAGAGAATGATATTTTTCGTTCTTTTGATATTTTTATAAGCTGTTACATCATTATTACAAAATCATCGTTCGATATTTTTACTCAGCGTTCTATACACTACTTCGTCGCTATATTTTCGTTGTATACTGCCCATAAATAAGTTTTATTGAACTTTGTATAATGGTTTTAAATGCTAGGGTAAATCTATAAACAGCGAAATAGTTTTTTTTTTTTGGTCTTAACGCATACTTTTAGGTTTCAGAGAAAAAAATATTAAAATAGTTTGGTAAAACAGTACAAATTTTTTTAATACTATTTTACATATATACTTCATTTAAAGTAAGAGAATGAATACGGACTGTTAAGGGTCATAAGTCGACAATGAAATAGTAAACACAAGCGGTTTCATATGATCCCCTCCAGAAAAAGCCACTTCGAAAACACTAAGATAAAAAAAACAAGATTTCTAAAGAAAGTATTTTTTTTTTTTTGAGATTTTTTTAGATGAAATTTTGAATTATGGTAAAACAATGAGGACGACACCTGTGACCTCTCCTAACTTCCACACCACACCAATGGGAGGACGTTTGAGCATGTAGCGACACCCTCTACAAGGCGGGTCTTCTAGAGCCCTAGCGCATTTTGTAGAAAGATTATTTGAAATATTTTATAAAAATATTTCAAAAATGATTATATAGATTTAGATGTCAAGTCTACGCGCTTGAAATCGTTCATTTGTTACTTACTTTTTAAAATGTAACCCCAAAACAAATAAATCTGAAGCGAATATTATAATTTTTCAAGAAAAAAAGTGGCCAAATATTTAAACGTATTTGAAGTAATACGGCAAGAAATTTTAATTAAAGAGTATAAATATTGTTGATTTAGTACGGCTCTCACGTAGACTAAAATGGACATTAACAGAGACCTTGAAGGGCCTATAATAATTTCAAACGTCCTCTAGATAAAATAGTTTATCTAAAAAAACTCTTATATAAATCAGGAAATACGATCCCCTCAAATTGTTCAGGAAACCTTTCGCATCCAAATTTAAAAAAATTCCTGTTACCTAGCAGCTTTGCTCTCCGTATAGTGAACAACTCAACAAATATTGAACAAATCTGATGCTAGATGTATTGTGAACAGTGTGTATTGTCTACACACACAAAATAAAACTTTTCCTACAGTCAAAATTACAAATAAAAAAAAACTCTTTTGGATACCACAGTAAAAATTTTTGTTTTGTTTTTCTCTTAAGAAACTGTTGAGTTTCTTAGAAATCACTTATAGCTTAATTTTACGCTCATTTCCATATTAATTTTAATCAACTTCATGCTATTTCCACTACTTATCATAATTAATATAATATAACATGCTTCTTTCATAAAATAATAATTGAATAATATCACATAATTACTTAATTTTAATACAATTAATTTTAAAACAAAAATAATGAAATGGCCAAAATTAATAAAAATTATTATCAGTTATATTCTATTGCATTACACATAATTATAATAACTAGATTAAAAATATATAGCTATTTTTATTTATTTGTATTATTATTATTATTGTATATTAAAATTGGAAGCTTTCAAAATAGTTTTCTTTTCGGAGCACAACACCATTACGCTTTTAATAAGGGAAATTAAAATTCATTTTGTGAAAAACAAATTACTGGAAATAAACTCTTAAGAAACATTCACGTACCTTTGATCGAATAAGAAATTTTCACAAGCTTCCTTTTCTTTTTTGTTTCTCTTTCGTAGTTTCTAGCTTCGATTAAAAATAATTTCTATTCTATTCATATTAAAATTAGGTTTTCATCGGCATTAGTGTGAGGAATCCTTATAACATCAAAAACTCTCATCAAAGAAGTATTCATAGTCTGCTTCTAAAGGCTTCTAAGCGCCCCAATTTCTGTTAAATTAAATTTTATTTTATCTATTATACGCTATGTAAAAATTATTAGCGACCGATATTGTGTTAGAGATGAACAGAATTAAAAATAATATTTGGAAGTTTAAGTTTTTATATTGATTATAGCTTTCCCTTTTAAAAATTAGTTGAAATTTTTAATTTGAGATAGTAGATATTGATATAGATGCAAAAATAGACAAAATATCAATATAAAAATGAACTTACGAGAGATGATAATTAATTATAATTATTCATCTGTTCAGTTGAAAACAGTTCGTAAACAGAACTTTTGAACATAAAGCAACAAATAAGAGATTGTATACAGTATGTTTGGATTAATTATGGAATAGACGAAAAAAATTAATAATTATTATAGTTCACTGAAAGCTTTTTCTTAAAACTCATAATATTTTAATCACTAAATTAAGAACTAAACCGAATAATTGTATTGATAAAAAACAAACACATTTCCTTTTCCCATTAATGTGAAATTTATTACGAAAAATTGAGAAATATTTTTAAAAAAGAAGAAAATAATTTTAGAGATGACACACGAATAATTTAATTATTTTAATTAAAATTCTGATCTTAACACAAATTTTTACAAGTAATTTTTAAGTAATTGAGCTTTTTTTAAAAAAAAAATATTTTCATAATTTTACGATAATTATTATAATAGCAAAAGTATTTTTGTTACAGATTTTAATTAATTAGAAGGCCATTTTTTTAAAAACTGACTTCTTAAAAAAATTTACAACGCTATACTTACTGATTTCATAAGTATAGCAATCATTTAATTATTTTTTAACTTCTAAAAATAAATTAATAATAAATAAAAATAATTCTTTAATGCGAATTATGAAACGATGAAAGCAAATATTTATTTTAAAAATTACTCTATAAAAATATGTTTAGTTAAAGGTTAATTTTTTGTAGAGAAAAATTATCGGTATAGATTTAAGCAACAATCACATATGCGCATATTTCGAACAAAAACTACAAATGCATATTTATAAATACATATATCAAAATTAAGATTTAATGTGTTTCAGTACAATATACAGATAAAATGAAACTAAATGAGTTTTGCTAGTACTTCAAGAGTTAACGATACAAATGAGAACCCCTATATAATTCCTATATACATATAGTAATGATTATTTCTATAAACGAGAAGTCGGGAAGAAATAAATTTGGGGGTTGAGTGGAATTGATTTATAAACACCTAACGAATAATGACAAAACCAAATAAACTGACAAAATGACTGAAAAAAATAAACTATGGAAACAATTTTTAGACTTAAAAATAATTTTGAATTATACGTATTAAAAATTGGAATTTTGATACATGTTTTGTATTTATTGACTATGTATTAATAATATTATAGATGCAGAATGTCTTTTATATTAATATTATTCAATAATAATTTCAGAACTATAAATCTGCAAAAAAAAAAAAGTTTTTTTTAAACTATGATTATAGAAACTAAAATATTCAAAAAAGAACTACTATAAAATTGAATACCAATTTTTTGGATTGTATAAATCAATTGAATATAACACGCAATATTCAAAATTACTTTTCCTGTAAGCAATATAAAAGAAATATATTTGTTCGTTTAACTAGAAAATCTATTGAAAAATACATTCAATTTACAAAAAATGCCAATGTGCACTTACAGATTTAAACACAACCGCGTTAAAAAAAGAAAAACACCGTTGTTTTCTTCCCATCATGCAATTTATGTCAAGTATATGAAAACAACCCGAAAAAGGTATGAATGAAAATTTTGAACAAAAAATATACCTTCGAAATTCCTCATACAAGGAAAGAAAAGAAATTGCCCCCCCCCCCCCGATAAAAAATAAACAACTCCTTTCCGAGAGTCTTTTTCCCCTTTCACTAAATGCGACGACAAAGTTTAGTATAAACATAATTAAAGATGAGACATATGACTAATGTTTACGGAAATAAAACCACGCGTTACAAAAATTATCAATAACTGGAAGCTTCAGAAATTGATTGAGAATGTTAAAAGAAGCTTCGCCTTTAAACAACAGAGAATGAAGGAGAAAAAATCAGGAGAAAAGGAAAAAAATAGAAAAAAAAAATACTTGATGAGTAAGAATACTTCCCTTATAACTCGTTCGGAACAGAGACATCCGTCTTGCTTCCGGCATGTTAGGTGATCATGATTAAACTGAATTGTGGCTTCCACAAGTGATAGTATGAAGATGACTCGTGGTGCCATCTACTGGCGATAGGAATGAGAAATCCGCTCTAAAATATACTATTGCGAAATGCTGTGCGCGTAGTTTTATTTTAGATTAAAGGGAGGAAAGCAAAAAAAACCACACAGCCTTCATCTTAAAGGATATTTCTTGCAGCTTTAACCAGTATGTTTTTAAAGCGGATTTAATTTTAATTTACTGTGTTGGATGACGTCATTAAGCAGTGGCGTAACGGAGAACATTAGGGCCCCCTGCAAAGTCAAGTTTTGGCAAAAGAAAAATTGCAAAACCATAACATCAGGCTTTTGGCCCCATAGAACTCTGTTGCGGGGCGTGTATGTTACACCACTGTCGCTAAGCAAAATATTAATCTTAATTTTTTGTCATAGTACAATCAAATCACTGTTATGAACAAAAAATTATTATTAAAAATAAACATTTCTCAATATTTTGTCTTTAAAAATTAGTTATTACAGTGATGATGAGTACAATCTATAATGATGAATACAAGATACGAGATTCAAATACTTTTGTTTTACCTCTCTTCTCTTCTGGTTTTGTTAATCAAACATTTACTTTTACTGAAGGAAGCTATATAATTGTGAATGGTATTATTCAGCAAGAATTAAATTATAACTTAAGATTAAATTAATTAATTTATTTATTAGTTATTACCATTTACATTTTTAGTTATACAAGAAAATTGAAATCTATAAAAATTAAAGGGAAAGCTTTTTAAACTATGGACACATGAAAATTTAAAAACAAAAGAAGATTAGTTTTTTAAACTTTTAAAAATATTTCATTATGTTTGAATATTTGAAAAGTTGCAAACTGTTTGAAATGATATTAAGTTTTAACAATTTGTCTAGCAATTATAAAAGGATTAAAACATTCATTGGTGTAACGGTAGCACAACTGTGGTGTTTTACGTATTACGTAACCTTGTAAAATTTATTTATTTCAAAAATGTGTGGTAAATTGGGGGTGAGACTTAGAATTGATGGCGGCTTAGATTCGAGTAAATACGATATAATATATAAAAAAATGTCTGATAGAAAAATTCGAATCAGGTTGACCATCCAACAAAATTTGCAAATTGTTTAGAGGAAAAAATATTTACATGAAATGTATTATTAATAGTAATTTTTTAAAAAGAAAAAAGCAGCACTAAATGTGTGTGATATATATGAGGCATATAATTCATTCTTCTTTTATCATATTAACTATTTTTAGATCACGAAAACGAAGGAAAAAAGAAAAACATTTCATACAACTTTCTAAATCTGTTACCTAGTTTTTTCTTGGGTATTGGGATTAAGTAAACGTAATCTATATACTATGGAACTGTTAGGGGAAAGTAAGAAAAAATCGATATAATCTGTAACATCTGTTGCAGTATTTTGGATGTCACAAAAACGACCGGATTTAGTGTATTTTGAACGGAAAGCAAAACAGAGGAGGGAGAGAGATTAGAGAGTAAGAAAAGCAAAAGATTAATTCTTTCACCTTTGCTGGACAGTGAAATAATAATATAAAAGATCTCTTGAACTGAGCGAGGAAATACAGTGTAACAATTTTCGTGAAAAACTGCAACATTGTAATTCATACATCTGTTTATGATACTATGTTTACGAAAGTTCAAAATATTCAGTAAATAAATATTTTTTTTAAGAAAACAATGTGAAAACTTATTATTATTAGTAGTAGTAATAGAAGACAAACACTGAACACACATTTTATTGTAGAAAAAAAAATGATCAGTTCGGATAAAAATTCACGGAATAATAAAATATGCTGTTCTTTACAGGATAATGAATTCAGAATATAATATAAAAACGTTGGAGCACTTTTCTAATAGAAGAAATGTTCGATTTGTGGTTCTTTCTCTCACATTTACACAAAGACAGACTGAGTAGTAAAAACATCAAAAGAAGTTTTTTCAAGTCAACTCTTTCTTTTTCTCATAACTACTATCTGTTTAACGAACTTAATCTAAGTTGAGGAAATGGCGACGACATTCACGTGAAGTCGCCAAACTAAAAAAAAAAAATTAAAAAAAATGACAATAATAATACGCGCAACAACACGGAAGTGAAAGTAAATCGCTCATCTCAAATTTTAAGAGAAGAATAAATATTTTGAAAACGTTACGTTGTATGTTCTTTGTTAGTGAATTTTTTGTCAAGTTTCGATTCTTTATTTAATGAACAGCCAAGGAAAAAAGCGTAAAATCAAAAATAAATAAAGATTGAGGGAAAGACAATACGTAACCGGAAATGCATAAATATGAACACTGAACATTAAAATGCAGAAAATCCATTATTAAAGGATTTTAAATCTCTGAAATGCTCTTTGAGACAGGATTTCAAAATTACGCCAAAAAATTAAAGGAAGTTCACGAGCTGTTATGAATATAACCAGGAATGAAACACACATCTACAAAAAAAAGCTACAAATTTAGTGTATTGTAAGAAATATATATCTCTTAACTAAGATATACAACAAGTTTTCGATTGAAATCAATGAATACACTGAAGCAAAAATAGTTTTTACCCTAAAATCTGGCGAATAACGCGCACTTTAAACACAAAAAATAAGATCGAAATTTAAGAGTGCGCGTTATACGGAGGGTATAAAAATGACAGCTTCAAAAATAAAAAAAGGGATGAGAATTAAAGAAAATTAGATTTTTACATAGATCAGAATACCGGTTTTTTTTCAAGAAATGTCATACCTAATGAACTTAAAGGGTCCGTAGTTCAAGAAGTATACCATTTTTTTCCCTTCAAAATCCTGGAATAATACCCGACATCGATAATAAATGACTTCAAAACATAATACTTCAAACACATATTTCAAGTTTCTTCGTAAAAAAGGGAATGCGCGTTATACGCCGGATTAACGATAATAAACACAATTTCCATAACACTAATTTTTCCATAGAGGAAATTGATGCTTATATTATTAACATTTTTGTTTGTTATTTTTGGGAAGAAAATTTGTAGTCCCTCGAATTGCACTATGAGATATTATGGCAGCCTAGTGTATCAGGTTTGGCAGGTTTGCTTTGCGACTTATTTAAAGTCTCCCGAGACTTTAAATAAGTCGAGGCTCAAAATTCTCACAGTGGTGTGTTGTAGAAATTTGGAGAGTAGAATGCCAGTTAGGACATGGTTATCTTCAAATAGGATATATATATCCTGTTAATTGAATAATTAAGGATACCTCAATTGTATGACCGCATGCATATACACAAGTATAATTATTTTAATAACGTGTTTGTGTAAAATTCTAAAGAACGAATACAAAGTTCAAATAAGAGATATGTGTATTAAATGTAGTTATTTACTAATTTTGATGTTTAATAATTTCTATAAAATTCTTTGAAATATTTCTTTCCTTTTATACACGAAAACAAGTACACACAAAGAAGACAAAGTCGAAATTTATTAGGAACTGAAGAGATTTCCGTAGGCACTTGTTTCACGTGAAAAACAAATGCTAGAAAAAGAAAAGAAAAAGAAACAATGCTATTTTCTTTCCGTAAGGAAAATTAATCGAACCTATATTTTTTCAATAAAAATGATGATATTAAAAGATTGAAAAAGTTAAAACTTGCTATATTTACTTTCTTAAAATGTATAAACTATTTTTGATAATTTATATTGAATTTATTTTTTTATCTTTAAATTATCAAACCAATAAATTTACTGATTAAAAATCCGGAAAAATGCACATTTTTAGGAAGATTTAATCATTTAAAAAAATTAAAGAATTTTTCACACTATCTATTATTACGGGGAAAAACGAGTTATTCTTCGATGAACCTGCAAACGAATCTCTCAGTTGCAATTCAATATAAAAACAAATTACTAAAGCACTTACATTTTTTGTATTTTCTATTTCTAAAAGAGAAGTAAAGGTGACTTACATCCCCCCCCCCCCACTGTGAATTTCAACACAATAAAACTTCCAGGAAACATTTGCACTGAATTTCATGAAAATTATAATTATAAAATTGAGTTACACTGCTTTAAAAAAAGTTTTCTAACCTTTACAACAGATTTCGATGTATCTATCTAAAAGTTTTGTAGAAGTTGAAAAGACTATTTTTTTTTTTATCTTCTGCATCGTTTTTTGAATTTAATGTTATGAAGTGGAGACTTCCTTTCAATATTGCCGAAATATTTGTACGATTCGCAATACAAACATGCTGCTATTATTTCTCTGTTATACTCTATACTTTTCATTAACTTCAATTAGGGAAGATTAACTTTACCAGCTTTAATGTTATGTTCAGAAGTTAATTTCTGAAAATAAATTTTCTTTTCTTCCAGTGCATAAATAAACATAATCCGTTTGGACAGTCTCAGAATACTCAATGATGACTTGAAGCAAATACTTCATTTATAGATTTTTATCGCATCATTCATCATTTTTGAGCTCATCTGTATTGAGATGAATAGCCATGCTGAAAGGTACCACGGAATTCTTCAATAGATTTCGGTCCATTAATCTTTGAAATGATTGCAGTTATAATCGATATTCTATTTAATAGTCATAGTCAAAACCTTTAATACTTCTTCACTTGACTTCTTTTTAATTTTCTCAGGTTATTATTTTTTTTTAGAAAAAAACTAATTGTCACTTTTTCAAGCATCACGAAGCCTTGTTATGTTAAGAAATACATGCAATATAAAAATTAAATTGTAAAAATGTATTCTGAAATATCCATTACTATATAATAAATGGAATAAATATTTCTTACAACTGAATCCAAAACAATCCTTGGAATCTTTGAATTTCTAGAATGGCAAACACTTGATAAGCCCACAATTGTTTTTTAAATGGTAATTTTAATTAATTCGTAAAACAATGCAATTTTTTAACTTATACTGATGACTCTCCCTTTGGGCAATTCTTAATTTAGAGAAAATTGCAAAATTTTATTCGATTCTTAATTTGCTAGAAATTACCAAAGATTTCTAATAGCCTTTAAGTGTTGCTTAATTATTTAGACAAAATTCTCAAAAAGATCTAAGTTTAGCTTGTTACATTTCAAATTTCTAAAATTTGAGATAAAGTCAATATTAAGTTAAGTTATTTAAAAAAATTAAGCAATTCTTAATTAACCGAAAATTGCAAAATTATTCGATTCTTAATTTTGCAAAAAATTACAAAAGATTTCTAGAAGACTTTACTTTAAGTATTTTTTCTTAATTATTTAGCAAAATTCACAAAAAGATTCAAATTTATATTAAATTTCAAAATTTTAAAATTTAAGATAAAGTTAACATTATCTTTTAATTTAAGTCTTAATTATATTGCAGCATACACACTGCCTCATTCGATGTTCATTTACATTCATTTTTCGTAAAGTTATCTTTACATTTATCATATTTTTACACTCGGGTAGTGCTACAGATATTCATAGTCATAAAGAAAAAATAACAGCGAAAATTAATAGTTCTTATTTGTTTCCCATCTTCATCATTAAAATAAGCTTACTCTGTAATTTTATTTAAAGCATGATTTTCGACATCCACTTTCGTTTAAAATGAGTGTTCATTTCATCCGCTGGAATAATTTACTCATTTAGAAAATTTTGGTAAACAGCTTATGTGTCAACGGGAAATAATCTTCATAGAATTTTCGTTTTACCCGTATTTCCCAACATTTATTTATATTTTCCGAATAGATACGATTTTTGTCAACAGTAAAACGAAAATAATACTCATAAGGTCATTGAACTGTAGGATGATGAAGATAAAGTATCTACAAGATAAAGCAGGAAAGAAAGTGATGATCATAATAATGATGAAGATAAGAGTGATTTTCTTCATATAGGCCGGAACTAGATATTTGTAGCGAATAAATTAAGATGATTAGCACCATTTATTTTTCTGATAATGAATTATGCAACTAACAAATGAAATATATATCAAATGATCAATAATTCCATCATTAGTTAGTTTAATGGTAATTTTCTCTTTTATTTATGATACAAAAATATGATATAATGTATCAAATATTTAATTCTCAAGCTTGAGCAACTCAGAAAAGCTAATAATCAAATAAAAAACATTTAATTTTGTGTTCGTTGTCACGAACATTATATGTAATTTTATTGCATCTCTGAATTTTGTATTACATATGTGAAGGAAAAAATTGACATAGGAATCAGTTCAAAATGCTTAAAATCAAAGACTTTTTCAAGCTTTCAACCATTACTTCGTTGTTATATCGCGTGAAAATATTTGCGTAAATTGATTGACCCTTAACGTCACATTCAGAAGTAATGTCATGGCTTAGTATGGTGTTTAGCTATTACTTTTATAATGGGGTACTCAATTATACATTTTTTTACTAAACACCATACATTCATACATTATTTTACATTTTTCTCCTGTTATAACCATTAGTCAATCTATATAGTTATGACTTTATCCACCCAAGAATGGCTTGCTGAAATGTGTTTGTTGACCTTCTCTGCTTTACCTTATTGCGAAGGATGTAGATTCATGAGTGGTTTAGCATCTCAAAGCCTACACAACTAGCATGCGTCACCAACTGGAATATTTAAGAGAAAGGACTAGAATAACACAGCTACAACGAACATTCTGAAGAAGGTATGTACCTCTTTCACTTCGGAAACTCAAAGAACTCAGCAATATCTATGTAACTACAAATTGTTTGGTATTTACAACAAGTTTCTTCTATATTATTTTTCATTGAAATATAAGATAGGAACACTAGTTTCCAAAATTTGCTCCTTTAAACAATAAGACTAATTAATTACTGTAAATTAGACTGATATTTAATTACGATACAATAGTATATGCAGTATGATATAGCCTATTATCCTTTTTTTTCCAGCTCAGAATCAGTATTGTTTAGTTGCCTTATTTAATTACAATTTTTCTTTTGAACACAAAATATATTTCATACTTCTCCGTTGTTTTTTTTAAACATTTCATTCAATCAATTAATATGCAATACAGAAGAAAATAAACCCAATAGAATTAGTTAATTTATTTTATAGCTTTTGTTTGAAAACATTCTAAAGTTGACAAATGTGACTTGACAAATAAAAATGTTTGATTACAGAAATAAAACAATTGTAATCTATTAATCTCAAAATGAGAAAAGATGTTTTAACACTATGGCATATTTATAAATACTTCAATACATTATATATATATTTATATTTATATAAATATATT
This sequence comes from Trichonephila clavata, assembly GCA_019973975.1. Classification (NCBI taxonomy): domain Eukaryota; kingdom Metazoa; phylum Arthropoda; class Arachnida; order Araneae; family Nephilidae; genus Trichonephila; species Trichonephila clavata. Next base: position 293,343 of record BMAO01010854.1, read on the forward strand.
ACAGTATAATTCGATGCTCAAAAAATATCACAGACCAAAAGTCAAAAATTCTACTTTGGAGCAATGTACGTAATTTGCAAAACGTTTAAGTAATTTGTTAGTTACTGATATTCTTTATGAAAATAATCTTTCAAATAACCTTTAAAAATATCAACACGATGCAAAAATTATAACAATTTTGAATCGCATTTTATGTGTGTGTATTCGCATTTATTAATATTATCTATTATAATAATTATAATTTCTATTTCTACAAAATTGAAAAACTAGATATGAATAGTCAAAAAAATTTTCAATAACAAAGCAATCTGCACCTACAATTTATTTATTATTTTTAATATATCTACACATAATATTTATAAAATCAATTTCAAATGACAACCAATTATGTGTCTCTTTTAATTCAAGTACATACATGCGAGATCGCGTATATCTGTTACTTGAATTCAAATACTTATATATGCATCAAAAAACCTTTGCGCCTTAACCACATCATTTCATTTAAAACAATGATAGTACTGAACATTTTTAGGTATTGAGAAAGTTTTTTTTTTCAGAGTGAATTTCTTTAGAATTTTATTCAACATAGTTTTTTCCTTTGCCACACGGAAGCTATAAACCCTGAATGGACTTGAGTAATCAAGTACTGTACCTCATCTACAAGAGGAATCTTTTAACGACGTAAAGGCACGCCAACACAAGCGTGCGTTTCAGCAACTGATTTTGCTTTTAATTAAACATGAATGAACCGAGCAGATTCGTTCTGATGAGGTTATTGATCAGGTCAAGGAAATAAGGGCTTGGAGACAGTAATTAGAAGTCTATTTTTTGCGTGAATCAAGCACCATGATTAGAAACTGAAGGTTCTGAATCGATTCTGATTGAAAGTTTTTAAAGGTTTTTTCTCTTTTCTTGTATTACTCAATACAGATACAAGGATTCATTGCTGAAAAACTAAAATTATGCAATTTTTTATGATTTTTTTTAAAAAAAAATCTTTTATATTTAAAGGAGCGGTACTAAATAAAAATAGTGTGTTATTTTTATATATAAGAGCGTTATTTGAAATTCTTAGAATCAAGCTGTCTATTCTGCAAGACATCTCTCCCTTTTATTTTAAACAAATAAAATTTAGTTTAAAAAGCAAAATAATTAGTGATGAACCGAATGCAAATAAATATTTCATCAGGTAGTATTTTATGAGGATTTTAAAATAACCTCGAGTGATGTAATTTTTCTATTTATGTTACTGATGAATTATTTTGTTTGGTTAGGTCTTCCTGTTTTATTTCACTGTCCTGTCAGAAGGTCCAATATTTTTTTAAGATTAGATTTATCAAGAGAATACACACACACACACACACATATATATATATATACATATAAATGTATGTATTATGCTATAATTCTACCTTAATGCTGAACAGTCTATAAGAATATAGCAAGGCAGAACAGACTAAAGTAGAATAGCCACAGTTGTACAATAGTACACGCTTAGTAGCTTAGGAATATAAATAGAAATTATAGTATACATATTGGTAGAGAGAGAGAGAATACTTGCAGAGAATAACTTCTAGAATACTTAAAAAAGTTCTAAAAAGACCCTTCGACAATAATAATAATAATAATAAACTCATGTTCTGTTGTTTGTTAATTCTGCGATTTCTCTTTTGGTTCATCAACAAATTACGCACTCATTGACGGCAAGAAACCAAATTAATATTTATAAATCAAAAGTCACGTCATATTCATACGGTTAAATACAGTAAAAAGCGGAATTTATCATCAAGAATTTTGGACCAACAAAATTCAAATTCTTTCCGCTAACGAATCTCGTGACTATGTTTTGAATTGGATCTAAGACATCAAGATAACAGTTTCAGTTGATCTATTAATAGTTTTCAAGATAACAGTTTCAGTTGATCTATTAATAGTTTATAAAATTCGAAAATGATAAGGGAATGTAAGAGGCAAAATGAATCAAACGTTTCAGCCCTTTAAAAATGATCAATCAAAAAAACCCTCGGCATTGAAGAGACAACGAAATATAAAAAGTAAAGATTAGCAAAAATAGGAATTCTGCTGTTAGGTCTGTCCCCTTCCCCCTCCTCCATTCAACTTATTTTTTTTTTATCAAAATACTTGCATTTTGATAACAGTTATCAAATATCAGAGCTCATAATCGAAGAAATAACCTTGAAAACAGTGTAAATAAGAAATACATCACAATCTAATAGTGAACTGGATGAACTTGAGATATATATACATGTATAAATTCTTCTTCAAATTTAGGTCAAGAGCATTGTTCCACTTGTGAGCTGCTATAAAAATTAAGGAATAAAAATTTTAAAGTAATTTGACTATTTTTTATGAAGAGAAAATGCTTTATAAATTTTGATCACATGCTAATTACCAATAAATGAGCTATGACTCATTTTTTGAAATAATACACTGCTGGCCACCGTAAATGCAACACTAAGAAAGACAAGAGATAGCACAACAAAATTTATTTTGTAGATAACATGTTGACCAAGTATCAAATGATTAAATTTATAGACTTTTGTGAAGTGTGGTTCCTGCCAGAATCAGTAGCCAGAGTAGCCGCCATTGTTGGAGATCACCGCTGCCACACGCCTCGGCATTGATTCAAAGAAACTTTGGATGTGTTCTTGGGGTACAGCAGACCAAGCAGCTTCTACACGTTGCCAAAGTTGATCTGGTGTGGCAGCTGGGGGAGTAATCTGGGTCAATCGTTGAGCAACCATGAACCACATGTTTTCTATCGGCGAAAGATCCGGAGATCGAGCCGGCCAGGGAAGAAATTCAATCTGGTGATCGACGAAGAACCTTTGGACAATGCGTGCCACGTGGGGTCGTGCATTATCCTGTTGAAATATGGCTGTGGCCAAGCCCTGAAGGTAAGGAACGACAACTGGCTGCAACACCTCGGAGATGTAGCGCTGGCTATTTAAAGTACCGGCAATGCGTACTAGAGGAGTGCGAGAGTGATATCCAATACCGTGCCCCATACCATAATACCCGGTGCAGGACCAGTGCGGCGGTGCATAACGCAGCTGTTCAGCATCCTCTCTCCACGGTGTCTCCAGACTCGAATCCGACCATCGTGGTGTTGCAGACAGATGCGTGACTCGTCAGTAAAGACAACTTCATTCCATTCTGCCGCTCACATCCTTCTTTCATCGCACCATTGGCAGCGGAGACGTCTGTAGTTCTACGTCAAGGGTACAACAAGCAATGGACGTCTTGCGGACAGACTACTCTGCTGTAAACGGCGTCGAATGGTATGCGCAAACACTGAATGATGCGTTACAGACTCAATGTGTATGCTATGGTTCATTAAGTGACTGAACGATCCGTCACTGCCATGCGCACAATTTGCCTGTCCTCACGTGAAGTGGTCCACTGAGGTGGATGCGATCGACCATGTCGGTCCGTCGTACCCTCCTGCATCCAAAGATCACATATCCGCACTACAGTTGTTTGGTTTCGTCCAGCACGACTACCGATTTCCCTGAAAGATAATCCACAATCTGGGTAGGCCACTATCCTTCCTCTGTCGAACTCGGATACTTGATCAAAAGCTGGATCGCTGTTTTCTACGAGATATAACTGATCGTTTTTTGAAAAAACCACAAGAAAAACACAATTGCTGAAATTGAAACCGTCGAAATCTCCAAGCCTTAAATAACGCTTTGAGGTGGCGCCACAAGCGTGCGTGATGTGTGTCTGCGTTGAAATTCTAATCATTTGCATATCTCACCTCCGCTAATGCATGTTGTAAATTTCTTGTTATTTCCGTGATTCCTTCAGGGTGTTGCATTTACGGTGGCCAGCAGTGTACGTGAAAGATTTATACAAAGAAAGTTCATTTAAAAGAGTCAGTTTCATTGGTCTAAATAATAGTAATTGCGTCCCTTTATTGAGAATGATATTCAGAAAATATATTTTGATGCAAATGATTATATTGTAATAACAATAATCCTGATGTGTGGGCACTGAATAAATTTATTCTTTGGCTAGAGAAATGTCTTTCTATTTTAAGGAATAGTTGGTATGCTCTTTGCGGTGTTTATCATTAATATATCGTAAACATAGATGTCACATACAGTAAAACCTGTTTTTGTGCGGTCCTTTCTTACGCGATTTTTTTTTTACGATCTTTTTTATTCGGTATACTAATTTCAACAGCTTTGGCGCATCTGTATGTTTTCAATCAATGTTCATATATACACTTCAAGATGCTCTACTTATTTGAAATAAACAGTCTCTCGACAATGCACTTTCAATTGCTTTCTCTCAACGCGCTAGCAGCACGCGCTTGATTGAAGACGAAACTTTCACAATGACAGTGGCATCATCAATAATTTGATAGATTATGAAGACGGACGTGAAAAATCGGATTCCGAGAGCGGATATGATATATGCGAAGATCCAGCATTTCAACACACACACACACACACACACAAATCGGAAAAGCATTTTCTTTCAATAGACACCAATTCCGAAAGAAATTTGAAATTCCAAAAAGAGCTTCGATTATGCATATCTGGTTATCGTGATGTTTGCAAGCAACTGACCAATCGACTGCCTTCACAAAAACTTATCACTTACTTTATGGTGCCATTAAATAAATCAATTGAAATTACATCTTCAAGTGCTAATTCATCATAAGAAGATGCAAGCTTTGGATTACGATGAGTAGCAATGATATATGAATGCGCATTTTGAAAACTTCTCCATGTATACAATGATAAATTAAATGTTTTTAAATGTTTTCATGAGTAATTTAATTATTTATTTTGTTTGGAAGTACTTTCTCATAAATTTCGTAAAGTTGACGTATTTTCTGTAGTATGTCGACAGAATTGTTTGTTGCATGTAAGTATTTATGAAATTTTCGACTATTTTTTTTGTGCGGTTTCTTTTTTGCGGCCGCTGTCTACCACACAAAAACAGGTTTTATTGTACTTATTTTCAAAGTGTTGCGCATATTTTATCAATTTATTTAAACTTTTTCCCCCTTAAAATAATTATTACTTTTCAAAAAGTCCGAAATGTATTAAAACGACATGGAACATTACATTGTTTCTTATTGTTCCTTGAAAAGACGACCTCTTTTCATGAAAAATAATTTCGCAGAAATCTTGTTACATTAGAATCTCCTTTTATTGTTAGGAACTTAGTCTTTTGGCGAACAAAAATATGAAATTTTGAAATTAACTAGACGGTTATTATTTCCTCGGTGTTATTCAATGATATATTTCCTAATCTGATTTAAAGAGTATTGAAAAAAATGCTTAGAGATTATTTTTTAGACACATTAACTAATGGTGGCAAATCTCAAGTTTCATATTTTCCAGTAATAATTTTCCAAAAAGAAAATTCATGCTTTGCTTTATTTTTATTATCTTTTGTAAGAGACAAGCGCCGAAATTGAGCTTTCTTAGTCAAATTAAATTCTTTGCAGCAATTATCTTTCTCAACATTCTAAGCGTTCGACGAATGAAAATTATAAAATTTAAAAGGAAATAAAATTTATTCTCTATCATTAATTAATATTTTTAAAGATTAAAAATTCATTTGGAGGTATTATTATTATACATGTCTTATATAGAATTTAACAATTGCTCTATGTGATTTAAGTTCAATTTATTTTATAACATGTAAAAATATATATGATGAAATTAAAACATGCTTTATTAATTTGAAATACAAGTTATTTGTTCAGTTTTTTTATGAGACTTTGGAGATAAAATTTTCTTTAAAGTATAATTAATGAAGTACGCTCTCTTTGAAATATATTTTAAAAGTCCGCAGAGTAAGATTTTTTTAAATTGATAATTTACAAACAATGAATAAATAGAACCGATTTGAAGGAAATCAATATTTTAATATAAATGAATACTTTTAAAAATATAAAAATGTATAATATTTTTATAAAACAATCTAAGTTTAGAAGGAATTTAAAATAATTTTGTTTTGAAGGAGTAGTAAAATACACTTCAATAAAGTTTTTAAAGTTCGAACTCCTTTATGGTTTAACTGCACAAAATACGAGATTTGAAAACAAATGATCTGAAGATAATTTATTAATATTAAGTCACAAAAGTAAGCATATACAGGTCAATTGTGAGCTAGTGGGATTGAAAAAAAGATTTATAATCTTGCTTAACGTTTGAACAATTTATTACAAAAAAAGGGAAAAAAGACTTAATTTTATATAAAACGAATTATAATACAGAAATTCAAAAACTAAATTAGCAAAATTAGTTTAAATTAAAATTAAAAGGTAATTTTCATGTCAGAAAATAAGCATGGTAATAAAAAAAAGAATTTTTAAAATGTTTTTTTTTTTAAATAATTTTTTTTGTTGCACAGTCTAAAAATTAATAATCCGTAGGATAGCTTTTAGGTTCTTCCTTCATTTTAATCTTGATTACATTGAGATCTGCATTTTGAGTGGAAAAAGATTGTATTTTCTTTACTTTTCTTCCACAAATAGTCTTCTTAGAAAACCTCCTTTTAATCCTTCTTAATTTGTTATATCCCACAGGTGCTCAACAAGATTAAATATCAAGTGTCTGGAGAAGCAGTTATTCTTGTATAAATCTAAAAATATGTTTTGAATCAATGCATTAGTAAAAGATATGTGACTTCTCAGCTCTTAAATTAGATTGATTTAGTGTATTCTCTGTCAATTTTAACTAAACTGCCTACGTCAGCTGCTGAAATTCAATTCCAAACTATAATCAAACTACCGCCGTGTCTTACAGTTCCTTTCCTGTTCTTAATTTTAGGCCCTGTATTTGGTTTTCTCCAGACATATGTATTCATTGGATCCGTAGATGTTAAATTTACTCTTATTTGACAAATCCCGAAATGTCCCGCTTTTCATTTTCTTCTATATCTTTCTTGCGAACAGATTTTTCAGTATATTCCGACCATAAAATAATGTCTTTTGTAACATACGGTAAATTGTTTCAGAATTGCACGACCTACGAAAATTATTTTTTACTTCAGCTTTTTTTTCAATTTAGAGTACTAATCAAGGGATCTTTTTCACTTTTCTTACAATATTAAGAATTTCTCGGAGTGCATAAGTGCGCAGTCATCCAGTTCTTACCTAGTCTCGAGTATTACTTTCAATCTGGAATTCTTCAATAGTTTTTTGCATTATTGCTGAGCTTTTTTTCCAATGATTTTAATGGTCTGCCGTCGATACTTGATTTCCCTGTGCAATTTTATAATTAAATTATTCAGTTCCTATGAAAGTTCCTTTCCTCGTAATTGGTAAATTATAGAAAAAAAACACTCTATCCAAAATATAGCAAACTTCCGAACTAACCGAAATATAGCAAAAAATTCACAATGTTAAGCCTTTTTAACAGGCTAGAGATTTTTAAATTTTTAGATTGCGTATTTACTTTTGTGACCTTAATTTTTACAAGTTAATAAAAAAAAGAGCTTGAACATTTAAGAAGTAATCGAAATGTTATTAATTAATTTTTCATTCTTTTGAAGACTAATTCTGAAGCAACAAAAATGATACACTTCATCGAAATATACGCATTGTATTAAACTGAAAAACCAAGCATTTTGATTTGTGGCATGAGGTGCACAGTTAATTTTGTGACTAAGTATATTAAGGTCTTTATTTCTGGGGGAACAAACAAGTAGAAACATTGTTCCAGAAACTTACCGAAAAAGTATAGATCAAACATTTTTTTATATTCTATAAAAGCATATTAATTTTTAAATTAGTGTTCTGCGGTACTGATATATTTATAAATCAATCTATTTGTTTTTCTGTATATTAATCCCTATCGTCTTCTATCCTACAGTTTCAAGAAAATGAAAGTAATACCTAAAGAAGTTAAACGAAATGAGAATGAAAAACACAAACAATTCATAAAACAATTCCACCCTAGAATAATGCGGGATACATAATTTTATTATTTCCAATATATTGTTTTTTTTTCGTTTATTGCACAAGTAGATTTTATTACCATAACTATCATAAAGCGAGGAAGAATGTAGGTCAACATATTTTTTGTGCTATTTATTTAGAAGACTCAATTTTTTTTTCCATACAAGAAATGATACGTTAAATAACCTGTAATACAGTATTCGTAGTTTTTTTTTAAAATATTTTTTTTTTTGTTAGAGTAAGAGGTAAATGGCAAGGTGTGCATTGTTTTTCTGTATTTTTCATTAGAAAATCTGATGAACTACTGTTTTATTTTCTAGGGGTTGACTTTTCAAATTGCCGATAGTTGAATTTCTTCTTGAACTAAAAATCACTTGAGCCATTTTCCAACACCGCCTATTTCAAGAACTATTTATTGAATGAAAAGTAAAGGATTCTAAAGTGATATAATGCGATCAGTAGTAATTTACCTACTAATACTACTAGTAATTGTAAGTATGTGTGGTAATGAATGGTGGATTCTTCCCGAATGACATCAAACTGGATGTAAAGACACAGATTTAATGGCTTTTAGCGGTAATTTTCGGGGTAAAAAGCGAATAACAGATGAATTTAGCATGAATTAAACTCTAAAAGATAGATATTGGTCTCTTTAATTACATACACATTTCCTAATCTATGTTATTAAGTAATATATTTTGTTGGATGCTATCACATCAAATTTTACTCTCAGGAAACTAGCTATTATCAGCTTGTATTTTGGTTCATTCAACTGGCGCTTTTATTAGTTTGTTGTCTTATGTGTTATATCAACTTAATATTTTTTGTTTTATGAATTAGTTGTTCCCTGTTTGTTCTTTCAATGAATTGGATTTAATTTTTATGCTCGGTATTCTATTTGACAACTGTTGTTTCATCTGTGTGTTTCGTGTATACTCTTAATAGATGTAGCAAGATTTATGTTGACATGACTTAAGCAAGAAGAATTTATCTCAAAAGGATCTAAAACTAATTAGATTGAATTGTTTGAAATTTTTCTGAAGTTGGTTAAATTAGAAACATCTTTGTAAACTAAAATTTGTTTCGATGATTGCTTCTTTTTTAGTGTATATATTATTTCATTATAGTTACTTCATAATAGTACTGAATTTTAATTTCTTCTCTGGCATTTTAGATTTTCTTTTTTGCTGTACTCCTTTGACATATTAGTATACTTTTTAAAAATAAATCCTTAGTATTATTATATCTCATATACAGGGTGTCCCAAAACGACGGGATAAACTATGCACAGCTAGATTCCTCGTTAGGAGTACATATAAACTGCCCAAAGAAGCGTTCCTGTACGATCCATAGTTTACGAGAAAAATACGAAAAACAAAGTATGATGTCACTTCCGGTGCAAGAAAAAACACTTTATTGGACATATCAACAACAGCGTATGCACAATTTAAGGTAGATGTTCAAAGTGTCCACCGTGCATGTCGAGGCAGGCTTGAGCACGCCCTGGAATGGCTGTCATCACACGTCGCAGCACCGCGGGGTCTACCGAAGTACAAACCGCATGCAGACGAGCAACTAAGTCCATTTGTGTTGTCACTACGTCTCAATACACCAGTTACTTGAGATGGCCCCATAGGAAAAAAAATCCAATGGTGTAAGATCTGGTGAACGTGGTGGCCATAGAACAGGACATGACGTCCGATCCAACGGCCGTGGTAAGCAATTACCAGCCAATCACGCACAAAAGCACAGAAATGCACCGGAGTCCCTTTATGCTGGAACCAAAGTCCCTGTATTGCCACTAATGGTCTATCATCGAGGAACTCTGTTAAGATCTCATTGAGCAACTCCAAATACGACTGTCCCGAGAGCCGTTCAGGCAACAGATATGGTCCAAGCAGGCGATCCCCGAGTATGCCGGCCTACGCGTTAAGACACCAATGCTCCTGATGTTTCTGCGGCTGGATTGCATGCGGATTGACCTGGAACCACATATGGCTATTGTGATGGTTGAATACCCTATCACGAGTGAAACATGCTTCATCAGTCCACAGGATATGTGCAATGAAACCATTATCTGTGTTCTGTTGCTGCAACAGCCATTCACAGAAGGCCACGCGTTTCTGACAGTCATCTGGTTTCAGACCTTGCACGGTAGTGTACCGAAATGGGTATAGCCTCTCAGATCGTAAAAGCCCGTGCACAGTACTTTTAGTCGAAGTCATCTCACGGACTAGTGCGCGTGTGCAAACCTCGGGCGTCTCTTCTACCTGGTGCAGTATTACATCCGTCTGTGCTACTGTCAGGCCACTCCGCGGTATTCCAGTATCGTGAAGATTGGCTGTTGGCCAGACGCTTCCCGTATTTCTCAGTCTGTCGTCCTGCCTACGGATGACGTTGACATTGGGAGGACGGTGGGATGGATATCGACGGGCATACTCCCTAGCAGTTCGTAAGGCATTTCCAATACATCGGCCGTTCATCAAGTACATGTCGCAGTAGTCACGAACGGAATACATGGCCACCATACGAAGACTACCGGTAGCCGCAAGATGCAGCCTTTTAAAAACCAGTTCAACGGCGGCTCAACGTCCTTCTACGGATATAAGTGCATGACGCGATATGCGCGGCTAACGGTTTAAACACAATCGTCTAAAAGATATGCAAATACTGTTGTTGATATGTCCAATAAAGTGTTTTTTCTTGCACCGAAAGTGACGTCATACTTTGTTTTTCGTATTTTTCTCGTAAACTATGGATCGTACAGGAAGCTTCTTTGGGCAGTTTTTATGTACTCCCAACGAGGAATCTAGCTGAACAGAGTTTATGCAGTCGTTTTGGGACACCCTGCATATCTTTGAATCACTTTTCATTCGGTTTCAAATATCTTTTATTTCTTTTATCACGTAAATTCTCACGAAACATCTTGACGGTCATTTGTAGATGCTGAAAAGATTTCGAGATACAAAAAAAAAAAAAAAATAAAAAACTATTATTTGAATTTTTTCGCAAACAATCATCATGGATACATCTTTTAGAACATTTTACACTATACAATGCATTTTATTTCAAAACAATGATAAGAATGCTTACTTATAGGATGATAAGGAGGACTATGGGGAAACTGGAACGAGATCTCTGGTAGTGGAAACGTATTTAAAGTTTCAAGCTTGAATTTGAGATTCTGAAAAGAAATATAAACACTTGTTAGATATAAATATATTAAGTGTAGTATTTATTTGCATTTAACTCATTTAGAAGCATTTCCAATTTTTTTCACATACAGAGTAACAAGATATACTGTAAAATATATATACTTTGCTTACATATAAATTCCTATAACTATGATGGAAGTATAAGTATTCGTGTAATTAAGCGTTTATATAAATCAAATAAATGTTCCAGAAAGACAAGTGAAAGAGTCCAGTTGAAATTAGAGAGAGATTTGCATTATAATTCAGTATCATAATTAGTAAACAGTATTTATCATGTGTAGGAAAAATAATTAAAATATTCAATGCTTGATTTTATACATATCACTAAATGAAACAGAAGTTTGCATTTGGGATTTTCATGTTGCTGTTATCCTTAGAATTAATTCTATCCTCCAAAAGTATATATATAGGAAAATTTTAAGAAAATCCCCATAAAAAATTTATTATATTCAAGTTAAAACCTTTTGTTAGAATTTATTCTCTATGCAGCTTTCCATTCATTATGGAGAAAGATATTTATTCCACACACTCTCTTATCAATAAAATGAAATCTGCCAAGTATAGATTGAATATGGAATTATCAGATAAGACTTTTGGAAAATACGTTCAAAATAATCGGTAATGATCTATGCACAAGAATTTTTACATAAAATTACATTTAATTTTCATATAGTCACTCTTGTAACTCCTAATAAAAATTACCCAATGCTTTAAACATTTCTGTACTTCGTTATTAAACAAATATTACTTAATACGATTTCAATTCCTCAGATAATTTGAAAAACATTCTTATTTTTCTAAGCAAGCAAGATAAGATCTATGGGAAAATGTGTACACTATTAATGATAAGTAACTCGAGTTTCTTCTAATCTTCATCGATTGATAAATTTTGGAACTCGTAGTATGTAACTCTTATTTGACTGATGGTATTCATAGATAATATAAACTTAAGTTAATCATAAAGGTTCAATTTATTTCTATAATTCTTAAGCTGAATAATTATTTATCAAAGAATCAAAAATAAGTCGCACAAAAATAATTGCACATATGTATGTAGTTTGAAGGTAAATTATCGAGAGAAGCATTGACTATACAGTTTTTTATCTCTTGAAGGAATTAGCATACTCGCAAATTTAAATAAAATTAAAATTTTAAAAAATATTTAAATCAAAATTTTATAAGAATTGTGATAATGTGTATGTAATTGACTACAAAATACATCGTAATATAATAAAATAAATTATCTAATATTACAATAAAAAAAATCTAGGAATTATACTAGAATTGATGAGAATGAAATAACACGTCAGTTCTCCAGCAAATTTCAATACTGCTGTCAATGTCATGCAAATTTGTAATTAAGATAATAATAAATGTAATTCTTAGTTCTAAAGTTATCTTCACAGAAGGTGATTGAGCTTCAAACTAAGTTAGGTTATTCATTGGAAAAAATAGTTTAAGCTGATGGTGGATTTGAACCTCCCATACATTGAAAATAATTTATAAAATTTAATTAATGTATTATTTTTATGGTTTAAAAATAAAACAAACACAATATTTATTTATTGAGATTAAATACTAAGTACAACAAAATCACAGACGCACGTAATAGAAGAATCCCAAAGATCGGTGTAGTATATTCTCGGAAAAGAAGAAAGAATAAAGAATATCATATGCTTATACCAAAAATAAATAATTCTGGAATATAGGATGCATTATTCTTGAAAGTTATCTGCAAGTTCTGTGAAACTTTCTGAGTTCTTTTAAAGAACATTTTTTGTGTTTCTTTTTGAGCTAAAAGTTATCAAGAGAGATGACATAATCATTAACAAATTGATCAGTAGATCCACTTATCATAGTCTTTCAGAATTTTTTTTTTTAAAGAAGTCTTATCACTATACCGAAATACCTTAAAGTTGCAGTATAACTTAAGTATTTAGTTTAATAAACAACTTATCCTTTTGTATGGTATTAAAGGTTTAAATGATTACTCATTTTAACATTTAATAAATATACTTATCATACATGTTTTTTCAATCAATCGTCCAGGTAATTGCTATATTTATTCCTATCAAAAGTCGAGTATTTTTTAATTCAAAAATATTAATTATATAGGAGCACTTTTCACATCTTTCTTGGTAGTTCCTTTTAAACGAGCATTTATATAGTATAAATAGTAAGAATGCATTTATTTCACATTAAATGGTCTACAAAATTTGCAGTTTAAATTGAAACTTAAATTGAGCTCATAGTAAATTTTTTTGTAGAGGCATTGAAAAGCATGAAAAAAAATGCAATTTAATTTAAGACATCTTATTTACACTGAAGCATAACTGTTATCAAAAATAGTCAGGAACGTATTAACTTCATTAAGGTACTCTTGTTGTACTGCATGTTGTTTCTCTACTTATTACACTTGTAATCTTTTTTATCTATCAAGCTTACAGGTTTTCTTGTCCTTTAAGCCTGTAATTTTTTTTTTTGTTTACCATGCTTGCGAATTTTTTTATTGTTCTTTATATAGTTAAATTTAGCTTAGTATCTCAATTGTGCAATGATCAATTATAACGATGAAACTCCTAACATCTGGCCAAGGTATGATAAAATGAAGGCAACACCGTAACTCTTCAACAACACTCCAAAGCCCTCGTGTTGCTAATCAGTGCGACGTTAATATTCACTCACTCACTCACTCCAGATAAAAATTTAGGACACTGCTTGATTTAAACTGCAACAAAATCTATCGTTTCATGTGTTGATTTTAATGCAATCAAATAGAGAACTATAAACTTAAAAAGGCTGTTATTTATTATAAACTTACAAGCTGTGTGTAAGCCGGTAAACCACATCTTACGTATTACCGGTAAACGTAAGATATAAACTTTCAGGCTATTAGCTTGCTAATTATAAACTGAAATTCTATCGATAAAGTTGTAAAGTTTTGAAATATTTTGATTAATATTGAAATAGCTATAGCGATTTTAAATTGATTTCAAATATAGCTTGAATATGAAATTTGCATATTAAGTACAGTATTCATTTTCTTGAATGACTTGTATTTTGGGATGTAGAAATAATTCTATATGTGATACTTCCTCCATGTAGATTAATTAAAAACGAAAATTTAATCTCTGTTTAGGAAAAATAAAAGGTTTTTAATATACCGTAATTCAATATGAGGATATTGTTACCTAATGTTGAGCTATTTCATAAAACCATTAATTTCAATACCCTCGAAAGATTTCTGTCATTCGCTTAAGATATTATGTATCTTGCTTTAATTGTTTGAGAGAACAATGTGGGTATTACATTCAATTTTAATTCAAAACATTGCCTTGTAAGTCTTCATTTTTTAAAAAGATTTAACATACTCGTAAAAGCTAATTATAACACACAAGTGTTCGAACAAAATCTAAATAATGATGATCTGAATGGATGATCATTCTTTCGAAATAATTTATGATGAAATATTGAGCAATTTTATTTTAACGGTGTATTCAGAAATTTTTATTTTTCAAAAAGCGAGTTTTGTGTGATTATTAATTTTCTGGTAAAATATTATAACAAACTTAAAAAATTAAAAAAAAAAAATTAAGAAAAAAGAAGAAACTTAAAAGAAATGCATATTATTGGCTCTTATTAGTTCAAATAAATATGAGCGTTTTTTCCTTTATGGCATAATTAACAATTAGATACTGGTTTCCAATACATATGTTTTGATTGATTGTTTATTGGTGACAATTTTTCGGTATTCATACATCTGTCGTGTAGACGGGCTAAAACACATCAAATGTGTTGGCGTGGGTTGAACGCAATCTATACTAATAAAAGAAAGAGTTTGTGTGTTTCAGCTATTCCGGCCAAATTAAGCAACCCAGAAGTATGAAACTTGGCATGTAGAAGCTATAGGTCGTTATGCTATTAACCTCGAAGAGTTTTTTTCGAAATTTGCTTTAGATTTTTTTAAAATTCAATTTTTATCTGATTTTTCAGCTAAACGGAGATATGACGTCATCAGCTCTGTCAAGTCTTAACTTAGCGAAAATTAACATTTTGAGCAGTTTTGGACGGGATTTTAGCACATTTTATTGTAAATATATTTATTTATGTTTGTATTTATTCGTTTTTTCAACTCTTTGGGGAGGAATTACATTTGTTTTTCGAAAAAATCGTTGTCAAAAAATGTTTTTTCTAAATTTCATTTTTCCGATTGGCAACACTACTTCGATAACAGTAGATTTTCAATGTTTTTAAATGTGAATCGTATTTGATTCATAACGTATTTTATCCTTTTCCGTACTTTAAAAAAAGAGGGGAGGGGGCAATATGTACCGTTAAAGTGTACAGATATTCCAGGTGAGGTGATTTCGTTTTTCGCTTAACTTTTGGCTCCGAAAATTTTTTGACGGGATATCAAACATCAGATGGATTGTTAGCCCGCCAACGTTAGTGGACAAAACTAAAGTTTCGCTACCGTATTAAATTCATGTTTCTGTGTATAATTTTTGTTTATAATTTTTTCTTATCAACTTTTGTGATTTGTAATAATGCACGCTGGCCTAAAGCTACTATTTTTACTGTTGTGACCACTTTTAAAGATATTTACTTTCCATAAAATGTTCTATTTAATTTTATGTTCCTGATTAATCTTAGATCTACTATGATTATCAAAAAAGGCCTGATTACACTCTTCAAACCTTTTTGCTGTCTCTGAAAATTTTTTGCTTCTCCATGTTTATTAATTTTATGTTATTCTTAGAGTCGATAATGCAAAAAGATTTGTTCATATTCTGGTAAAAAAACAGTTGCAAGGACCTTGGGTTTGTACATTTGCTTTTACTTATTCTTGCTAACCTGAATGTTGGTGGTATTATCAATCTAAGGTTGTGCTTGGGCTACAATTCATTTCACGTTCATATCACGACAACAGAAGGTAGTCGGCCCCAAAGTAAGAAAAGCTGTTAACTAAATCATTGTCTATATAAATATCAGCACACTTTAGCGGTACATCTTGCCTACTTCCCATCAAAATCAGACCTTTGCTTTTGTATTTAAGGTTGCTTTTCGGTTTGAATTAATGTTATTTCTACAATATGCTAGATTACATTATATATATATTTACGTTTCTTTTATTCATGTTCAAATTTTTTAATATTTTCTGGCAAAATATAGGCTTAATTTTCTTTTGTTTTCGATAACCTTTTAATTAAAATTAATGCTGTATTTTCTATTTTAGTGTCTCGCATATGCACATATTATTGCAAGTTGGCAATTGTTGCAATAATACGTTAGTACCTTTTCTTTTTGTTGTAAGCTAGATTGTGGTACTATTTTGCGACATCGATGAAACATGGAATTTGCCGATAAAGGTAAAAAGCAATAATCTTTTTTGGTACTTACATATTGTTGCAAAAATTGCCAACTTAATAAATGACTCGCCAAATTGGCAACCATATGCTTCATTTCATGTAATGTTGCCAATAGGTTGCAATAATATGTAAGTACCATAGAAATTGACACTCCATTCAAACTAGTTGGATTATCAGATTGCCAATATCATGATTTGAGTTTGTATTTATGATACTTACATGTATGCGTCATCACAGCCAAATTGGCGCCATGCTAATCGCTCCTTGATATCAAAAGATTCTTACGTGTTTTTATATGAAAAAAAATCAGCCGGATTTTGTTGGGATATAGTGTGATTTGTGTGTGTGTGTGTGTGCTTAGTTCCAGTTTGGCTGTGATGATGCTAATACGTAAGAACACGAAGGCTAATATGAATTTTTATTTACATATGACATTTTCTGACATATTTTATTTTTGTTCTGAGCTGTTTATGGTATTTTCGTCAAAATTAGACCTTGATTTTTATATTTGAGGTTGCTTCTTGGGTTCAATTAATGTCATAATTTTTACTATATGTAAGGTTGCTTCATATATATTTATGCTTATTTTCTTTCTGTTTCAATTTTTCATGTTTAAGACTTTCTGTGATTTAAGTCATCAGAGATTCTTAAGCTGGGAAAGAAATGACTATATTAAATCTAAAACCAAAAACACTACAGAAGAATCAAATGTATACATATAAAGGTCAAAATTAAAATAGAACAATAAACCCGACACAGCCTTTAACCAAAATAGGTATTACAATATGAATACAATTGACAACATACAAAATAAATCAAAAATTTTTAAGCTGAAAAGAAATGACAGAATTAAATCTAAACCCAGAAATGGTTCGGAATAATCATACAAAATATAAGCAAAACAATGTATATTAAACTAATTTAGTTATTGAAAAAATATATAACAGGTTTATCTGGAAGACATGCATCTTTCTATCAGAATACAGTCTTAAAAAATTTAGTCAGATTTTGGTGGATATAGCGTGATTTGCTTTGTGCCAATTTGGTTGTGGTGATGCTAATATGTAAGAATACAAAGGCTAATACAAATTTTTATTTATATATGAGGTTTTCTTTTTGTTAAACTGAAATTAGTGATGCTATCAATCTGCAGTTATATTTAGGCTATGTATAGCGTGAAACTAAGTCAGCATGACGATTTGGTAAAAAAAATATGTATTTATGTATTATCGCAACCTATGATGGCATTATATGAAACGAAGCACATGGTTGCCAATTCAGTGTGGACAACACATAGGAAATTATTGCTGTTGTCAACTTGATGAGTTATTAATAGAGTTGGCAGTTGTTGCAATAATACATAAGTACCAAAAAATCTTCCTATGATATTTCAGTTCTTACATATTATCGCAACCTATTAGAGACATTACATGAAACAAAACACGTGGTTGCCAATTTAACGCGTACAACACATGTGAAATCAGCGTTGCCAACTTGGCGAGTAATTTTGAACAGTGGCATCCGTCAATAAAATCTTAAGTTCCTACATTTCCTTCTGTTAAAAAAGGGTACTGTTTTTCCTGATACTAATGTATTAGAGTCACTACAGTCAAAGTGGCTTTTTTCACCAAAATTTGATTTTTTTCCCATATAAGAATCTGTTAATTTGATATTGTGGTGCAAATTTTGCTGCAATGATGCCAATACATAAGTACCATTTTCCTTTATTGGCAGATTCCATGTTTTTCCATTGTAACAAAAAAAGTAGAAAAATGCAACTGAAGAAAATGACACTCAATTCAAACTAATTGAGATTAACAGATTGTCAATATTGTGATTTTAAGTTAGAATTTCTATTCACGTATAAGATTTTGCTTATGGTAGTTTCATCAAATCTTTATTTAAAGTAGCTTTTGGTTTGAATTAATATTATAATTTCTATACTATATGTAAGGTTACTTTTATATTTATTTGTTTCTTTTATTTAAACTTTAAATATTTAAGCTTTTCTGCTATGTGTTTTTTTATTGTTCAAAACTTTATGGCAATTTTATCAAAATTAAGGCTTACTTTTTCTGTTTTAGATAACGTTTTAATTTAAATTGATATTATAATTCCTATTTCAGTGTCACAGTTTTATTTTTTCTGAACTATCCTTTTCTTGCGTATCATTGTTGGTACAGTAATTATGTGATACAAAGACTCACAAAAAGTCTATTTTTCAGCCTAATAATAATTTGTGAGGCCTTTTGTAAACAGAATCTTCGATCATGATTACCTATTCATGACACAAATATCAAAGGTTTTTTTTACAATCAATGAAACTACACCTTCACTTCTCACCAGAATTTTTTTTTTTTGTCATGTCCATTTCTTCACAAAAAACAAACAAACATCTGTTAGAAAAATTATGGATGAACACGGAAACTATGGATGCGATTAAATGCTCATCAAAGTAATTTTCCTTCTGACAAATCTGTTCATATGCAGATTGTATATATACACATGCATTGTATACATTTTTTACATATAAATGTTGTATGTTTTACATATCGATGCCTTTTTCTGTTGTTGAAGATAAATATTCATCCTTACTAATAATAATTCCTTCATCAGCATATTCAATATTTTGTTCAATGTAGAGAATATTACTTAAAATATAACAAAGAAAATGACACTGAATTCAAACTAATTGTTCTTAACATGTTGGTAATATCGTAAAGATAATGCTTCATATTTATGAGGAACCAGTATGTATCATGTTTTTTTTTTTTGCGTGTCGCTGTTTTTTGCCTTATGGTCCTTATGACCGATAAGAATTCATCTTTGTTTTAAATGAGAAAAAGTCATAAATTTAACAAAAAGCTATTTGTTGAAACTATGATAAGGTGACCTTGAAATAATATTCTCATATTTTCTTTGGAATTCCATTTTGACCAGATTTTTCGTCATGACTTAACTTTGTTTCTGGCAATCTTGCAAATCAGAAAACTGTATCAGGTGTGGTCGCAAAAATGTTTGCACAGAAAAAGGATGCACCTTGAAAAAATTTTCTCATATTTCCCTCTGGGTTTCTTTAAAATTCAGTGTTGAAATGATTTTACGTTGCTTCTGATAATCTGTTCCTCACGTAGTTTCTTGGAGATCATATGCATATTTTATGTTATCATACTGTCCATATACGATATATATATATATTGTAATTATTACTATAGTTATTTATCATTGTATGTACGCATTCTTTTGCTCTTTGCAATCAAATTATAATTTTTAATAGAAATATTGCAAAAAAGTATTGTTTTAAGAATGTGTTTTTTAACAATATGGTTTATTATTTGTTTCATTTAGTACTGTTGTTGGTTCTGGACTATTTCAACGGGGACCTGTTTTAGGTAGATTTTAATTTTAGTTCATACTAATTAAATTTTTTTAGTATTGAATTACATCTAATACTCTATAATATTAGATGTATTGCAGAGATGTTAGATAGTATTATATGAGGTATGGGTGCAATGCTAATTTAATTTTTTTTTCAGTTG
Source organism: Trichonephila clavata (assembly GCA_019973975.1). Classification (NCBI taxonomy): domain Eukaryota; kingdom Metazoa; phylum Arthropoda; class Arachnida; order Araneae; family Nephilidae; genus Trichonephila; species Trichonephila clavata. Next base: position 313,414 of record BMAO01010854.1, read on the forward strand.
AAGGCTTTCTAATATTTTTTATTTATGATAGCATTTAGTGAATCAGTTTATCATCATTAATTTTTTCTTTCGGTTCATCTATTGCAGGTTGTTTCACCCATAGTTCCCATAGCAGAAACTTACAACTGCTATCACTTTTTCTTTAATAATTTTTATTTATATTTGCATTCATTCATACCTATTTACTCTTCAACTTGCTAATTTTCTCTCTTACATTGAAATATTTGTTTTTGTTAAATTATTATTTACTTTGAGGCAAAATTGCAATTTGTTTAAAATTATTTATAGTGAGAACATTCATTTGAAAAAATATTTTTAATTTTTGGTTATACTACTTTTTTCATACAGGGTTTATCCTCACTAAAAATATTATAATTGCTATAATAGATGAATTTATGTTTTTAACACTTAACCCGTGCGAAGAACGGGCATTTCAGCTAGTATTCAATAAACATCAACATACATAGTCAACTCACATAGACATGGTGTAGAAATTCGGAGAGTGGGGATTCAAGTGTCATCCTCGTTACTTGACTGAGGCTCTAAATTACAAGGACCATCGTTATAGTGATTTGTTTATATAAAATAGAAGGAAAAGAAAGAAAAATATCAACAGAAAATGGTGGAGTCTATTGGAAGGCTGTTGGAGACAGACCTCATAATTTGGAACCACCATCTAAAAAAAACAGTTTTTCTACACGAGTTTTTTTTGTGGTATCAGGACTCGAATTCATGAAACGAAATATTTGTCTCCAATTAAGACAAAATAGCAGAAATGCATCTTAAACTGAACATTTTTTGCCCCCTCCTCCCTTTGATATTAAACATGAAAAATTCTTTTATATATGTTTAATAAATTTCAAAATAAAATTGAAAGCTAGTCGGGATAAGTTATAAAGCTATATTTTATTACATTTAAATATTCAATAATTACGTGGAATTTTTTTTTGTTTTCATTAAAAAAAAATCATACCAATTCAGCAATTCAACATATTAGAATCTGTTTTCCCCTACAAATGCTTCTCATGAATTAATGAAAGAAATCAACTGAGTTAATTTCTCAAGAGTACAATTCATAGTTTGATAGTTAAACCAGCTGCTATCTGCTTGCTTTTCTGCGTTTTTATGACATTGTAAGATTAAACATTCCTTTTGAAGGTTATTGTTATCTAAGTCCTAGCATTAAGCTTTAAATTGTATTTAAATATATTCTTATAGCTTTCTCTTCTTGATTTAAAAGTACCGAACTTGATAACATTGACATCCGGCATTCGAATTATAAATGGGCCATCCAATTCAATCTATTTATTTTTATGTATTTTACGATGTCAGGTTGCTTATAAATTCTATATAATTCAAAATTGTATCTTCTTCTCCAGCTATTGTTTTCGTTTACACCTCCAAGGATACTTCAAAGTATTTTTTCTCTCCAAAAGATGTCATTCGATTTTCTTCCAGTTTTGTTATTGTCCAAGTCTCAGATGCATATGTCAGGCCTGGTCTAATAAGAATGTTGTAAATTAAAAATTTTGTGTTTCTTGAAAGAAGTTTAGATTTTAAAAAAACTCCTCAGCCCATAAAAAGCCTTATTTGCCAGATATAAATTGATTGTGGATTTTATGAGATGTTCTGTTATCAAAGGTAACAATTGATCCTAAGTAGGTAAAATTTTTAAACAGTTTCAAATTTATATGAATCTATTTCAAGATAAGGATATTTGGGATTCTATCTTTTGAAAATAGCATATATTTAGTCCTTTTTTCATTTTGTAAAACGTGTAGCTTCCGCAATAAATTAATACAAATAGAATGAAAAAAGGAAACAAAATCCAAATGATTAAAAAAAATTCTGTATAAAACTCCACTTATAAAACATGCATTTATTTGCACTAAAAACATCCAAAATACGAGGTCCGTCATCGATAACCCTCGTGTAGTTTCAAAGCGTGACGCAAATAAACAAACACTCACTGTACAAAAAAACTTTACACTTCGTTGAGTTTGCATGGCTTCTAGAAAAGAGAATTCAATTTTAGGATACTTTAGACAGTGGAGTACACGCCACTGACTTTAGAAATGCTGAATCAGTTACGTTGACTCAGAGTTGTGTTTGTTTAGTGAAATTATTCTGAAATTGAGAGGAGGCTCCCTAAAACAACAATCAGAGGAAACCCTACAAATGTATCACGAATTGAGAAGACCCAGTGTATACTTTTGGTTAGTGGTCCGGAAATTAAAAGAGTAGGTGAACATTTCGAACTAACTTCTGTAAACGGTTTCACTGCAGCCCATCCGGTATAGTGGTTAGTACGCTGATTGCGGTGCCATTAGGGCTCGGATTCGAATGTTAGAGAAGGCATAGATGTTTGTATTGTAATCCTTCATGACTTCAAAATCCTTTGTGATGCGTGCTTCATGCTTACTAATCTCTATTACTTAATCTCTGAAAAACTCTTTTAACATATATTTTTTTTTGGTGTCTATAACAATTTTAACAAAAAAATTCAACACACATTATTCTATTATAAATTTTCATCCTATTTAATCTATCTAAAAACTCATTAATGAAAATATTTTCCATAAAATTTTTTAAAATGCGTTTAAATAAGTTCATTGCTCTCAATAATGTATCATTTCTTAAGGATCATATATCATTAAAAAAAAGAACACTACAAAAATATTTTGAAAGTGGTAAAAAATTAGCCAGAGAAAATGACACTGATATTGGTGCTTTCTTAAAAGATAAATCTATCCTTAAAAATACTAATTATTTTTTATTACAAAGTTGTAACATCGTGTTCAGTAATTTTGTTCAGTACGTTGACGAAATAGTAGTTTTTAAGTTGCGAAGAAAGAGCTATAAAGATTTTTAAAAAAGTTGAATGACACTTTTTTTCTATAAAAGTAATCGAAAATGAATCAACGAGCAAAAAAGTTATCTTTCTAAATACAAAAAGTGAAAACAAATGCAAAAGTAATTTTTACGTAAATGTAGATAATTGTAACACAAGACTCTTATTGTTTTCACCAACTGAACAAACGCTTAAAGCAACATTGTTGCTTAAAAGTTTGACGACCAAATGTTATTTGACAACATTACGATTGTTTTACGAAGCACAAGAGAAGAACTCTTTTCAAAGAAAGAAGGCCAATGTGCTTCGATAATAAAAATAGGATAGTCCTGAGCAGAGTTAACGACTTGGAAAATTGTGAAAATTGCAGTGTTCTGGATTTGAATTCTTTTTTCTTTTCATCGAAACATTTTGGTATGTTTTATATATTTAAGACTTTTATTTTATTTTTAACGACTCTGTAATACAAGGAGGGGTTGTTCTGTTTTCAAGAGAATCCAATAAGCAGTTAAGTAGCTGAGGATTCTCGGTCAATTTCTTTTTCACGACTTTAAAATCAAAATCATTGCATTTTGTTCTTTATCCCTGTTTATGATACCTGTTTTCGTATTAACGAGTACTGCTCTTATATGTATATTTCTTTAAAAGTGACCAATATTTCAATCCTTTATTTGAATGTATTTAACGAAATGCGGTTTTTTGAACACGTTTTACATTTTATATATATATATATATATATATATATATATATATATAAAGCTCCTTTTTTCTTTAAATTTTAGTATAGATCATAGTACAGCATTTCTTCATTTAACAATCTGTTTTCATCACTATCAGATCCTTCCTTTTTAAGATCTAATTATATATTATATCGTACTCTTATTTCGAATCAACAATTAATTTCAAATTGAATGTGTGTGTGCGCGATGATTTTAGATAAAAAATTATTTCTAACTTCACGAACTATTTCAGTGGCGTAACGGAAAATATTAGGGCCCCTCTGGAAAGCCAGGTTTGCCTTTAATATTTTATAAATTGGTTCAATACGTACTTGGCATCAGTGTGGGTTTGGGCCCCCTAGAATCCTGGGCCGCCCGCGATGCGGGGGTGTACGTTACGCCACTGAACTATTTAGTCTCATCTTGCACATTCTTACCATTTTCGGTTAAATCGTTGAATGATTCTGTTCATTTCAAGCTAAGGCCTTCATTTGTTTCACCTGTTAAGAAGAGAGAGTCTAGTAAATTTAGTTGTTTTGACAGCTCTTTTTCTACTTATATATACTGTTGGAGTAACTTTTTTAAGAATCTTGAAATTACTGAAGTCATTCAAAAATAAGTTGAGACTACATAATTTATGATTATATGCAGATTTTCAATACTGAAATCACGTTTCCTATGTGCTGGGTAATTAATTCTATTTCGCAACTAATATGTAATTATTTTTCCATCGATACTCAGGAATATCATACGCGTTATAAACAGTTATATTTATCTTTATAACGATATATATAATATCAATATCTATCTATCGAACAATATCTAACAATGCGTAAATTTTCCTATATTGTACGTTTGTTGTGTGTGTGTGTGTGAAAATTTAAATAAGTATAAAAATTAAAAAAGTATAATGGTTCAGAGAATTTAGAAGGAACCACATAAAAAAGAAAGATGGGAGGAAAATAGAAACAAATTGTAAGGATATATATATATATATATACAAATGTTAACAATTTTTTATTTCTATTCTTTTCATATTTGTACTAAGTGCTACTATTCAGCCATTCCCATACTTTGAATTTGCATTTGGGTCCAGAATCTGGCAATAACTTGTTTATTGTACTCAGATTTAGCGCAGGCCCAGCATTTTTGAATGCAATTTTTAGGTAAGTTACCTTTTTCTTGTAATGGATTTAGATATTCTATCCACTATTTTCAATAGGTTTTTGCTCAGTATTATTAACAGAAAGGGGGAAGGGTGGCTAGCCACAAAACATATTCAACCCCACTTTTATACAAATTATTTTATATATAAGCTGTCCTAAGTCAGCAATGTTTATAATATTGTAGCATCCATATTTTTATATTTAACTCTATTATTTTTATTTTTCATACATCCTTTGTACTATCTATTATCTGGTTAACTTGTAATTTAAATTTTTTTCAGTTTAGTTTAATGTTTATTCAACTCTCTCTTGTAGAGAAATTTTGACTATATAATATATAAACCCTTCCTCAAAAAAATCTAAGGAGGAAAACGAAAAAAAAAAAAAAAGAAAAGAAAGTTATATAGAGAAACGAAATTGAGATAAGGAAACAAGGAAATAATGAAAAAAAAATGCTAAAAGGAAAATTCTTTTAAAAACATATGAAGAATTCATTATCATAGATTAGAAGATAAAAAAAATAAAATGAAGAAAAAAAATGCTAAATTAGAAAAGGGATCTGTCACAAAAATTTAAATTATGAGTAATTTACAAAAACACACGCAAGATTCTCGAATGAAAATGAAACAAATAGCCATAACGATAAAATCAGAAGGTGGTAGAAAAGGAGAAAAGTACGAATAAAAAAAAGAGACAGAAATTACAAACTCCCGAAAAAAAATTAAGGAGAACAAGGGAAAAAGTGGAGGAATATTTCCTCCTTTCACTAATAAATAAAATTGAGGAAAATGAAAATGATGTATTAGCGAAAGCTAAAACGAAAGTGAAAATAATAAAATATTAAAAAGAGAGATAGAAATCAGTTTGAATGCGGAAAATGGTATGATAGCAGAATTAGTAAAGATTTATAAGTAAAAAGAAAAGTTTTAAGTAAGAAAAAAAATTTCTCATTGGAAAAAAAAGTTAAATGATAGGAAAATGATGACTTATAGTTACGATAAAATGGTAGAAATAAGAAAAAACCGGAAAAAATAACTATTAGCGGTTAATAAGATAGAGAAACTAGAAGTGGAAAAAAGAACTAGGATGAGAAATTAGTTTGAAAAATGAAATGCCTTACAATTAATAATTAAATTAAAATATATATAGCATACCCTCTAAAAAAGTAAAATTTGATTTTTTTATTATCAGAGAATATACTTTTGGAGAATAAGTAAAGTGAAAAAGTCAAAGTTAATTGGTACAAAATCTATTAAAATACTTTAAAAATATGTTGGTTTTACGATGTCATTATATATATATATATATGACATTACTTTCTTTTAAAAGTTTAATTAAATACAATAGCATTTAAGAAAATATTCATAAAATTAAAATTAATACCACTTTTGTATTAATATTTTTTTATTATAGATACGTTGAAAACACCTTACGATTTAGAGCTTAACAGTTAAATTTGACAAAATTTATTATTATAAAATTATTCTCTTCTTATAGATTCCTAAATCTATGCTCAATATTGTAATTTTTTTCATCATAAGTTACAATCTCCTCTCCTTTGGCGCTTAAAATTTAGAAAAAAATTATTTGGTAATAATACACGTATCATATAAAATACGTTAAAAAGTGTTATTTATTCTTTATTCATTAAATAGGGCCAGAGTTTAGCAAACTAGTATTTTAAAACCCTAAAATCTCTCTCTCAATATACATTTTCAGAGTATCTATGCAAGCTAAAAAAATGGTATAAAATTATTGTCCCACAACCTAGAATATCTAAATATATTAGAGATTTTAGATAAAATATCCAGATGAAAAATAATAGAAATTAACAAACTAAAAATATTTTCTTTTCAGACATTACTGACAGTGGCGTAACGTACACCCGCATTGCGGGGGGGGGGCAGGATTCTAGGGGGCCCAAACCCACACTGACGCCAAGTACGTATTGAACCAATTTATAAAATAATTAAAGGCAAAACTTGACTTTGCAGGGGGGCCCTAATATTCTCCGTTACGCCACTGATCATTAATTATGATCAAAACAAGAAAAGGGAATAAGTTCCGTCTACAAAAAAAAAATTCTAAAAAAATATTGGGACAATCTAAGTAAGCATAAAATGTTGAAGACCATTTCATTATCAATAAAATCGAGATAATGAATCTCAAGAAAAAGTAACAGAAATAATGATATTAAATGAATATAATTTTAGGTATGCAAGTATTCGTGTCTTTCCGGAATTGGATAAGAAAATAAAATTCAGAACTATGCGAAGTTTTTCATGTCCAGCAGGTATATACACTCTATAACTTAAAAAACAATGAAATAAGGATTTAAACGAAAAAGACAACGAAATAAGGATTTAAACAAATAGGATAATAATAAGTAAGTGCATAGAATATACAAATGATTAACTTTTGGCCACCAGTGAGTGACTAGCTGGAGCTACAGCGCTTTAATGCAGAGCATCCATCCGTACCGGTATATGAAACAAAGGATATTCCAAGGCATAACTTCAATGAGAATGCGGTTACGTCCATCTACATGAACTGTAGTAATGCTTAAAAATGGATTTGCAAAAAGTATGAGCAGTAATTATTATTTGAGAGAGGACATGCAATCAGATTAAAGTATACGGGGTGGTTAAATCACAAGGTCACTTAACACTTGGGTCGGAGCGATATCGCCATTCGATGATGGTGGCAGAAATGGATGGACCATGGCCAGACAGAGCGTCAAGAAGGTAATGGTTGACCCAGAATGAAGATAGATGTGACACCAGTAGCTACAATGACCATCGATAGGAGATTCAGCTAACGAGGACTGAGATCACGCAAGTCTTCGCACTGTACATCTCCAGGCGCATTTATAGTGGTGTCGGGCGTATTCGTCCTGAAATGTAATGGACTGGAGTAGAATTGCTTTCAGAGGTGAGTCTCACTTCAAATTGAGCCCGATAACCAGCGATGACATATCTGGAGACGTGCAGGACAGCACAGTAGGTATTTACCTCACTGTTACCTGCTACACAGCCTTAGAAACATGATAAGAAGTGCTATTTGATTTCACAGCTGAATTCCTTTGATTATCATCTATGACACTCTTACAGCACAGAGGTGAGTCGATGAGATTCTACCCCCCCCCCTAGTTTTGCCCTTCCTTTCACAGACCCTTGAGTTTATATTTGAACAAGATAATACCCGGCCACACACGGCACGCTTTTCTACTACTTGTCTTCGTGTTTTTCTAATACTTCCTTGGACAACATTCTGATGAGAAAGAGTCTCCAACCGTCCCTGGATCGTTCCGATGTAATTCACCAATTGGAGTGCGTATGGCAAAAAATTCAGGAGAAGGACATTCCCCAACTCTACGAATAAGTTAATACACAGCTTGATAACTGTTTGTTTTTGTTCCTGTAGCTGTAATCCAGAATAAAATATTCGTTTTCTATGATACTTTTAGCATTTCATTTTCTATACATGCACATTACCATTACCGATTTTACTCCCATTTGGGTTACTCCTTCCTGGTTTTTTTTGTTATAGAGTATATATACAAAGAGACTCTCTACATAAGACAGAATTCCGATACAATTTTGAGCCCTATTTTATTTCAAACCGGTTATGAAAACTGTACATAAGATACAAAAACTCAATTTATGTACGTGTAATTTACAAAATACATAATATACTCTCCAGAATACGTGCAGTAAGTATAAGTAGTTGCATGAAATATTCAAAGAACGATGTGCAATCGTTTTTTTTAATTATCTGGATCATACAGATTTATATTTTAAAGCTAAATATTACACGTGTTGTAATCTTGCAGGAATCTTAAAGCATTACCTTGAAAAAACTCTTACCATGATCGATATATGATTGCTTAATTCTCAGTGGTTGTTTATGCATTACGCAAGCCGAGAGAAAAATAGACAGAAATACTTAAATTTCCATTTTCATCATATTTGATTGTAGCAGATCCAGAGATATATCAACTGTTAGTAATCTCATCACCAAATCGGCTTGAATGTTGCTCACTTTATTTACCTCAACACATATAGAAAGGATTATCTGACATTATCTCAGAAATTAAATGGGGGGAAATGATAAGCTGCATTCCTTAGAATTAAATAAATATATAATAAATAAATAATCTCCCAGATCAAAACTTATTTTGGTTAAGAGCAATAGAATCCTCCAACTATGTCCCATGTAGTGTTGCGAAATAGAATCTCGACCATTTACTTATTCATCTTGATAATATCTCCCTTTTCATTTGCTTTAAAAATATACAAGCTCCATGAATTAAAATTAAAGAAATGTTTTACAAGTTTTGAAAACATTTTAAAAAAAGTATAATCTCCTAATTGACTGGTTGTTGAAAAAGGGAATTAAATTCTCTTAACCATCTTAAGCCTAGCTAGTTAATATAGTTCTGCTACAATGCGACATTATTTGCTATATTTGGCGGTATTGATAATATTTAACGAAATTTTGAAAGTAATTTCTAAAAATAGTGCCTAGTTACGAAACGCAACTTTTCAGAAGCGTTAGAAGCTTACATTTCAACTATTTCGGAGAATGCTTTTAGAAAATAAAGCACAATGATTGCAGACTTAAAATTTTTAAAAGCCTTTGATTTCACCACACACACAATTGGAGCTCCTTGCAAAATAAAAAAAACATTTTTAAGCCACAAGCATATGATTGTTAAAATAGGGAACTACATATCAAATTATAATCAGTAAAATGGAACAGAAAGAGCATTGTTTTCCACTAACTTCTAGACCGAAATTACGAAATACTTTTCATCAAGTCCTAGAAGTATTAAATATTTAATTAAAAAATTGAAATAAGTAAAAATCAAATCTGTTTTAAAAATTTTATTCTAAGTACTCTCTCTCTCTCTCTGTACTGTTCATCAGAAAAAACAGATAACATCGTTTCGAAATCCTGTCATTACGCATGCTTATTTGAATTATAAAAATCATTTCTACGAGGAACTAGATAAAATTCATTAAATTTCATTAATTATTTTGTAATTAAATTTGAGAAGGAAAGTAGAGTATTAAATTAAAACACAGACATAATTAAATTAATAGAAATTTTTATAGTAAACCCAACGCATTACTTAAAAATTGATTAACAGCGTAGTTTTTTTAAATTCTATTATTAAACTTATGAAATTAAATCGACATTTTAAAGGCATTGAGAAAGTTTAGGCTTAACTTATGTGACTTTCAATAAAAAAAAATTAACAGGTTTCTTTAGAAGAAAAAAAGTGTAATCAGCTATAGGAATCTGCAAAAATTTATTTCATTAAAAATTACGAAAAGATTTCATGAAAAAAATGTTGATTTTATTATTTGTAAAAACAACAGTTTTTCTCTAAAGATTCCCAAAGTGCTTGATAGGTATGATTAACGACACACTACCCATAAATATTCTTGAAAAATAGGAATTCAAACACAAAATGTGTTCAAGTTCGACTTGAAATTTTTTAATATTCTTATACATATTTGCAAAAAAAAAAAAAAGTCTTACCAAAATAGTAGAATTGCACATCCTTCTTGTTAGGGATTCTCCTTTTAAGAATTCCGTCCCAAATTCATCAAACTGAAAAAGAATTTCTCTATGTAAGAATTCAGAATAACATTTTTCAAGATATATGTTATGTACATTCTCAATTTTATGAAAGTAACAAAGTTAAAACCTGAATCCGGTTTAATTTTTCATACAAATTTAATTTACATAGTTGCAAAATAAAAGGCCATTGTAATATTAACAATTAAAAAAATAAATGCAGAAGGTATTGTTAACCTGAAAATAAGGTTATTCTGTTTCCCAAAGAAGTGTAAAGAATTCACGGAATTATCCCTCGAATTCTTTCGCGAAATTAGTTTGTTAATATTTTGAAACTTTTAGAAGAATATTAATTAAAGCTTAATAAAGTGTCTTAACATTTTTTCCCCTCCACAAATGAGACCTTTCTTCTTTCCTCATTTTTCTTGAAAGGTTTTACTCTTTTTGGTTTTGCGTGTATGGTTTCATGTGACACATTTGTAGAAAGTAAAAGAATAAATATATACACCACAATAAAGTGTTGAAAGTTTATCACATTTGACAAAATTATTTTTTTTTCTTAGCTACATAAATAAATTTTAAAGTTGTGTGTGAGTGTGATTAATTTTATCAAATTAACATTAAGATGAATTCCATGGTTTATAATGTGGTTTTCTGAGTTCAAAAATATCAAGTTTTCTGTGCGAAAAAAAATTTCATAAAGTATAATCAGTAATTTATTTGCAATTATGAAACTTAAACTTCTTTACTGTTTAAGCAGTGTTGAGAGAAATGGTCAGGAGCTCCAGATACGGCTTTCTGTGCAGACTTTTCCCGTTAATTACACACGAATGAATTTCTTTCTTAGATTTTAAAAACTGAACTATATTTACAGAAAACTGCATATACTACGAATGGGAGTTATGAATGAGGCTCCTTTAATCAATTGTCAGAACATTTTTTAGGGGGGGGGTCTTAAAAATATTAGCTATTTCACAAATTATTTGTATTTGATTTTGAAAAGATCAATTTTAAATATATTTTTAAATAAAAAATATTTATAAATATGGTATTTTACCACAATTACATTTAATTAATTTATAATTATACTTCACACAATTTGTCTATTGATATTAGCCCTATAAATCAATATAAATTATCCATTTGTCAGGTAAACTACCATGTAAATCACATTAAAATAAGATTTAATTAATCAATATACTTAGATATATAATTACTTAGCTAATGAATAAAATATCAGTTCTAGAAATCGTTATTATAAATTAATATAACACTTCCCTCTCTAAATAATTGCTTAAAATATCCTGATAAGAAATTTTTATATGCAAAAATCAAGTTGAAAATTACAGGTTGAAAAATTTGACGAATGTTACAGCAATGTATTACTTAAATTGAACTATAAATAAACTTGTTATTGAATAATTCAAATAATATTTTCAAAAACAAATTATTGTGTTTGAAAACATTAAATGAACTTTAATATAATTTTTATCGACGAATTTTTTTTCGCATTAAAGCGGTATCGATATGTTTTCAATAACTTCAGCGTAATGCGTTTATTCTTACTCAACTGAATCCTTTGATTTGTTTCAGAAATAAAAAGAGAAATATATTGTGCTCCGCACTTAATTCATAATCATCTCAAAAGTCTGAAACATTTTAAAAATAGCTCTTTCTAAAAAATAAAATAGACTACAAAAAGAAAATTTTGATTTTCAAATTTTAGCGATTTCGAATTTACGCCGAATAGTTTTCTTAAAAGTAGCTCTCTTGAAACTTAATTTGACCTAACCTAATTCCAAATCAAGAATATTTCGAGATTTTTAATTGATAAGAGATGACCTTAAACTAGTGAGCATTTAGGGAGCAACGTTTTCTTAACCTATCCTGCTTATCTTGTTTTTAAATGAAAAGTCCAGTAAACCTGATCCAAACACGTTTTTTTCTCTGGTCTCAAATAAAACTACTGCTGTTTTTAGGTTCAAGAATACTCAAACTTGGACTATAAGCTCATACAACGCATTTTAAAATGACACGTACAAATATTCTCTGAGAATCACTGGCATAATCTCAAGTATCAAAATTCCCTGGGGCATCTTTTGGGGGTCCTTAACACTTTACGATTTTTTGCTTACGCATATTGGGGTCCCTGTAGCTTGGGGACCCCGTATCATTGATACGGTGGTAGCTATGCCCCTGCTCAGAACGCCCTGCTTAACGCCACTCTCAGAAACCACACGAGAGTTATTGGAGACAGACCTCATAGTTTTGAACCTAAGTCGAGTGGCGAAAACGACAGCCGAGATGCTCCCACCCCCACTCTGTAAATTTCACATAATTCCAATGTGAGGAGTTTGTGTGAGGCCTAGGCATATTTAACATGCATCCCCCCCTCTGTAGGATGGGTCGTTAGTGGCACAGGATTTGAGCTCATGACTCGACAAATTAACGATGGCAACTCTGTGACGGATCCATACGCGGCTCTACTAATCCCTTCATGACTCTTTTAGGAAAATATTTATTTCAACCAACTTTCACCGAGTAAGAAAGAGTGATTATGTTTATGAAGTATATTATATAAATTCTGTTTTCGCGAGTTTGTGAGTTGACACGTTGGAGTTGGCAAGTAGGAGTTAACATAAAGTCTGCGAGTTAGTTGTTAATTGCGGATTGAAAGAGAGTGCAATTAGTTAGAGATCTTGGAGTTGTCCAGGAAAAAGGTTACAGAGCGGGGATCCAACGACATTGATCAAGCCGATAGAGATCACCCACAAGTTTCCAGTGCATAAAAAGTACAGGTATTGTGAGTTTGATTAAGCAGAAGCTAGCTTATTAGTGTGCGACGTAGTTATATTTGAGCGTATTTAAGCTATCTTAGATTCAGTTGAGATCTGTAGTAACACCCCCGTGTTATAGAATCTCACCTCCACACTCTATTATTTAATCACCTACCTTATTTAGATTGTTATTGTGTCTGATTGATATTTGGTAACAATAAATGAATTAGATTGAAATCATTTCTGTGGATCATTCAGTTTCTCCCACACACCTAGCCGGGTTTACAGATAGACAAGGGGGTTCAGATGTAAGCAGGAACCGACCGCTATCACATCTCTTATCTAGTGTATTTAAAGGGTAAAGTTAAAATGAAAATAAATTAGGGGGAAGTATTTAAGATGGAGATAAAATTAGAAATATAAAAGTTCTATTAATCATTTAATGTGCGCGTATTATTCATACGAGTATTTTACCTTACAATAACTACAAACAAATTTTATTCCCTTTCATTTTTTGTGGGTTTATCTCTGAACATAAAAAAGCATTAAAACAGATCATTGTACATTGAACGCTTCCAGAATTATTTATATTTCAAAAAAATATTTTTAATTGATCTTCGGTAGATTAAATATATATATATATATATTATATATATATATATATATATATATATATATATATTATATATATATTATATATATATATTATATTATATATTATATTATATATATATATTCTATTTAAGCCCACGCTGTTCAAAAAAAGAGTTTCATCTAAATAACTTTCCCACTTTGTTTTATATAACTTTCGTTATATCTGTCTTTAAACCAATGCGAATCTCATTAAAAATTGTATTTTGGTAATGTGGGAACTGTAGAATAGATCGCTTCACATTACTTCGATTTCTTTAGCTCTGTCTTACGAAAGTTTCAAAGAAACAAATCAGGTACTTCGCTAGAATTATAAAAATAGTTTAATCTAAGAATAACCATTGTTACAATAGGTTAATATTAATACGATAGAAACAATAATCTCATCCCGAAGACACACCTAAAGGTCACAAATTTGCAAGTGAATACTATAATTGTCGAAAATTATATTTAGTATTAATATTAAAAGACTTAACTGACGTCCCTTAATACGGTTCCTGTAATCATTACATATAGTTCACTAGTACTAAAATGGTTATATCGCGAATTCTTTAAGTATATTGGGTATCGAAGAAATATCACTTTTTTGATTACTCGATTTGATATAATTGATATATTTTTGTGCTATCCTATCATTTTAGAGCTGCATACGAATATTGTCAAACAGTTTCCAATTATTTCTGAAAGTATGTGTTTGAATTTTAAACATTATTACATCATGAATGATTCTGGAAGATGACAAAAATTATTTATTACAAGATCTGGAAATAGCATCATCTGATTTAACGAGAGATTATATTTACACTTAGTTACAATTCATTATCTTGTAGAGTCGCAATGCTTTTTCTCTCCACGTAGTCCTTATCAGGCTTCACCTTGCGATTACAATGCTAGAAACCGGGTTCGAGTTCCCGTACCGGTGAAGACCCACAGTGTTGAGGGGATGATGCACTTTAAATCTATCACAGCTGAAGGTTTTCACGTTGGCGTGGTGATGTGGTTTGGAGAATGGGGTATGATTTGAGGGTGTAGTCCACGTCCCTTGACCATGGGTTAACATTGCGAGATCTGTAACCAATAGCCCTCATGTTTCTTTAAAATGCGATGTTAAATCAATAATATAATAACTATTATGATATATTTTGTGTTTACAATGCTTCATCTGATAGCATAATCTTTTGTCTAGTCGTTACCCTGTGTTCCACTGATAGTCAATTAGCCGTGGCTTCACGAGAAATTTGTCAAGCCGTTGATGAACAAAAACAAAAATTTGTTGACAATTAGGACAACGATATCATTAAAGAAGAAATCAAGTTCAACTTAAGAAAACCACACAACTAGGTTCACCAAGATGAACTATAACACTGATACCTTTCATTTCATACAAAATCAGACATGTGGAGAACAAGCTTATTTTCCCCGATCAGTTAGCTATCAAGCAAAATAAATATAAAAACATTTAACAATAAAATCTGAGGGAAAAATCAAAAATTAATTTTTTTCTCTCACCTTATATTAATTTTCACATCTTTCCTTTCGTACCCAAAAGAAAACAATATTTGGAGCAATAAAATGATCCGTAAATTCCTTCCCTCCAAAAAAACTGATCAATATATTTTTTGATTTCAATTACCAATTACATATATATTTTCCTTTCCCCTTATAATCATCAGTCAGTTAATACTATGAAATAATTCAGGTTCCCTTGTGTACATTAAGAGGTGCATATCGTAAAGGTAATTTTTCATTCAGAGGGAGGGACTAGTGCTTTTCATTCTCTTTCATCGAGCTCCACTCATGGTTATGAGGGTGGGAGAGAATGCATTAGCAGACGCAATACTCATCCCATAAAAATGACGGTCTCATTATTTCTTTTATTAATAAAAGATGAACATAGAAAAACTAGATAAAAACACTCATCCATGATTATTGATGAAACATCGCATTTTTTATTGCCGTCAAGTGTCTCGATTGCAATTTATATCAAATGCATTACCATTCACTTTTTTCCCCCTGAAGTGCATGGTATCTGTACGAATTAAAAGATCCTTGATTTCCTTATTCAAAGCAGCTTTATCAAAAAAATAAATAAATAAATTATAAATTTTATTTTTATTTTTTTTTATTTTTTCAGAACGAAGTACTTTGTAGTAGAAAAGTATAAGATAAAAACTACGAGCGAAATACCTGTCGATTCCATACTGTTGCGTATAATATAACTGCTTATCATTACTTATATAGTAACTTATTACGTACATTGTTACTTATCATTAGATACATTATTACTTATCATTACGTACATTATTACTTATTATTACGTATAACATTATTACTTATCATTAACCAAAATAATGCTAAATAAGACAATAATTTTTTTAATAAATATTCAGAACTGAAAATAGTTTTATCTAGAACTTAACATTTTCTTAAAATACGCAGAATATAAGATATAACAAAATAAAAATGTCAAATGTCTTTTGTATCCTTGATAGGCTAGATTGGCCAACGATCCTAATCCTATTGAAAATGAGTTAAAAAAGAATATATAATATACTTCATATATAGTTAGCCTGGTTATATCATTTGAGACGCTTCCGTAAGAAAAAAACGAAAATGGTGCTTTATCAACAAGCACAAAGCAAACAATTCTTTTTCATCCACGCCTTGACTACTGATTGATAATGGTTATCTTTTTTACATAAGAATTAAATCAGATTAGCGTATTTCTCCTGACTTAAAGACGAATTAAAGTTCCTTATTGTTTAATGCAGACTTAAATGTTCAACACATTATTAAATCAATGTCTACGCACGTCAGTAAAAAAAACATTCAGTCAAATTCTATTGAATTCAATGTTTATGTGTTACTAGAATTTTGTTTTATTTTTCGATTTTATTTATTCATTTTTTTCTTATAAATGACGAGATGATAATTTATCTGTAACATTTTTAAACATCTCTCTTTGGAAGTCAGCTTCCAGATTGAATTATACATAGTTTCTAAGGGAAATATCTTGCGACAGTTTGTATTTAGTTAAATTTAATGATCGGAGCATAGTTATAGTCTGAGTTTTGTAAATCTCAATTTATTTTTTATCAAGTTAAGATTCGATCGATGCATTTCAACAGCAGAGGGATAGCAAAAACGTCGAGACGAAAATGTAACTTTTTCAGGAACAAACCTCAGTTAATAAGAGCATTCATTGCGACATTTGTTTCAAGAATTCATTCTAAAGAAGTCTTTCTTGGACACCGAAGTCTTTTCTTTCACACTTAAACAAAATATTATTCCCTTCAAAATTAATTAATGAAGCTACATTAGCTTTACCGAACTCAAAAAATAATGGAATTTTTTTTTCCTTTTATCTCAGATTTCAAATGAACGAATGATTACATTAAAAAAATATTTTTATAAAAAAGGGCAGAAATTACAGTGAATCGATTAATCTTTCTACCTGTTCTATTATACCTTTACTTCTGTTATATGTTCAGATGCGCAGATTGTTGAACAGTCGTTATTTTTATTACAGGACATGTCAAACTAAATTAAAAGTCATTTATATTTTCTTTGGTTGTTAAACTAGGTGGGCAGTGACCAGTGTCGGTTTATCCATTGGGAGATTAGGGTGAGCGCCAAGGGGCCCGGATAAGCGGGACTTAACCAGATTTTCTGGTTATAAATTTCGATCCACCAGTGCAAGGGGGCATGTGGATCTTCTGCACCCAGGGCCCGAAATGAGATTAAATCGGCACTGTCAGTGACATCTTCAGACTTCTTGAGACCCAGGGCCCCAATGCAAAGTAGGTCTCTTCTGCGACTCTTTTAAACAGATAGTATAGCAAACGTTGTCAAATACTCGTACAAACGGAAACCTGTTGCAAACAAATGTGTGTGACTCACAAACCCATTGGCGCACACAAGTCTACGTTTTTTTTTAAAGTATAACCCTTCCAATGAAAGTAGTCCGTGTACATCGCTTCTAGTAACAAATCGACTCGACTTAGGCCTAAGCCCAGACGACGGTCATAACATAATAGTGCAGTCTTGTCACTGTTGGCAATTGGCACACAGTACGAAATTCCTTCCTTTGGGAAAACATGCACGGGAAAAATATTTCATGACAAAATTATTCATATCATGATTTTATTGAGGACGAGTCGAGAACGAGGTGATGCCCCCTCGAGGTCAGGACCCTGGGTACAGGCCTTTAAACATCCCCGAAGATGGGGTGTTGTCTTCCTCACTTGTCTGTAGTTCAAAATTACTGGGTCAGGCACCGATAAACCTCGAGTAGCTTCAGAGTGTGACGATTATAAACATCAATCAATAAACGAGGCGAATAATTGCCAAAAGGAAAAATTAAAATATTTTTTTTAAAAAGGTATATATATATACATATATCTTTAAAATTGAATGTATAGTCACAGAAGTTTCAGAATCTAATTTTACATTTTCAACTTACTTCGACGAACTCAATAAAAAAAAATCTAGCGCAGTATAATTTTATGTTATTTATCAAAACTAAAAATCCAACTGAGATAGCATACTGGTTCTTTTTGCAGTTTGAATAAATCTCAAACTAACTCTTTGAAAAAATAAGCATATCCGAATAAATAGAGAAAAAAACTCAGCAAGATATCTGATGAAAACCAGAAATCATCCAAACCACAAATCCTGCCCCGAGTGTTAAATCCTGTTACGAAATCCTTAAGTAAAAACCCAAGAAAGCTGAGTTATTTTTAGTTACAAACCTATTTATTTTTTAAAAACGGGCAACTTTTCATCCCCTTTCCTAATTTCTGTTATTAATGGTGTGATACCTTGTCCTCGATTGTTTGAGGGATGGGTGGACAAGCAGGTTTGCGGAAGTCATCACTTGTCTTCCCGGCACATTAGTATTGAGGACTACTTTTGGTAGACTAGTCTTCGTTCTCGTCTCCTGCTTCGAAGAAAGGGAGCTGGTCACTAATTCACTAGAAAGAGGAATGACCGAACTAGTTAGCTTTCTTCCTCATACGCAGAATAGAATAAAAAAATTTTTGCTTCAGGTGGTGCAAATTGCAACGTGCCAGTTGATAGACGACAATTCCTCGATAAAGCGATGTTTTCTGTTTCCCTGAACAATTTTCACGACTCAATGACTATTTAAAAAAAGAACCGAGAAATTTTAAAGAAAAATAAAGAATTTATTTAAAATCAAAAACTTAAAACAACAATTTCAGAAGTACTAAAATTTATTTGTTAGATCTGTAGAGTATTAAGGTAGTTGTTTGTAATTTAATTTGTATTTGAATTGTTAGATTAGACCAAAATTGCCATAAGCAAACTAGTGTGGTATATTGTTCAAAGACTAACATCTATATTGATTGCTGCATATTTATTGTTCATTAGGAAAAACATATCAATTTTTTAATGTGAGTACGAAAACTATATAGTGCGTAAAAAAATGGAACAATTATCTAAATTGAAACAAGAAATTATAAAACTACCTAACTTAACACGCACGCACACACACACGGCTTGTTCAAACGAAAGTGGGATGGTAAAGTAGCAATTTGTGTGTGGTATTCCAAGAGGTAAAGCTTTCTAACGTCTGCCGTAGATACCCTATATATTTGAGGAAATGGCGGTGTTTGATTTAGCGGACTTAAATATGTTGTTTTTGTGCAGACAGAAACGTGCCAGAACCAGGTAAGGGTGTGTCATGGATTCCTTCAAAGAGGTGCAGCGTGCTATAATTCAATTTTTGTGTGCGTTACTGCACCACAATTATATAAAGACGCGGCACTTTTTGAAAGCTTAGGTTACAACTAAAATTATATTTCGTTAAATGGGTAAATGTGGTTTTCATGTCCAAAATAAAACCTAAAATATCCTTCTTAAGAGAAATGAAATACGAATCATATATACATATATTTGTCAACCGCTGGTCACTTTATCATTACTTTTTTCCATCTTTCTGGAAGCATATGATTTCCAGATAGAAAAATCGATTTGTTTTCAGAGACTATCCAATAATTGACCCATTTTTTTGCATTCCATTTAAGAACGAAAGAACTTCCCAGACAGGCTAAGTAAAGGATCGAAACAAGGGTCTAATTGAGCAATATCTGGAGAATACGACGAGGGGGTGAAATATTCCATTCCCGTGTTTCCAAGTGGTTTTTGACTGTCATTGAAATAAGTGGCCAAGCATTATCGTGCTTCAAATTAACTTTGTCGTGTGTCTGCTCTTATTGTGACCGTTTCTTCCTTTTTTCTTTGGCTCAAACGTATCTGTTATAGTCACTAGCAATCTTCCGTGATGGTTCCATTGAGTTTTAGCAGCTCATAATATATTACACCCAAGTGATTCCACCAAATACAGAGCACATGAGCTTTGATCCATGAATATTTGGCTTCCCCGTTGATGATGAAGCATGTAGCCCCCCCCCCCTACTTTTTGCACGCTTGGGATTGTCGTAATGAACCCATTTTTCATCACCAGTTACAATTCGATTGGGAAAAAAACCGCAGGAGCAGTTGAAAAATTTCCTTTCTACGTCTTTTGGTTTTAATTCGTATGACACAAATTTTCTTTT
Source organism: Trichonephila clavata (assembly GCA_019973975.1). Classification (NCBI taxonomy): domain Eukaryota; kingdom Metazoa; phylum Arthropoda; class Arachnida; order Araneae; family Nephilidae; genus Trichonephila; species Trichonephila clavata. The sequence goes on from BMAO01010854.1 coordinate 333,745, forward strand.
CTTTTCCTCCATTCCCATAGCTTTGAGGATTAATGAAATTGCATGTTCACTTCTTACTCCGGACTCTTTTTGCGTCTGAAGCGGGTTTTTGTTCAATAATAACTAACCAATTCTGCATCTTTAATTGCTTCTGGATTTCCTTCCCATTTCCTATCATCTATGTCAGAATCACCATTTTTTAATAATCTAAACCAGTACTCATGTTGAAATTGATGGATCATGGTCCTAATTAGTCATATACAGCAATCGATTATCTTATGTTGCTTTTTTCTTAAAATGGAAGCACCTTCCTTCAAATTGCATTTTGTTAGCACAAAGTTGGATTACAAAATCTGTGTTGTTTACATTTCGACAAAATTGGACGTACTGTAAACCAAGTTTAATGGTGATGCTTTTACGTTGTTTTCATGTAATATTAAATAATAGGAGTCGAATTAGAAATGCTTTTTCAAGTGCTTCAGCATTAATATTAGATTCTGCCTTTGTTATCCTATTGATATAGGCACATATTTCATCATACTCCTCATTTTTATCCAAGTTCATCACATTTTTCAGTGTAAAACATGTTTCACATTTTTCTCCTATACTGGAATGTTGAATGAACTATCCCCTTACACGTTAAAATAAAAATTACTTATTAATGGAACATTTTGAAATTTTTAAAAAATATATTATAAACAAATGTAAGAATTACAACATTTCAAATTTTCATGAAGATTGATACGTTTTTTTGCCTGAAAATGTGTTCCACTTTTAGTTCAGTCTCTTGTAGATTTGGTGAAGAACATCAAACATCAAAAGAGGTGGTTAGCATATATATATTTTTTTCAAAATCATTGGTTATTCTAGCAAAGCGAAATGTTTTTTGTAAGCGAAATCATAATATAAAATATTTATAAGTAAAAGTTATGGGGTTGTCTTCCATAAATATATTTAACTTATCAGTTGATGAAAGTAGAGAGTTCGAAAACTACGCAAAGAAACTCAAAGTTTTATGACATTTTGTGTGTAATCGCTTTAATATTTTTTAGTTCATTATCTTTTTTGAATACTCCTTTTGCATTATTTGAATGGAAATAAGTTTTTTAAGATACAGTAAACATTTTTGGAGTAGTATAAACTTTGGATTTTCGAACAGAAAAATGCATATTTAAAGCATAATATTCAAAATAATTCTAATATCCTTGAATAAATTCAGATTTTTCTCGAACAAAAACTGTAACGTAGAAGAAATTACCAGAAATCACTCGCATTAATAAATTTGTTACATTTTGCAGGTGTCGTCCGAGGTTCAAAATTACGAGGTCCGTCGCCACTAACCCTCTTGTTGCCTTATAGTACGAAAATAAACACTCACACTCGATACCTTTTGTATTCGTTGTTCACATTTCAAATAAACAATTTATTTATAAATTATATTTTTGTCTGTTGGAAAGGAACAAACTGCTTTTCTGAGTTTCGAACCAGTGAGGGATCGGTGCTGGATTCAAGTTGTGATGCGGTTGGTTCCTGCTTGCATCTGAACCCTCTTGTCTACCTGTAAACCCGACTAGAGGTGTGGGAGAAACAGAATAATTCACAGACATGCTTTTCAATCTAATCAATTTATTAATTCTAATTATTAATCAGTCACACAATACAATTTTAATTAAGGTAGATAATATATAGTAGAGCGCGGAGGTGAGATTATATAACCCGAGGATACTACTACAGATCTTCAACTGAATCTAAGACAGCTTAAATACGCTCAAATATAGCTACTTCGCACACTAATTAAACTAGCTTCTACTTAATCGAACTCACAGTACCTGAACTTTTTATGCATCGGATCCTACACTGGAAACTTGCTGGTGCTCTCTTCTGTTTGATCTATGTCGTTGGTTCCACGCTCTGTAATCTTTAACAAACAAATTCCACCCCTTTTCAATCTTCAACTTTCAACTAACTCGCGGATTTTATGTTAACTCCTACTTGCCCACTCCAACGTATCAACTTCAGCGTGCCAACTCCAACGTGCCAACTCCAACGTGTCAACTACTACGTGTCCCCTTTTGAACTCGCAAAAACAGAATTCATACAATATACCTCATTTACATAATCACGTTTCCTTACTCGATGAAAGTTGGTTGAAATAAATATTTTCCTTAAAGATTCATGAAGGGATTAGTAGAACCGCGTATAGATCCGTCACAAAGTCGCGACGTCACCTATATATCATCGAAAGGGATAATATAAAAAGTCCAGGAGTTACCAGTTTAGGAGTCGCTATTAATTAATCTGATTCAGAATTGTAAAAGTTGGCTTTAATAGCCACCTCGTAATAGTATTGAGATGTTGCAATCGTAGTAGCTGAGCGGTCATGGTTTCAAACTTGCGGACAACGTTGCTCCAGTCGAGTCGAGGATTGAAGTCCAGATTCCTCTAAATGCCCGTCGGGTAGAGGGACAGAAGCAAGTGAAATCTATTGGGGATCAAAGTCATTACGTTGGCTGGGTGTAGAAGTTTGGAGATTGGGGATGCCAGCTTATGTGTCGTTCTTGTCATTTGACCTTGATATAAAATTACGAGAACCATCGTCCACATAACTGTCATGTTGCTTTTCTGAGACGTTAATAATCAATCTAATACAACACTTATAAAATGTGTGAATCATGGAAAATATATGTAAAGATACTCTAATATATTCCTATACGCAGAAAAAGAATATAAATCTGAAAATTATGAGTGTGTTTCATCTTTTTTTCATTTGACTCAGAACATAATCATCCGAAATCTATAATAAATGGAAGAACGAACATATTGTGAAACTTGCAGAAGTGAGCAAATCATTAGTTTAATTTTAGAAGAACGTATGAATATAATTTCTTTGATTGAATTGATTCATTTACATAGGTTTATTTCTGGCTTAATTATTTTCTCTTCTTCGATTCATTCTTCGCAAGCATTTCAAAATTTATTACACGAAAATGATACTTTTTTTATTCGATGCAAATGTGTTTTGAATTACAGAAAGAAATAATAATAATGTCTTTATCTTAAATAAAAAACAAATATATTATGTGTTGCTATCTTTTTTTTAAATTGTCATTGCTTATCAAATTTAAAAATCCCTCTATTTAGTAGCATATTCTGTGGCTGCGATTTCAAGTGGATGTGAATTCGTAACTGGCGTTATGGAGTCGAGGGTTCAAATCCTGATGCTACTGTAGACCCTCCATGTAGAAGGGTGAGTGCTTGTTAAATCTATCAAATTCAATGTTCTTCATGAAGATATAGCGTGGAAGTTTTTGAGATTGAGACATACCAGCTCAGGTATCGTTCTACACACTTAATCAAGGTTCAGAATTATGAGTCCCGTCACCAATACCCCCAGCGTAGTTTCACGGAACAACTGTAACTGGTCTATTCGTGAGCCTCTTATTAATCCTCTTGGGGAAAACCTATCTCTTTAAATATTGTTCTATTGTAAACTTTATCCGAAGAAGAAGATGCGGTTTATGTAAATCATGTCGTATATTTAAGCACTAACTTTTAGGTTCGAAAAAGAGAGAGAGAGAGGGGGGTCAGGAGTTAGATGATAGAATTGATAATTGAAACGATTTAGTCAATAAGATATTTGAATTAGAATCATATCGTTTGGAAGTCGAATAACTGAGAAAGGAATTACGATTATTTAGAACGTAGATTACCAAAATGTTCCAAAAAGTAAGTGATTCAACTTATAATTAAATATCAATTATCTCGTCTACCTCACTTTTGCTCCAATATTTAAATATAAGTGCATTTCGTACCCTGGGTCATTTGAATTGATTGATAGAACAATGAAATTATATTTGTTTTGATTATGGCTGATTTTCCTTCTAATATTCAATCACTGATGGATGTCAGGGGACATCCATCACACAGCGATAACACACAAAAAAATCAAATCTCTAACATGAACATAGTTTATTTAAGTAAATTGTTTCATCCCGCATGAGATTTTACTGAGAATTTTTTTCTTTCTCTTTACTTTGATTTATTTTTAATATATATTTTAGTGTATGGTAGCATAACGGAGACCATTGAATACATATTAGAGCTAATAGATAAAATTCTTTTCATTTCATAGTCTGTTTGCTAAAAAAAAAGAAGAAAAAAAGAGGAAACGAATGGAGGTTTGTTGTAAGAAGTAGAATCGAGGTATAACGGAATAAAACCCTACTAAAAAAAAAAAGAAAAGAAAAATAGCAGCCAAATTCATAAAATCGCATCAACAAATCAAATGAAAGTTCATTTCATTACAAAAAATAAATAATTTCCAAAGCAAAAACCCATTAAAATTCTACATCTAAATGACATTCCGATGAATATGAGGATACATTTCGGAACATACGACCTTCCAATGAATAAATTACGACCCAGTTCCCCCCAGATGTCCTTGCAAACATTATTAAACATATAATTATTAATCGATGCTTTGTTCACGCAAGGTGCTTTATATGTCCTCATCATGTCACGCAAGACTATTTTTGGATATTATTGTTTCCTAATTTGATACATGGACAGTAACCTTTCAATGCTTTTCATTGAATGACATTTTATTTTATAAAATATTTTTTTTACTCATTTCTAAGCTTTCCTTAACAAAATCAAAAATATTTTAGGTATTAAATCTGAACAAAAATATGCATTTAATTTAAATAAAAACTAAAAACAATTCCATTATTATGTAGATATTTTGGTAACTTCTAGACAGGCATTTTTAGGAGCTAACTTATATTAGCTATAATATTTTACGGAACTTTACTTTTCATTATGCATTTTATTCTCTCCCTTAGGTTAAAGTATCTGACATTGCCAATAACCGGAAGCATTAAAAATTCGACATATTTATTATAACTATGATCTTTGCTTTCTAAAATAAGAAATTATTATAAATAAAACATTTTTAAATTAAATATGCTTTTTTTAAAAAAAATTAGACGATGAAATTTATAATTAGAAAATTTCTATATTTAGTCAAAAATAAAATTGATAGTTTTTATGATTTCTCAGAGCCCAAAATTTGTTTTCTCGATATTATCAGAATAACAAACAGGTAATATTTTTCTGCGTACAAAAAGTTTTCTGAATACATTAAATTATAATACGAGAGTAAAAAGTTTAAATATTGATTAATATTCGTATCAGATGTTAATCAAAAGAAGATTTAAACGAAATAGAAACTAACAATTTTTACAATATCAAAGGTATTAATGGAGCAAAAATTATATTTTAATAAATTCCCATAGTGTGAAATTCAAAGAAATGAAGAAACTCAAAAAATATATCGAGGTCATTTTATGATGAAATGTTTCCTAACGTTTTTGGTAATATAAAAAAGAATCATTAGTATATAACTATATATTATGTAAAAAATCAAATTAAAGAAATTTTAGTTTAAAATGTCTTTAACAGTGCATTATTACTCAGCAAAATTGGTACTGTTATGAACAAAAAGCTAAAATTCTTCTATTCTTACCATCTTAAAAAGCAGTGACAAAACCAAAGATCATTGACAAAGCAGCATTTGGTAATTTTTAAAACACCATGTTACCTAAAGTGTGGCCTCATGACGCCTAAGCCCGAGTCCCTAGCAACATGGTTTTTAGACTTCATAATGCTTATGCTCCTCTTGTGCACAAGATTTCTACCAGAAATCTGGCTATTATAACCATGGAAATGCTTCAAGGGAAATTACTGATAACACAGCAGCCTTATCAATACAAGCATGTCCGGATGAAAGAAGCCACGTTTCCTATTACTTAAGGACAAGGTGGTCATAAGTAGGTTTACATTACTTTTAGAAAACAAACCAAAAATTAAGCAAATATATCGCCGACAGCGAAAAAAAAATTCTGCGGAATTGAGTTTTACAAAGAAAATTTCATTTGCTAGCCAATAAGGCAGCCGATTGACAACATCTATGACAGACATTGCAATGTTCGTCTTTCTCACAAGCGCGAAATTACTACCAAAAGCCTTGCACGGAAATATTTTAAGGGGCTTTTCAGATAACCTTTCTGATATCTTTATCAATACAAACATATGCGGATACAACAACGGAACTAAATTTTCCATTATCCTAAGACAGGAGTGACTAGTCTACATATCTCCTAACATAACACTCTTTGATAACATGATTTATCTTCCAACTTACGCACTGATGCTCCTACTATACATTAACTGTTACGTATGTAACGTTGTTTACACAGATAAGAAATCGATCTATATAACTTTTTTTTTAAAGAAATTTTGCAAAATTAGTATAGGTATCAAGTAAAGTACTCTCCAGGTTCCTTTTTTTTTACCTGCATAAGAGAACCAGAATAGGTTTTTTGCAGCTTAAAGTAAAAAAAACAAAAACTATAATACAGTCTAAAATACGTCTCCTTGTCTATGGTTACTACAAAAACAAAACTGAAATATTTTAAGGTATCTACGTTCGGAAATGTGCTTTTGCAAAAGCGAATAAATGAATAGTTTTTTTGAGATATTTAGTGTCACTTGAATTAGAATATACATATACAATTACAATAAAAATAATTTAAATGCAATTTTTTAGCAAAAAAATGAAGAAAAGACATTTTTTCAAAATATTCTCCTTTTATGGTAAGTACTTCTGTAATAATAGTATTTTGCCTATACATAGCTAAGACTTTTCTAGAGAACTTAGAAAAAGGAGTTTTGAAAAATTCCCGCTATTTTTTTCAGAGTTATTATCAATTGAAATGAAAACACCAATGTTTTTTTCTTAGCATTTCTCTATTTTGGCGTATTAAAAAATGAATAGATCCACTTTTAAATTACATACTTAAAATGTAAAGTATTTATAAAAATATATAAATTTTCTCTTCATTTTTTTTTTTTTTTTTGCATAAAAATTACATTTAAATAATTTTTTAAAACAATTTTATATTTTTATTCTAATTCAGGTGACACCAAAAATAAAAAAAAATAAAAATAAAAGAAATATTCATTTGTAATCTTTTTTCAAAATAATGGTTCCAAACGTAGTCGGGTACCTTAAAAAATTACAGAATATCTAAGAAAATGTATCTTGTATGAAGTTACATATACCATATGGAAAGACGAAATTTCTGTATTTGCTAATTTTCAATGTGCTAAAGAATAAGCAGATAAAGAGTACATGATAATTGTGAAAATAAACTAACGAAAAACTGAAATGATAAGACTATGCAAAACCAAAGAAAAATTTTATATATATAAAAGGAAAAATCTATGCTTGCAAAATTATACTGTGAGCATTATATACAACTCATACATTACGTCTAGATAAATCATATCATAAATCAGAATAATTCAGGCCATCGACTTCAAAAGATGAAACATTTTGAAGCGAGAATTAGAACTTGAATATTAATTATTCTGATAATATTTGAATGCAAAGAAACAGAATGCGGGAACAAGACTATCCACATCGGCAAAAAATAAAAAAAAATTTCATACTATTTATTCCACATTAAACAATAAAAAGAATTCTAGAAAAGATTAGTTTGTATTTTAATCGCAAACATTTAACACACACTCTACGGAGCGAAAAAGGCTTAATGAAGTCAATGACCACACGACACAAGTAGGTATGCAAAACCATTCCGGAATCATTAAAATGCTATATCTAGAACTGGACCTGAACTCTTTTTGTTCTAATTGCAGAAACATTAAAATGTCAAAACACAACAAAGAACATTTGCTATATATATTTCTTCCTATAATTCTTATATGAAAACGTTCAAAGACCTTATATGTTCTTAAATTTATACTTTCGACTCATTAAATATTCGAAAAACGTCATTTTGAAAAATAAAAATAAATAATTCGTCTGCTTTATTAAAATTCACGAAGAGTCCATACAATATAATTAAAACAATGCCTGACAAATAAGAAAATAATCCAAAAATTTAAGGCAGATATTTTAAATTTATGAACAATAAATCTGGATTACATAATACAAAAAGAAATAAATAAATTTTTGTAACAAAAAATCCTGACACATGGTAATCTTCCTTCTCATTTATATCTGATGGTCAACAAATGTCTTTTTTTATAAACTCAGAAATAATTCAATGTGTTAAAACATTTTAGAGAATAAATTTAAGAAGAAAAAAAATTAGAATATATTTAAAAGAAAAAAAAATGTATTTCAACTTGAAGAAAATTGTTCCATAAAAGAAAATTTGAAAGGTTTTTACAAATTCACACCAAATTCTTAAATAGTTTTAAAAAAATAGACGTAATTTTGCAAGGAACTGGCTTTAAATTTTAAAATAGAAAGAATTAAAAAATTTAAAAAAGTTACTGGAATTAAATGAAGTTGAGATGAGTCGTAATTCGTTAATTATGAAGAAAAACTAGCGCTGTAATTCCTAAAAAATTATTCTTAAATAATCAAAGTCATTCGTCATTTCATTTCTAAGAAAAATGGAATTTAAGATAAATTTTGAGTAGGATAGTAAAAACTGTATATGCCATAATTTCAAATAATAATCATTTAGCAATTACGCAGATTTATTTAAAGCGAGAAATTTAGTTAACATTCTTGATTCCAGATGGCACCACGCAAAACTTTATGCTTCACTTCAGAAAGGTCATTGTACTTTAAATTCGAATAAATTCACGTCCAACGTACCAAGAGTTGAATTATAACGATTTTCTTTCAGTTCAAAAAGAAACACTCGTACAATATAAGCTTCGAATTTTTTTCTTTCATTTTTAATTTTTTTTATCGAAACGACTCGACTAAATTTTTATCAATCATGTATTTTGTTTTTAAAAAAATCACAATAATCTCCTAATGATTTTCAAGGACTTGTGTATTTCTCTGAAAATATGATTTCGGAAGAAAAATAAAAGCTGACATGACGGAGAAAAATTTATAATCCAAAAAATATAATCTATGACGTTGCACATACACAAAAATAAATTCTTCCTCCAGTTAATAAATTTTCGTGGAGAGGAAAGAATTCAATAACACTGTCTAGAATCCGCGTAACGTCAATCAGTTGAAACTCTTAAGATCCGAAACATTTTATGCCAATACGAAATTTCAAGTTGAATTCATTATCACCAGAGCAGCTGCTGTTAACCCAATCTCTGGGTGATAAATATCAATAAAATTTTATCTTTAAATTGAAGGACTTAAGAAAACACTTCACGGATTTCAATCAAAAACCATATCTTGGAATCTCTTCTTTTTTCTCTTCTGTTTCTCTCTTTTCTGTTCTTAATCACGTTATTCCACAGCCTTTTTTTGGGGAATAAAATCTGTTCGCGGATACGGTAAGTTCAAATAAATTTAGCAATTCTTCAAAAAGATGTTGGATATTAATTAATGCTCAGAGTATATATTAAATTGAAAATATTTGTGTTTTTTAATGTATTTTCTATCGTTTCGATAAGGGCTTAGTAATTTTTTTTTTAAAGAAGATACAAATATACTTTTTGTCTTCATGTTTCTTAAAAAGAAGGAACTTTTAAAATTTCACTAATTTTTTTTCAGAATGCGTAAATGTAGTTCTGTTAAAGTACTTGTTTTCAGTCTCTTGTTTCAATCCATGAAGTATTCATAAAGATCATCTCCTAAAATTAATTTTAAAAACTTTTATTCTACCATTTTAAGTAGTATTATAATTTCATAATATACAGCCAGACATGCATAATTTATGCATGAATACTTGTGAAGGTAAATAAATAAATAAGTCGAAATAAAAAAACACACTAAATCATAAATTTTATAATATTTTACACAAAAATATATATGATAAACTAATTCGCTTACACGATACAATAATGGAAACATATTTAAAATGATTTTTACTAATTATTCATTAAATGATTATAAATGACAATTTTTTTAAACACAAGGAAAAAAATTTCATACATGAGCATTATAACAGGATCAGCAACACGCCGTACACATCTTCCTATTTCTTCTATATATTTTTTTCAATATTATTATATCATTCTAACCAAAGAAAAAAATTGCTTTTCAAATTTGTTGAATGGAAATTACACTAAGGAATTATTTAATTCTTCTTAATTTTTTTTCCTTTCAAATATGCATTTCCTTTACTTTGTACTAATTTTTTAATAATATAATATATGTGATAACGATTTTAAAAATATGGAATTTCTCATCAAGAATATTTATTTTGTGTTTCTGTATTTTTTTAGTTTTTTTTTTTTTTTCATATTTAGAATTGAAATTCGACTATACATGCTGCTTGAGGAAAGCATGAATGTTTGATTAAAATTTTTATGCAAGGTAAACTAAAAGATACGAAAAAATTGCTAGGTACGCGCATGGCTTTTTTATTTCGCTCCGCGGCTTCGACTCTCCGCCATATTCCGAGGTGAGACGAGTGTAATGATCGCCTCGACTCCAAAGCAAGTGCATCGCACACACTAGTGAAAAATTCACTTCCGCATCGTACCTGCAAACAGATCAGGGGATTTGTTTACACACACGATTACGTCATCAGAATGGATGGGTGTGACGGCATCCCTCGCAGCGCCCTCTGTCGCCTAAAATAAGAGAAATTCTCTAAAGGAATTCGACTATGACAGTGGAAGGATAGATCTCGGCAGAGAAAGCAGTATATTATATAAATCTGATTTATTCTTTTAACTTAAAAAAGAAAAACATTTTTAGAGTCAATATCGATTTTTGTAAAATGCACATAGAATAATTTTTTTTTCTGAGAAGGTTGTGAAGTACAAGTTCTAAAATTTATATGAAGTTTCTTCCGTACAATACAACTTAGAAAGTGAATAAATGCTAACAGAGAATTTATACTACTTTTCAACATCAGTAGTTTTTAACATTAACTTTTTCAGTTGCTATGTGAAATGACATCGAGTTATCAATATATTAGGATGTTAATCCATTTCAGAAATATTAATAATAAGAAGAAAAAGTGTAGATTAAAGTATGTTGCGCCTTTGTCAAGTAGGTTGAATTGGAGTTATCCTCGTTTTCTCCTAAAATCACATGAGTTAGTGTTTCTTTGAAAAGGGGTTACTCTGTCTGCTCACAGGGGGTTTCTTCTTTTCGGGAATGCTTTCAGGTTGTAATCATTTATTCTAAGAGAAACTCAAGAATAAAATTAATTAAATCAAATAAAGTACGTTATCATTTATCTTTGGGCAGAATTTTAAACATTCAAGCCCTTTGAAATATAAGGCTTTTCAAAAATGAAAAAGATAAAAAATTTTTTTTTTCACTTATTTGATTACCGATTAAGAAAAGTTTCATCTAAACAATAAATTATTATGTTCAGTTGATTTTTATATTTAAATTTCAGTAGATAACTTTTTGGAAAAGAAATACCTTCATGAAGAATTTTGCATAATTATACATTTGTGCGATACATTAAGGAAACGAGACACATTCAGCATTTGAAGTATCTACCGATATAGAAACAATATATAAAGTCTGCCATTTTAAACAGTGCTATTAAAAATATCAAGGACAGAAAGTCCAACATTCTTTACTCCTTTTTTTTTCAAGCTACATCTTTGGGCAGATTTGGGCTTATCGTGGTTGATAGTTTGGATAATACTCATTGATAGTTTGGATACACAGGAATGACTCAAAGTGTCTAGCTATCATTTGAAGCCCTATAATAATTTAAGTAGTAACGGGACATCTCGTAGGAAAATGTTAATACGAGAATAACATACACATCTCATGCTGAGGCCTTGTAGTTGGAGAAGACTGATTTTGAAGCATTTTGCTTAGGTCTCTAACTAAAAATTAGTAATAAAATTTCAGGTTATACCCAAACACATAAGTTAGCTGATGAATATATAATTAATTAAAGTCAAAAACTAAATAATTAGACCATAGTTATCATTATTTTCTAAAAGAACTATAACTATAAAAAATAAATCTATTGAGTTAAATATATCTTCAAAGTCATAATAATGTTTCAGAGTAATTTTTTTTTATCTATTAAATAATTTTTAAGATCTATATCTTATTAATAGAGTTTTATAATTAAAATATCCTATCTGCGTATCTATCAATCTCTCTCTCCCTCCCTCCCCCCTCTCTCTATGTGTGTGTGTGAGAGTGCGTACAAGCCCAGTAAATTCTTTCATCGAAAAAAAATAGCGAAAATTATACGATTTGTGTAGCAAAAAGTGACAGACATTATTGTGAACATTATTGTAACATTGCACATCAAAAGTGAAAAAACTTTATTTAATTCGTAAAACCGTCTAAAAAGGGATAAAAGTGAACTGCATAAGTATTTAGGTATATGTTTACAGTTTCAAGGTTTATACATTTCGCATCATACCATTTAATATTTATGTTCATAAGAGTTATGTTTTTAACATGACACACTCATTTATGTGTTTAACGTTAATATTAAATTCCTACGTGTTTCAATTTATAACTAGAATAAAATTAGGTACGCATACACATTTCCACAAAAAAGAATAAAAACTCTACGTCAAAAATGCTAGAAACATTATATTAAAAAATTATTCATAGCTATTTGCTTGTAATAAAAGTTTTTGCATATGGCGACAGAAATAAAAAATCGCTATCCTCAGTATAAAATTAATTCCACTACATCCGTTATCATGAATCCAATTGTAATATTACAATTTATTTTACACATGAGTGACGGAGCTCATAATTTTGAATCATGGTCAAGTGACAAGGAGGACATATCCACTCTCCAAACACGGACGTGACGTGAGGATTCTTTGAGTCTCAATAGACTTAACGTGCACCCGCTGCTCTACACGGTGCCTTAATCTTTAATGGTACCAAGACTCGAACCCACGTCTCGACAGAAACCACACTTGCCACGAGTTCACGACCTTGACCGAACCACAATATTACCTTTTATGCGTTTATGCTAAGGCCGCATCTCTTGGGATTGTCACACCCTTACAGAAAGAGTTGTAGTAAACTGATCAGAGATCGTAACAGTCAGTGATCCTAAATCGTATTAAAACAGATCAATCGTGTAAAAAAAAAGAAAAGAATACATGCTGAAAAAATTTGTCTATTTCATAATCGTATAAAATTCACCTGTAAATAAAATATAGTTTAAAAAAACTAAAAAACACGCTTTTATAGTTCTTAATCGAAATAAAAAGTAAAAATAATTCTTAATATATAAGAATAAAATTATTAACGAGAAAATTAATGTCATTGTGGTAAAAGCGTGGGGTGCTTGATATCAGTTGTTATAATTTTTTAATAGTTCTATTCCGAAATGCGGAGTTAGTGTAAAAATGTAGTACAAAGCACCTCACGCTGTTACCACAACGACATTAATTTTTTCGTTAATCATTTTATTCTTATATTAAGAACTATTTTTTACTTTTTAGTTCGATTCACTATAAAGCGTGTTTTTCAGTTTTTTAAACTATAATTTATTCATTGATGAATTTATCCTTAAATAATGTTTTCTTCCGCAGAACCGACAAGATAATTTAGAAAAACGGATTTTATGTCGGGGTTTCTAGCAATTAGAACATAAATTATTTTTTTTCCACATGCTCGAGTCTTTTTTTTTAAATTTCCATTTCCAGAAAAACTGGGCAATTGTTTATATTATGGTAAGAAATTGCTGATGCATACTTCCCCTTTTCACATAAAGAACATTTTTTGTTTGTTTGTTGTATTTGTATTAACCATGAGCGTTTTCGCATTAGGGTTGCAACATAATTTTTTAGTCACCAAATCTTGAGATGAAATTAGATTTTCGTTAATCCTAATGATCCTGATCTGGACAATGGAACAAAATTATTAAATTATTGTATTGTCATCGGTCCTTGACAAGTGTGCAAAATTTCGAATTAATCTGACCTTTTAACGTGGGTGAAAATTGAGTTCAAAGATTCCGTTACAAAGAGATGAAGCTAATAAAAACTTGTTAAAAAAAGAACAGGGTATAATTGTATAATATATATATATATATATATATAAATTAAAGATTAACTAAAAATGAAAAGCTTTTCTGATCAGCTAAGAGAAAAAAACAGAATTTATGAGTTATAATTGCAGAAATAATTCTATTTTCGAAATATTTATTCAACAACATGCAGTTATAAAAACGCTTAAAAAACATTTAATTTTAGGATTTTATTTCGAATTTTTTGTTTTGTTTGTTTTAGTATTAAATCTGCGCGAGCTCAAATCAGTCCAGTATTTGAGCAGTACGCAATGTAACAGCTATATAAAGAACTTGCCTGAGTCAAAACTGACCTTTGTGTTGCAAAGTTCTTCTCAGAGTTTTCCTTTTTTTTTACAGAGAAGTATAGCTTCCAGGAATAGTAACGGTCGTAGCCTCACGTATTACGTAACGAACGGGCAAATAGTCTCAACGGATATTCGCCATTTTATTTTTTTTATTTTCACAGGTATGAGCAAACATAAAGAACATTTTTTTCCCTATCAGATACTGAACAATTTCGTATTGACGATTTTTCCCCCTATTCCTTGTGATGATGAATCATTCTTTGAACCATAAAAGAATCAAACAGAAATCACATAAGTTCTGCATGATTTCAATTTTAAACTAAAAGTAAAGAAAAAAGCCGATAGTTATGATGTGTTTTTGTTCAAATATTAATACTGTCTATTTTTTTAAGTCATTGATTTCTTATAATAGTATACAATCCGTAAAATAGCGAAAAAATCAGCACAAAACAATTGACCAATTAGCGCACATTTTATACTTAAAACTAAATTCTGGAAAAATGTTTATTTATAATTTGTTCTCTGCAAAATTATTTACTGCGAAACTTGAAGTAATTTTTAGTTGTGGAAGTCATTAATCAGTTGGGACTTATCTTTCTTGCTTTATTATTAAATTACTTCAAAGATTGTAAAAATCCCTCACAAGAATTTGAGTAGCTCTAAACTTTAATTTTTTGACCCGTTTCTGACAATATTTAGTAATTCATATGTTTGAATTTACTTTTATGCATCATTAATATTCTACTTTGAATTCAGTGACCTTGACTACTTGCGTGTTAGGCTAACACCATATTTAAGATCATGATCTTTGCGACCAGGATTATATGAGTTGAGTGGTACAAGTGAGCTTTGATTTCATAGGATAATGATAGCTACTTTACGTAATATTCAACAGGCCTTGAAGTCCTAACGTGGCTTGGTAAGAAAGGCGAAGTAGATACTATCTCATAGAAGCTTTTCTTGATCAAAGTTTTAAGTTAAGATCTGTCGAAATATCCTTTGCATAGTTTTAATATAATGATATTATTAAAATATAAGCAATAATTAAATAAAGAAAATTTTATAAATAAGACCTTTGAACTACTTGTTACAATACACCGTATCAATCAAAGGATATATCGATAAGGAAACTGGAAACTGTAAGAAAGGAGACAAAAATTCAAATTTCTAACAACCTTTTCGAGAAAAATCCATCCAAATTTCAATAACGTCATATCTCACCATTTAAAAAAAATAAAGAATAAATGTAAAGGAAAAAAATCAAACTCTACAAAAGGAAAAATGCTAGTTTCGACATGCACTTTTCCTCACATAACCCATCAAATGCATCGTCCATTTGCACCCTGATCACACGAAGGTATTTCCCGAAATACGTTTACATAATACGTTGGGTTATACTGAGGACGAAGACGAAGGTCTCTGACACGTGTTACAGGGAGGGAAAGTGGGTCTTGTACTGTCCGCACAATTCATTCACCTCTGAGGCCTCCCACCCCCACTACCTACCTTCGTTCGTTGGCTCTAAAGGGATACCTTGTTGCATCCTCCCCACTTGTTACGGTATCCACGGCAACCACTACGTGAAGCACCACTCTGGGGGTACATCCCCCTGTTAACATGTGTCGGAATGAACAGCTGATCTCCCTTTCTTCTCCCCCCCAAAGGGGGGATGTTTTCGTCGGGGGTCGAGGGTATTTGTATTCCCTAGAACTTCCGGATTACCCGAGGAATCCGGTGTTTTCCGGGTTAACCCTACGTTTGGCGAGAAAGTGACGTCACGAGTGAAAGTTAGGGATTCGGTTGTTGACTTTTTTGGCTGTTCGATCGATGGCGCACTGGAGTCATTAAAGGTAGTTATGATTTTTTTTTTTCAAATTAAATTTGCGTTTGCTTGTGAGCTATATAATTTGACTATTAATAATGGACCTTTTTTTTAAATTATGGTTGGATTCCAAATAAAAATGACTGATAAAATGTCATTCAACTCTCCGGGATTCCACTTGAGAGCTCAAAATGAAACCGATAGATATGCACACACACGCAACACAGCCTAGATTATTTTATACAACAATCCATGGCTGTTGAATCCTAGTTTATTTTGTATTAACGTCATTTTAAAGAGAAACAATGGGCTTTGGTGTCACATCGCATAATTTCGAATCGTAATCAAGCGAAGAAGATGGTATCTGATGTTTGCATCTTACTCATTAAACTTCAAAGGATTTTTGTTAAGACTTCGATGTTCAGCTCTATACAACAAGCAACTATCTCTCATTATATGTGGAATCAGGACTCTTAATTTACAATTCGACTACAAAATCATCGCCCAAATTTTGTGACCTTAACTAACTAGTTAACCACAGACGCAATGAATCTTAAACTAGCAATAGAAACTTTAGACTTGAATGCATTTTTGCCATTTAAGTTAACGCTGATTGGTTTTGATTTGTTAAATTTAGAACTCTATAAAGTATTATTGACGCGACTGACTTTGTATACTTAAACCTATTCGGATGACGAGGGTGGCTATTAAATTGGTACCTCCTTCCATAAAAGCTCCACATTGTGGTATGCTAGGACATTAAAGCTCAGTTAGCAATCATAACAATCCCGCATATTTAATGAGTTTTCATGGATTTTTTTCCGAAACCGCAACTGTTCATCTCCAACAAGCAAACAATATTATAGAATAAATTTCTTCATCAGAAAAAAGAAACAGATGACTCCCAAAGAAATATACGTATATAAAGCCACTTGTCATACAAAACTCAATAATTTTGCATGAACAGGTGGCATGATGTTATATCCATACTTGAGAATAATATTTGAGAAATTATTTTCATGATAGAAAAACAAAATAAAATAAAATTTATGGAATAAATTATTTACTTTAACCCAATGCTTAATTTAATCACTTTAAGAGTTCAAAAATATTCCTGGTGAAAGTTATTCAATTAAAAAGCAAACGTTTCAAAATAATGATAACTTCAATTCTACAATAACGTTGGAGCTTTAAGGCGCTAACAAGAAACAAATTTTTATGACAGAAAAAGTTAGCCAAATTGTAAGAAAATGTTTAAAATAATGAAAACTGTTTTAAGAGTTCATATAAATGGTGGTTGAGAAAATTCTTCGAGACTGATAATGGCAAACTTCTCAAAAAGAGTTTTGAAATTCCAGGCGACAGAATAAGGTCAGGCTTCAACATATTGCCATTAACAGGGAGTGTTCTACGAATATTGGGCTTTTCAAAGAAAATAAATTCGGATAAAGCACCCAAAGTTGGGCAACTCAGAACTTGGTATAGAAGCTTCACGACATCCCTCTAGCCGTACCATTCACTTCTTGTTCGCAACAATATCTGGTTAAAATGGGCACAACCCTTTCTACTCGTCTGACCTCGCATTCTACGTTTTCATAAGAGAAAGCAGTGTATAAGGTAAATTTTTCCGTGATCAAGGTATTCTGAGCCAATAACAAAGAATTCACGTTTTGAGCCATTGCGTGAGCATTTGTAAAAAATAAAAATGTAGGAAAGCAATACTTTGAAGGTAACTATGTTTAAAATCTTTTCCTCTCCGGAAAAATGACAATGCAAAGAGAACTAGTTTTCTAATTTCTTAATATGCAGCTTTTGCAATATTTTCTAACAAAATGGACAAAAAATAAAAAAGGTGATATTTAGCAATGATACAATTCAGAAAAAACATTATTTACTATACGCCTCCAACAAATATGTTGACTAATCTGATCTTTATAAACCAACATATGGCAGGAGTTTGAGGCAGAATTCATAGAAATGTCTTTAATATGCAATTAAACCATACAAGTGCATGTTTGGTAAACAATTTTCTGCAGATATCCCCCCCCCCATAAAGCAATGATCTCCAAACTTTTCTGATCGCGTACCCCTAGACGAAAATAATTTAAGTTTTACTCAGAATAACATTTAATATACAATGCATTGTAATATAAAAGTTTTCTGAGCGAGCCAGAGGTTAATGAAACTACACAGCTATCAATGAGAGAACCTCGTATTCATGTTATACAAAATCCAGTGGCATACACAAAGGTGGGGTTTGGGGGAATTGGTGGGTTCAAACTCCCCATAGACCAACAGGTTTTTAATTTTTACCGGAGAGATTACAATGTGGTCTATGTGTTTTTTAGAATAAAAACCCTCCCCGTAGAAACAACTGTGTGTGATTCCCACTGACTCGACCATACACTCGCAAGTGATCATGAACCTATTTATTGGATGTACCACACTTAGTAGACCTATGTTCTTAAGTATTGGAAAAAAGTTTTTCAACCAAGATTTGATTAAGAAACACCCCAAAAAAGTTTACTATTAATGAAACATTGAAAAAATATTTTATCTGATTCTATTGTTTAAATGAACATATCCTTTTTAAAATACAAGAGGCCATTTAAAAAAAAAAGAAAGAAACGAGCCTTACAGTAGTCGCATACGATGTGTAACATCTGACACGTTATCATGGTAAATTCGCAACAGCAACTTAAATCCTGAAAAAAAGGAATCGAGTATGATTGGAAATAATTTTCCATGGAATAATTATATCCTTAATGAAAATTTTATTTAATTAACACAAGGAGTAATGCAATTTTTTTTTATCAAAAATAATTATTCTTGTTCAATTTGGGGAAGAGTGGTAATGATAATTTATGATAACTAAAATATGAAACATATACTTGTGTTTTCAAAGTATTTAAAAACCGTTGAAAAATAGCGTCAATAACAGTGCCACTGTTAGTTGTCGAAACATTTCGATTTGTGTTCATTTCGAGCTTGAGTTCATCATTCAAAAAAACTATGAGTGGCTCGGCTTCTAGCAAACTGAAGTTAACTTTAAAATCACCACTCAAAATCATGGGAAGCGAGTGATAGTTTAAAAAAAAAAAAAAAAAAAAAAGAGCAGAACCACCTTTGGTATATGGTAAAAGTAAAAAAATGCAGGAAATCTTTAATTTTTTTAACCGTTTGATTCGGAGAAATGTATACAACCACCAAAATCACTGTTTGTCCATTTTCAAATAAGCATTTTGCCGCACATATGTCCCCAATATCTTGACTAACAATACCCAGTCCACTTGTTTGACGATAAGTAATATCCATATGTCGAGCCACAACATGTGAGTTGTTCTGTTTACGATAGATCGCAACACCAGCTGAATGAAGGAGAAGAAAAAAAAAAAAAGAGAACTTCACTGAATAGCGCGCGTTTCTCCAACTTCTTGTTACGCATTTCCGTCCCTTTTCACGAAATCACTCCCACAAATCTCCAGCAATCGAGAGGAAAGATGTTACGCTTTCGCGTTGATCAATAACTGTATATATTATTTTAAAAGAATTTTTTATTAATAACTGGAGATTGGCATCACCATTGAACGGTAGTTTAAGATAACATAGGCCATCGTAATTAGTCCATTTCGCAAATCTAGCTCGATTTTAATCAAACTCAACCTTTTGATTATTAAATTATTTCTTCTTTGATTAATATGGCTCAAGAGCTGTAAAAAGGCCTAATTGCTAGATATCTCATAATATTGAACCATGATTGATACAGTTCAGTGTAACGGATTTTATATGAGATATTACGAGTCAAAAATAAAGCGAACGTCTTATGTTATAAATTATACCCAACTTTTTGTGCCTGAACGAGAACATTTTTCAGCTGTTCTTATAAAACATCCTTTACACACATGCACAATAAAAACATCCTCAATGAAAAGTGGTAAATAACTGAACGAAAGATACATACTGATTAACCTTGTAAGGTAGATTTATGAAAAAATGGAGCAATTTTCAGCTTTTTGAAGGTCATAAAGAACATTACGATTTGAAGGACTCTTAAAAAAGGTCACCTTTGAAATGGAAGAAGTTTCAAGAGATTTTTTGATCATATATTACGAAATACATCGCGCTTCTAGAAATATCTGAAAAAAGTTTTTATATATAGTGTCTTGACAAGGTTTCTAAAAACATTAGAAATGAATTAGCTATCGTTGTGATGAATATACTTGGGCGAAATCACTAATGCTCTTAAGAAGTTTCCATACATAATGATGCAAAGAATATGTAAAATGTAATTCTCATATTTGAACGTAAAATAAAAATAAATTCATCAGAATGATATCAAAGAAAAGAATAGCCATCAACTGTGATAGTTATTCAATAATTATAATGATTCGGTGTCACATCGTACACATAGTATAGAAACCCTCATTGCGCAGTGCGTGGGGGGTTCCACCAAATATACATACATCGAAATTTAATCTTTCATTTGTATCCTACAGATCATTTATGGAATTAATTTTATTTAGTTCTGACAAGTCCTTCATGGGGTTGCAATTGCCATGAATACGAGCGTATAAGTGATTTAGGGAATTCAAAAGAAAGCTTATTTATTGTAATTTAAAGTGAACATGTAATATCTCCTGTCGCAATAAAGTAGACTGAAAAAATATATTTCCATCAGAGTTTTAATTCAAAACCAAGTATGTGTGTCTAGTTGTCTTTTTTTTTCCTGTTACAAATGGATCCAAATAAAATTTAAGCGAATTCGTAGCATATCTTAGCATACTTCTTTGAGTAATCTGATTGTATTCTGAAGCAATGCAGGTACATGTTTTCTAGAGTGTGCTACAAGTAATAACATATTAAGATCATTGCAGGAGGAGTTAGTTATATTATCGAGCTGTTCTATTTCCACCTTTTATAGTTTTATTGAAACTAACACATTTTAATAAATAGCCCTACTTTGTATACATACATTAAAGACATGAAATCCGCCACTGAGAATGCTTGGTTTGAAATCTAATAAGAAACAATTCAGAAACTGATTTTAACTATTAAATACCGAGTATGTCATTTCATTTAACATTCTGGAGCAATGATCAAATATTTAACTTTTATTTTGCTTTCTTTAAAAAAAACTAATTCTTGTGCTTAAACTTTTGACACTGATTTTTGCTCACATATTAAATTCGATTATTTCAGTTAGAATTCAAAGCATAATGGTGTTGAAAATAATCTTTAAAATTCCAATTTGTTGCACATATGAACATATATTTAAATTCGGTTGAATAATTAAAACTTTTTTGAAAATTTCTCTCTGTGGTGTTTAATTTTTTGACACCCATACTGTACAATAACCATGAAAAACAAGATGTAGATACAAATCAAAATGAAAAATAATAACCTACAATCTCCAGTTTTCATATTTTTATCCGTTAAATGCTCACAAAGTATCAATCAAAGCTAAAATAAAATGTGATTGATGCTAAGTGCAAAAAACGAAATTGATTATAAAGAAAAAATACTTTTATATATTTCCTTATTCTTTACATGTTTTTATAATGCATGGCGAATTATTTATTGTTGAAATGTTATTCAATAAAACCTTTGATTGCATTTTTAGTATTAAAATTCTTTTATTATTTTAAAAAAAATATATGCTATTATTTATGAATGAAATTTGCGTGTGTGTGTGAAAGTAAACACGAAAATAAACACAGACCTACTTATTGAATCGAAGAATTAAAATGCGTACTACTTCCTCGATTAAGAGGTTAACGACAGCTTAATCGAGGAAGTAGAAAGAGTTTTCAAAAAATTTAATTAACGCGGTCTTTTAAACTGTCTTTTTTCTGGATGAATTTTTAGATGTAACGGAAAAAAGTATAAAATGACACAGATCGCTTCACTAAGTTTTTCAGAAGACTAAGAAGTTAGTTTTAGAAACATTTATCATTCAATTTCCTGTTTCTCTCACATTATTATACAATGTATGTGAAAAATTAGATTTATGGCACACACACACACACACACACTCTCACATATAGATATATATATATATTTATATCTATCTATCTATCTATCTATCTATATCTATATCTATATCTATATATATATATATGCGTGTGTGTCTGTAGATCCTGTGTTACATAAATATTAAAAAAAAACTTAACTCAGAGACGCAACAGCCCATGAGGGCCAAGGCCCTTTGTGTCTATCTCAGTATGCATGACCTTGGGCACTGAGGTACATGATGAGAAGTTCCAGTCTGGTGGACAATCTGACATGAAACCCACAGTGTTTGGTTCCCAAGCACAAGCCTGGTACTCATTTATCGACCCACTGACGGGATGAAAAGCTGTGTCGACCATGCCCAGCCCGGGATTTGGACATCGGACTTATGGTATGGTCCACTCAGCCATTGAGCGTAAAATATTAAGAATACAGTCTTGAAATTTTTTGTGTGAATACTTTCATATATATGGAAAATAAACTTAAATTCGGATTTAGGTATGAAAGTTCTAGTTATTTTTCTTTAAAGTGCCAAAGTTATTATTTTCAGAATTTTCATTTCTTTTTTCTTTTTTTTCGGATTTAGCTACAAAAATAATTAATAAAATCCAACAGCGGCCCTATTTTAATTTACGTATAAATTTTTGTTCTCAATAATCTAGAAATATAAACATTTTATGTAATTAAAATATTAAACACTCAATAAGAATAATACAAAAGTTTGTTTTTAAAAAAAAATCTTCAAGAACTACATTTTTTTTAAATTTTAAAATCAAGGCTTGCTAAACTGATTTTTAAAAAATCAATTCAATAATATAATCTGAAAAAATTTATATTGCTTTCTCCGAAAACTTTTTTTGTTTGAAAAAAGGTACTTTGTAGCCTTAAAAAAAACTGCTTTATGAAACATATTCTATTTAAAAAAGAGAAATCAATCAAAAACGACGCATACGTATACGTATGAATTTAGAATATAATATTAATACAATTGAGTCCCAAATTCAACCCGATGAGAATCGAAGGGAGTCGGAGTTTGTGAAGCCCGAGAATGGGATTTAAAATGAATAAAAAAAGAGTCCTTCCTCAGAAAATATTGTACTGGTATGCATTGTTTTCTTAAGTATACAGCAGAAAATACACTGCCCAAATACACTTAAACAAAGAAAAATTCGTACTTTATGAAAACATAGAGCATTTACTAAATGGAAATAAAAATTAAGGAATACATAGTATACAGTAGTTTACCTGATCAGACACATCTAAAAAATACTTTATGAAGTCATAGAGCTGTCTATAATGAAAATTAAGTAGTCGACTTAGCAAAAACTAGCTACTTTTTTAAAAAGAGAAATGCGTAATGTCCTGTTTACTTCCGTACTGCACTCTGTATTTTGCTGCTTCATCGCGGAGACGACGAAGGAACAGCAAGTCCATTACCGACGCACCTTGTTGTTCAAAATACTGACGAGTGATTTCTGCAGTCTTAAGTCCCTCACTATGTGATATTTTAGGAGTTTTTACGGTGTCCTCAATGTTAACGTATACAATTTTTTCCGGCATTTTTTTCATTAATTGTGACAGCAGCAATAATTTTTAATCGGATATGATGTCTTTCTCGGTTTCGTTCTGGAACTACTCTTCAACGTCATTTTCATCGGCTTCTGCACATCGAGGAACTCATAAAGGGTTTTTCGACCTGCAAGGGTGTGACCGAGTTATCTGGACAGCCGGGTTATCGAGTGCCGAGTTTTCGGGACTCTACTCTATAAGAATATCTTCTTTTTATAAAGAGATAAAATGTTCGAAGCTTACGTATCGATTTTTAACTTCAAAAAGATTTTCTTCAGCGAACATTGTTTTTGAAATGAATTATTCCTCAAAAATCACCAAAATGCGTGATACAAAACTATTTTTTTGGTTCAATGATAATTTCTCTCTCTCTCTCTCTGGTTGAATAGTCGAGAGAAAGTTTTTTATACTAGAAAAGCAATGAAAGAGATATACTATGTTCATTTATTGGAAAGTTAGATTTCTCTTATTAGCGAAGAAATTATTTTCTATGAAAATTTAAGAAGACCAAGTAGAGATCTTACCCATGCGGAAAAGATGTTCTCTGGTATATAGATGAAGGGGAAAATAAAATTGAAAAAATTAATTTTTGAGTTAAGTATTGCCCCAAGGGGAATGAAGTGTAGTATTTGAGTTTTTTTTGCGGTAAAAAGTCAAAAACAAGTATTTTAGCACTTTTTAGCATTTACTGCGATGAGAGGAGACCTACTAAATAGTTACAAGAAAAATACAGCAGTTACATCTAACAGCTTCTTTAGAATTAAATTTTAAAAACCTATTGTCAAAATTATAGTGTGTACAATAAAGCGGAAGACGAAAAAAAGCTTGGATCGGACTGATTGGACGATACGGGCAGAGACAGTTGGGGCTATGAAGTATTGTAATGTACATTGTACTATTCACAGCCCAAAACTTGTGAATAATCATCATTTTCGATTATTTACATTATGAAAAAATATTTTTATTTTCAGTCTAAAGTTTTCTAACCAAAATGAAGTCCTTTTTTTTAGTTTTTCGAAAATTAAACCTTTTTGTGGCAATATTAAAAATTTTTAAATTATATATATATATATAATTATTTCCCCCATATAATCTCCATACTATAGAACATCTTTTCCGTATAGGTAGGTGCCGAGTAAAAATTTTTTTTTCTCTATACAACCGCGATCTACCCTACTGAATAATGTGTAAATTAAAATTAATTTCATGCGGTTAACTCAATCATTGCAAAAACGTGTTTTGCGAAGTAATCCCACAAATTTTTATAAAATAGCTATGCGCAGAAGTTCAATGCCTCCCGTGTGTTTTTATTATATGAAAATAACAAATTCTGTTTACTTACTTGGAGCTCTAGAAGCAGCAAATAAGCAAAATTTGCATTGTGCTGTACTCTAGGCTTATCTTAAATCTTCTTAGAATGGTAATGATAATAGTCGGGTGTGATCAAATAATAATTTGAAATACTTGAAAAACTTCTCTCCCTCCGAATAAGAAGTATCCAATTCAAATATATCTGTAAAGAAAAAAAATATTAATAAATAAAGTGAAATTTTTGCCCGTTAATAAATTTTCCTTTATAATGAGTTTTTAAGATATCTGCCACAAATTATAGCATCACACACATTCCAGTTAAAAATATATAAATATAGATACATTACATCTTTTAAACTTTTAAAGAGTTTTTTGGGGAAGAGAGTAAAATTTTACAATATCTTTATCTTTATCATAAAATTTAAAATAGTCGTAGTTGATAGACTTCGAAAAAATTTCAACAGAATACTTTAAAAATACAAAATATTATTGATAAAAATCAAATTGGCATATTTCTGGTCGTTTATAAGATATAACTGCAATTAAAAGATTGAGTAAAACCAAATTAGTTTTTGAGCATGTATTTTGAATTGATGTCTATGGAATAAAAATAAGCAAAATAATTTTCTCAGGTTGATTCGATTTTAATGGGGAAAAAATCACTTGAAAGAGGAGAAGTATACATATCAAAAGCTAATCATATAAAATAGCTAAGTTTTTAAAATGAAGATTTAATTATAAGGTTTATTATATTAGTTTTCTTACATTCTCTTCTATTCTATAGAGCAACACAGAAGTATTATTCGAGAATTTTTTACAGTCGACTCTCGCTAATTTAAACCTTCGATAATACGAACCTCTCGCTAATTCGAAGTATATGCTCAGCCCCTTGAAAAACTCTTGATATTTTGAACTAAACAATACGTTTTGTACACTCAATATTTCGAAGTAAAATCTGTGGTCGGTCAGAATACAACACGCAATAATTCGAACTGTTCTAATAAAGCTCTCGGCAATTCAAACACTCACTATCATGTAGAGTCCTGTAGCAAACAGGTTGGAGCTTACATGCTTTGTGTTGTATTGTCTCTGCTTATCTCCCCTTTAATGACCATCGGAATTGACTCCGATAACTCTGACGGAAGACTAAGCAGCAAACTAAGCAACTCTTCCCTTCAAAATCGTGTTGATGCGGACGTTTTTCAAGCTTCATTTATTCTAGATAAATCTATTGAGAGTTAGATTTAATGTCATAAAACAAAAAATGATAACAGATTTTTTTCGTCAAAAAAATTAATTATGTACAATATGTATTGTTTTAATAGTTGTTTTGAAACATAAATGTATTTTTTAATACAGGACTTTTAACTTTCTTATTTATACTGTATAATATGTACTTTTTAAAAATACTTTAAAATAATTTTTTTATGTACACACACACACTCAATTGCTGTTTTATTGCACAGTTTCAAATTTAAATGTTTTAGAAAAAAAATTTCTTTTCGTGTAATTTGGGAGTTTTTTCCTACCCACTTGATAATTCGAACTCTTGATAATTCTCGAAGTTTTTCATTGGCTTTCATTTTCCCTTCAACTTCAAATTATCGAGAGTCGACTGTATATTAGTTTTCGCAATATTAATATATCGAACTTATTTATAAATTTATGTTACTCTGCTTTTTAAAATACGATACTTATTATACGTTTATATCCAAACACAATGTACACTATAATATAAATTCTACATTCTCTATAAAAAGTTAATTACTCTCCCCTTAGAGCTACTCAACATCTATTGTTAAAGAATCTTTGGACTCAAGCCACGGTCAAGAAAAGAGGATGAGACCTGACCTAGTACCTTACTATTGACACTTCCAAAAATATCACACAAGTTTGAGATCTAATTATATTTTACAAGCAACAATCGCAACTATTCTACGTTTTAAGTGGAATCCAATTTTGATCCCTTGAACTTCTAGTTATTATTCCGAGATTGTAGCACATCTGCTACAACACAGTTACTTATATATAAAAGAACTATTTTTTTCTTTTAGTGTCGTTTAATAAATAATCATTTTTAGAGTAATATGAAAAAAAAGATAAGTAAGATGTGTTGCTCTCTTTCCTTTCATGAGTTTTTAATAAGCGTGGTGAGGAAGTTTGGTGCATGAGATAAACAACTTGGGGGTTCATATAGTTCTAATTTCTCGATGAATATTGGTTGAAGCTACCGACCAGTAACTCATTCAGTAAGTTCGAATGAAGAATTAATTGAAACATAAATAACAAGTAAACCAACACCTCTTCCCAATCAATACAGCAATTCGTGTATTCATATATTTTTTGAAATTCTTCAGTACAAGGATTTTGAAAATGGATGAATAAGAAAAAAAAAATGAAAAAGTATGAAATTATAATAAATTTAAACATAAGCTAGCGACATACTTTGTTATTATAAAACAAAAGACACAAAAAAATTTTTAAAAATATTTTAAATATGCTTAACCGACTTCTCCAGTATTCTAGAAGATAAAATGTTTTGGAAAGTCTACTATCATTATAAACTTAAAATCGAATTTATCATCTGGAAGGAAGATATTGACAGAATTGGAACATAAATTGAACGAGGCCACATTCCTTTTGAGAAAACTGAAGAGGAAA
Source organism: Trichonephila clavata (assembly GCA_019973975.1). Lineage (NCBI taxonomy): Eukaryota > Metazoa > Arthropoda > Arachnida > Araneae > Nephilidae > Trichonephila > Trichonephila clavata. The sequence continues at coordinate 361,383 of BMAO01010854.1, forward strand.
TTTCTAATTTTATAAGAAAAAAATTACAAGATGGATTACACTTTACTTCCTCATTTCATCGCGATAATTAATGCTAATAAACCGAATAAGTATCTTCAATGTGTCATTGATACTTCCTTATTTATAAATGAAAATAAATTATTGAGAAGAATAGTATAGAAAAGTGTATGAATATTTTGATTTGTTCTATTTTTGATCAAATTAATCATTAATTTTTAATCACAAATAGTGATAATATCAGGTGCATTTACGAAGAAAAATATTACATTGCAGAATGTTAGATTACTTTAAATAACATTGGAAAAAATAAGCTCTATTTTAACTGTTAATGTTCTACTAATTTCTTATATTTATTTAACTATTGATCTACATTGCAGCAAATATCTTTACATTCTAATTTCGTTTTATTTAAGATCTATTTCATTAATGTAATTTCAGATTTACTCAAAAATGAAATTTTTATTACATAATTTTCTAAATTTTCAATTTAGCTTGAAGTATAACTTTACATATTACTAAATTGTTACGATATCGATGAATATTAAATATTTTGTATAGTATTTCTTCCATTTAAGTATATATTTGCGTATTTTTAATTTTATAATTTTTGTCTTAAGCTCCGATTTCAGGGAAAAAATATCACTATTGTAGTTTTAGATGAGATGCAAAAAAGGAACAGTTATATTACCTGCCTTTAACAGTTTCATTTGTTTATTTTCGTAGTGTACTGCATTTATGAATTGTAAAATTGCAATACAGATATAAAGTTATTCTCTATTTTCGTAAGCCTATGCTGATTTTTCGCTATGTCAGTGTGATAATTCTTTTTTTATGTTAGCATGAAACCCGCTCAAAACTTCCAATAAAATTAGAAAGACGTATTAACAAAATATAGTTAACTACAATAGAGACACTAGTATAACTTTCATTTCCCCAGTCACAACTAAAATTTAAATGGGATTTTAAATGAATACGAAGCTAATCAAAAGGCATGGGTATACAATCTATGTAGTATCATATACTTTAAGATCTCAACCACCTACAAAAGAGTTTTAGGGATCGAATTAGAAATAAGATTGGAATCAAAACTAGACAACAAAACCAACTTGGTAATTAATTTTAGGAATATTACTCCAAGGAACAATCTTTTGACAGGATTAATAATCAATACATTGACCTCTTCAAACAGTTGTTTCAAAATGTTAGTTCAAGCAATACTTTAAGTTCATTTCAGATAGTCATCATAAACACTAAGTGTATTGAAATGACACAGAGATGATTCGGTAGTTAAACTTCGATCTAGTTCTCTTTGCTAATGAAAGTTACTTTGAGTTCTGGAGCTCCTTCCAAAAGACCAGCTCATTGGGCTTAGACCAGGTTCCGATTGAACAAAAGAGTGAATCGTGTTTCCCTGTAAAGGCAAACTGGGTGTCCCTATTTAAAGAACTTTCACACTAGCCCTGTTGTTCGAAATTGTTTCGGTATGTTAGAATATTATAAGTAGAAAGCTTTCGGAATTAGATGAACCTTGAAATTCTGCCACTTCTTAAGGTCAATAGCTTTAGGAAGTATATGAAGCGGAAAGAAAGATGATTAACTTGTTTCCAGTCCCCTTTTCCTTTCAAATGAATCTAAAGAAAGGAACATTTGGGATTGCTCTCGGTCACTACCCTAAGTACTTCATTCTTCGGTAGTCCTTTATTAAATTCCGAACTAATAAAAATCACTGAAGGAAGTTTGGTGTGAAAATATATTGGTATTGTCACATATTTCCTTTTTCGAGACCTCTATATCTAAAGTGCAAGTAAATAGGTTGTTATATATGAAAACATTCAAAAAGCTACTCGAGATCTTGGGCAATTGGATATTCACTCATCGAACTATTTTCTTAGTAATTAAAAAGAATTGTAAAAAGGAATATTTATTAACGAATTCCCTATTGACTATAAAGCAACCTGGCACAACAGAATAGTATATTAATTAATATTCAGAGAATCGTGGATTCGTTTCTGATTCCAGTAAAAGTCGAATGAAATTATTTAAACAACTGCTCGTTAAATCTAGGTAAGGTTCGCTGCAATAATAGGGTATAGTTTGGGAGAATCTAAAAAATGAAACATGTACCGACTTAAATCACACATTCAATGTTCAAAATTATGAGGGAATGGGGTCCGTATGAATATAGATTTTATAATTTAATTCTAAAGCTTGAATAATAGAAAAATTAAGCTTGGCGATAATTGAATACAATATTGTTAATGTAAACTTGTGTTTTCAAACTTATTGTTGAAAGTTAACCATAATTGCTATAGTAAAATATCAAAATTAAGAGCTTCAAAATTAATTTTCTGAAATAGCTGAGATGTGTGAAATTTAAAACCTTGGTTTTATAACTTTTTGTCACGAAAAGATTCATTAATGGCATTGTTCATAAAATAATCAACAATGCAAAAGTTCAAGCCGAAAATTTAATTTCTTCAAATTCAAATAATCCATTAAGTGACTTACAACTATTTTCTATTATTAACAATAAAATTCACAAATAAAATTCAGTAATTAAGCAATGTTGATTTCTCCCTATCTTTCTTATTGTCATAACTTTTCCAAATTCTTAATTTAATTTAATAAAGAAGAGTCATAATCTACAGGTAAAATCAAATATTTGTGTCTCCATTCCTTTTAAGATCTTTATGTGGAGTGGTGAGATTGATTTTTTATCAACGTTGCACTTTGAAACAATACGAGGACTATTGGCAACGGACCTCTTAATTTTAAACCATGGTCAAGTGACGAGGAAGACAATTGAATTGGCACCTCATTCTCCAAACTTCCGTGCCATATCAACGCGAGGACTTCGAGCCTTGACAAATTTAACGGGCGCAGTATCACGTGACAGATCTTTAATGGCATCAGGACTCAAACCCCCCTCTCGACAGAAACAACACTGGTTACAAATTTGCGATCAGGAACACTTGACTACCATAGCTTATGGATTGGTGATAATATCATGAAAATTTTGTTAGATGTCAATGACTTCAAAGTCCCCAGGTACTACGAAGTGAACTTTGGAGATCAGATCTCAACTACGTCAACTGTATATAGTTGAAACATATAAGACACATTATTAGTATAGGGTGATACTTATAATTTCAGCATTTACTAGTTACATTATTTTACATTTTCTAATGTGTGGAAAATTTTAAGATATTTTACTAAACATTTTACAATCAATAAAGCATTTTATGGTAATTTATTGACATTTTTTTACATCTTTTGACATTGATTTATTTACATTTTTTTAGAAAGGCTGAAGCCTTTCGATAAAATTATTTTTTAGGGAAAAGGTGTTCATGAATGAATAATAATAAGTACTAAAAATGGAAGAATACATAATAAAAAAATTATAATGCATATATAAAATACAAATGGTTAAATTTACACTTATAAGTTTTTTTAATCAATAATGCAAAAAAAAAAATCCTAATTTTTTTTATTTGTTAAGATATTGTAACATTTTTAAACCACCCTTTACTCGAGATAGTAGCATTGTTAGAAGTATCTCGATCCGATATTTTTTCTAATACTCTTAAACTGGTAATTATCTAGTATGGTTTAAGGAACAGAGCGTTGTAAACACACGCTATAGAATATAGTCAATTTCTAATTTGGAAAGGTGACTAGAATGACATCTGATGTACAATACCTTTTTCCAAACTTTTAAAGCCCGTGAAGGATTTAAAATCTGATAGAATCAAATGTAAGATTCACATCATTAAGACCTGAATTAGCAGCTTTCGAACCACTAAGACATAATCCTGAAATTTATCTAGAAAATGTATAGAAGGGCTATAGAATAAAAAAAGCATGTGTGGAGATATAATAATACGATTTCAGGATTTTTAAAATTTTATTTTGTCTTTTTATCTAAATTTTGTATTTTTAAAAATAAAGTTTTATTAATTGATGTTAATGAACACCAAGTTACAGTAAACATACAATGCACGTAAACTAAATGCGCAATTTTATTACACTTAAAATATTTGCTGCCTATAAGAAAAAACTGAAGTTACTAAAAATTGAACCATTTATAGAGCAAATAAAATCGTTCTATTTCTAAATTCAATTAAAAAATTGACCGAAGTTAGCTTACAAATATGATTATTTTTAATTAAGTAATTTTTGTTGTAATAATCTAAAAATAGCGTATTTCCTAAAGTACAAAAAGTATCTACGGTGTAAAATTAACTAAAATTTCCTTGTTAGATATAAAAACTTTCTGTTTTATTTCTTCTTCCTCTAGCGCACTATAATGTAAGACGCGAGAAGTTCATTTAGCTCAATTTACGACAAAAAAAAAAAAAAAAAAAAAAAACCGAACGTCAAAGGCAAGTTGAAGGGAAAAAGATGTAAAAAAAGTTAAGGTTCTTTCAATAGGTCAAGTCGTTTTTTACAGTAGTTGTCTCCAAAATCTATGTCGCAGAATCAAGAAAATAGGGCAAGGTTATAAAAATAATTTCGAACGTAAAATTATTGAATAAACCTTGAGTATTAGAAGCATGAGAAGCTAGGTGAGAACTTTTTCTGCGCAGTTTGGAGGGGAGGGGAGGAAATTACTTTTTTTACCTTTTAAATAAAACTTATCGTGTTTTAACCGAATTTTCGAATTTCATTATCTGATTTATTGACACTGTGCATTCGTTGCAGTCATTTTAAATCCCATTTATTTGAATTGCTCTTAAAATGTGTGATAAGTTTTTCTGACCTAATTTATTTTTGAAATGTGGTCCACAAGATACATTAAGTGGTTCACATAACCTACTTCACACGCAACTTAAAATGTTCGATTTTGGAATTTAACTTCGTTAAATATATTTTCATCTAAAAAAATATCTATTGCGATATTTCTTTTTCATTCTAAAAAGTAGTGCTGATCCTAATTAAATATAAACTGAATTTTTCCCCTCGAATTATATAAACAGTAGTTGCATACGATGTACTATTCATAATTAACACTGAGGACTTTTAAATCACAAGGAGTATAAAAACAAATTATTTCTAATGTCTCCATACGATTATTTTACATTTCCCTTACAAAAATAACAAACACAGAAATTTTCATAAAAATGTCCATAAATACTCGTAAATAAGACAGCTTACATTTTATATCTTCAATAAATTTTAATACTCTCTGTATGAATATTTGTAATCCTCTTAAAGCTTAGATTCAATCTTTGGTAAAGAAACTCTTGATAATATCTATTTATTGGCAGTAGTCAATTTATTAAACAAATTTGCAACATTTGTTACAAAGTTAAGCCTAAAGCTTTTTCTAACCAATTAATAAAGGGAGAAACGTAGCTGAAACTAGTAGAGTAATTGTAATTGAGTTCAGCTATTAAAATTATCGCACTTATTCCTTATAAGATAAATGTTATTCTATAAAATAGTATCGGCTATGAATTAAATAGTTATAGATAGATTTAAAGATAACTCAAAAAATCATTTTAATATATATTATTTTCTTGATAACCATTCCTTTCTAGTTTGTTCTTTGCAAGTTTTATACATTAAAAAAAATGCGATGTCAAATGTGAAAATCATCTGTCACTTTTTTTTAATTATTTAACTTTTAATGCATTCTTATAATTAATACGCAGTATTAATTATAAGAACACATATTGTACATTGCACATTGCATTTTAAAACCGTTTGGTTTTCAAAAAAGAAAAAGGGATCCACATCTTTTTTTAGTAACCCCGTTATAATATTTTGCTTTTAAACACGATCCTCACTCTGAAAAGAATTTCTTAAATAAGATTAACTTTTTTTTTTAAAGTTATTTTTATTCGACTTTCATTGGTTTTTGAAATTTAAAAAAAAATATTTGCTTAAAAAATATAAAAAACTTTTAAACAGTGAATATAGACAGATACCTTCCCAACAGTTTATGTGACTCTCTGTACAATGTTGACTTGAAACAAGGACCAATCCAATCGTGAGTCAGTAAACTGCAATTTCGTGAAGTTCATTAGTCAACTGGGCGCGAGCGCGGCTCAGGTACTCGCCCATCATTTTCTTTTGATCAGCTAACATATTCATCATTTTCAAAAGTAAGAAACATGTTTTTTAATTTTATTTAAAACCAATAATGAATGCATAAAATAAAGCAAGATGGATTGATAAATTGTTATGCTACAACGCAACACGGCCTCGTTCCCTTTTTTTAAAATTTATTTAGTAGTAAAGTAACCATATGAATGGATTAAGGTCAATTGACGCCATAAGAACAATTCAACAATCCCCCTTCAGACCAGACATTAGTATCTTATATACTGAATATAAAACGGGAGCCCAAAAATTCAATTTTGTTTCAAACTAGGTCCATTAAATATGTTGAATGAATGAAGCGTTGTCTATAATAATTTCAACACTCGACAGTATTCGGTAACGGTTTGTAACTTTCTTTTACAAAATAAATAAATAATAAATACTTTTATATCCTCTGAAGAACAATGCAAGCTTGTTTTTTTTCTGCAGAAAAATACTTTGTGGGGAAAATATGTAATGTAAATTTCAAACTTTGGTGGTATTTTCAATGAGTTTTAACGGAAAATGATTGAGTTATTAGAAACGTGCTTAGTTATCTAATAGTTACCCAGCGCCTGCAGCTACAAAGGTACTAAAGCAAATAAAAAAAAACATCTAATGTTAGTTTGGAAAGGAAAAATATCACGCTTAAGAATTGATATACGTTCATAGAAGATCAAAAGGATTAAAAACTTTGATATTCAAGTTCTATTTGAATAATATTATCTACATGTCAAATCCATCCCTGACAGGTATTATGGGGATAATGAAGGATTTATATTCTTGTTAAGGTTATATTTAAAGAAGAGAGCCACTTGAGTACAGTGACAGCCAGCTCAGATGATAAATAAAAAAATTAGGGCCAGTTCTCTAGGACTTTCTTTTTAATCCAATAACCATTTCCCACTAAGTGTAATGCACTTTTGCTTTGGAGATGGCATTCGACATTTACAAAATGTTACATTGAGGCTGTTCAACTAGTATCATAAAAATAAATTACAAGTAAAATTTCAAACTAGACACGATGAGAGTAAAACTTTTCAAGAATTTAAGAAAAAAACATTTAAAATTCAGCCATTTCGTTACAGTATCTAATTTTTTTAAAAAAAATTTGATAACTTGAAATTGCTTTGAGCATTTTACTTATAAAGATGATGGTGCAGTAGAAATTTTTAAAAAGGCAAAGAATATGATTTGAAAGATGATTGAAGCATGGAACCCAGTTAAAACACAATTGGAAATGTTTTTAATCAGGTTTAATCAATATCTTAACTTTTAACTAATTCATATAAACGAGAATATGAAAAAAAATTTAGTAAGTATATCACAACAATGAAGGAAGGGAGAAATAGTTACAAAAGATCTGTGAATAACTTTAGGAGAAATAAAGAATTGATTATTGAATAATTTAATCATAATATATATCATTCTTGAGATGCCAGTTTAAGTAAATGCTTACAATATTGCATTTATTAAGTATTTCGTCAATATTACTTTTAAAAACTGACAAAATGTAAGCTAATTAAGACCATATTCGTGGTACGTTTGTCAATATCCAAGAGATTGTTATATCAGTAGAATGTAAATAAAATTTTAAATTAAGCTTCATCGCCAAAAATCAATTTAATAGAAAGGGAAAAATGAATTCAAAAACTATCCCTATAGAGGGGAAAAAAGAAGAAAATAATAATAAAATAAAACCTTTAAGATGGCTAATAGTGAATCGGTCCACAAAAACTCAATGAAAAATTAGTTAATACAATACTTCTCACTGTGTCTAAACATCCGATTTTTCTAAAAACAATGAGGAATTGTAATAGCAGAAATTGGAAGCGATCTGTTAATAAGATCAATATACTAGCAAACAGCTGATGGCACTCGAAGAAATTTAATAAAACATCAATTTATACGTTTAGACTTTAAGCTAATTTCTTAATTTAGTATTCTATTTTTACAGTATATATATGAATAAAAACTATAAGAAACATTTAAAAAATGTAAGAATAAATAATAGAAACATATTACAATAATTACTAAACACCATAGTACATATATGAAAGGAAGAAAAATAAAACAATCCACACAAATTTTTTAAAAAAAAACCCAGCGAGTCAAAAAGCAATTTCGGACCTACACCCACCGAATAAGTGGGGTTAAACTAGCTTTATCGTACCAACCTTCCCCTTTTGCGACTCGGTAGGTAATAAAATCCAATAGCACATGGAAAAAATATAAATTGTAAAAGAGTATATTGTGTAAAAACTTCCAAAGAGAAATGGAAGAGAAGCCATCCAATTTTAATTCTGCAACACAACATAAAATATTAAAGAAGAATTTTAAAATAGTAATCAAAGCATTCCCATGGAAATGAAGAATCCTGAAATTAATGTAAAGGTACTGTCATTAAAGTATGAGCATCCAAATTATATATATATATATACAGAAAGAGAGATTTATTGAATAGTTTATAGAAAGTGCAGAAGTTTCATCACAATCTTTGTAGAAAAAGCAGTAAAACGAAGATAGAAGACCTGTAGGATTCGAAATAAACAAAAAGAAACTATCACCGCAGGAAATGTAATAAAACAAAGAGGAAATGGGATCAGTATGAAGATAAACAATAGATGGAATCCCCAGAACATGAAAGATTTCAATTAAAATACAATGTTTTTCAAATATCTGAAACATTAAATAACAAATTTAAATGGAAATATTAAACTTCATCAACCCTATCTGTAAAGAAACAAGTAAAATGAAATAAAAGAGATGATATAAGAGATGTTTTGATATAGCAGATAGAACCACCGATAAATCAAAGAAACTTCAATAAACACACATCCGCTTATTAAGTACCCCTCTTCCAGCAAAAATACCATGGACAGCCAATTTCAGCAAGTGTTTTAATTCATCAACCATCACTGCAGAGAAAGAAGGAAAGCTAAGTCGAAACGAGGCCTGTACGTTGGCGAACAGCAGATGGAGCCCCAGAAAATCAATGAAACGTCAATTACTACATCTGGACATTACACCCATCCTTTTAATTAAGTGGCACCCTCCTACAGAAATGCCAGAGAGAGAGCCAGTTGCCCCTCAAAGATTCGGAACGAAAGCGAAGAGGATTTTCAAGAGATATAGGGCAAGGGGAGGTGAATGAACGCGAGTAAACCGATCTTGCCGCGACTTCGGTGGTGTCTGCCTTTAGCAACGTCCGATTGCTTCCCGTAGATTTCTCTCGCAGGTCAAAAATAACTTCTGTCGTTTCGTTCCGCCTCTTTTTCTGCCTCCTTTCTACAACCCCCATAAGCGGCTTGGACAGAATAGCCCGAAAGAAAGCGTGCCGGGGTTTTCTTTAATCATAAAGACTAATGATTGATGAGACCGTTGGGGAGACAGACATGAACCATTTTTTTTAAAGAATAATTTCATTCGTCTTTTTTTTTCCAAATGTTTTTTAACCAAGAAGAAGAGTTTAATAAGATTTTTTTCTTCTTTGGAATAATATACACAAAACCAGAACCCATCATGAGGGAATTCTTTGATTTTACAGAGTGAACCTTCAACAAAATCAAAAAACTAGATCCGTCACAGAAGCGATTTGAGTGATTTTAAGTATTTTTGACAATTATCTAAAATTAAAATCATACAATTTTAATTTTTGGAGTTGAACTGCTGATTTCCTTCCACAAAGTGAAGAAACACGCAAGGGATTTTTTTAAAATACATATTGTTTATAAATATTACAAGTATTTTTTTAAAATATAATTTTTTTAAATGTAAATGGAAAGCAATTATTTTTGATGTGTTAATAACAAAATATCGGCAGTCATAAAGACTGCCAATAGAAGTGAAAACTTTGAAGTTTTAGTATTAAAATTTGAAATTTCATAATGTTTGAATTAAAATTATCAACATCAATCTGGATTTCACATCTATTGACACTCCGAGCAACAACTAAATGCATGTTTATATAGTTTTATTATTCAAATAAATTACGGGCTGTACAAGATCATGACAAAATATAAACACAATTCAATTGAAATAACAATTAATATACTGTCATATCATTTATGGATAGTATTTGTATTCACTTACATTTTAATGTACTTGATATTTAACATTATTTTAATTGTTTTCATCATTAATTTCAACAATACTTAGACTTTTTGTACTTTTAATTATTTCATTTTGTTTTAAAAATGATACAATAGGCTGATGGTAACTAAAGTAAGAAAGGAAAATGTTTGATTCAAATTTATCTAAGTATCGTGTTAAAACCGTATCGATCATCGTTTTATATTTTGTAGTACTGAGGTTTTGGTCATTGGACATATTTAAATTAAGTGTTTCATTTAGAAAATCAACTAGTGGTAGATTTTTATCATCTGCAAAGTTAATATTGAAGTCTCCACTTAAAATCATCGGTACATTATCATATATTTTTCGCTAAATCTTTTTTCGAGTATTTCAGAACCTTCTTTTGTATAAATCATCAAATTTTTGAATAAAAATGGTTGTATCTGTCTCATAGATTTTCCAGGCGAAATATAAATATTAATATGTATTGCCCATTCTCGGAATCGCAACGAGCAATGCACAATATATACACATTGGACTTTTCACTAAATCCATTCAATTTCACTTATAAGATATACCCAGCACTATATGTCAGCTGTATAGCTACAGATATACTGCTATGAGCATGTCGGTGAGGCGAATGCACGAGATTTCACCCATCCAAAAAGTATCTCAGGCGAAAAGTACACTGCGCGTGCGCCAGTCAGAGCATGTCGGTGACGCGAACCCATAAGATTTTCCCCTACCAAAAAGTGCCCAACGCCGCTAAAGAAGATTTCACTTCAAAAATATGTTCCAATTGTCTTTGATCCAAATCATTATTATTATTACGAATTGTTATATGGAGAATTACTTATCAGGTACCATAAGAATTTAGTTACTCACTCTCCAGATGAATTTTTAGAACGATGAAAGGTTAACAATATTTCGAAATCCCTAGGCAAGATTAATGAAGTACTATGAGAATAACAATATATTTTATTCCTTAAAACTCTCCGTTAAAATAAAAATAAAAATTATCGCAATGCATTAGGGATAATTTGATTCCAAGATTGGTAAGTCAGCTTTAACCAAACTACAAAGGACAATACATTTCTCAATAATCAATTAACGACGGAATTATTAATAAGTCTAGTCAGAATTTCGCAAAATTTGCATTCTCAGGAAGTGCTACAACAACATAATAACCTTGAATTTATATTTGAATCAAAGAATCTTCGCTGCGATTAATTACTTTATGTATTGCCAACTAATAAACGATTTTTTTATAATTTTAAATTGATGGAATAATTATATTATAGAAGTTTCTTTTCGACACTTTTGCATGCATAATAATTTTCATTCTATTTACAGCACGCTTTTTGAAAGAGACAGAAGACCCAATAAGAAATAAAAAGCTCCTTTCATTACAAATGCTTAAGCAAAGAAATTCTTAAGTCTTAGTAACTTTATTCTCCATACAGTATTTGTATCGGCTTCTTTACCTATTTAATTGGTGAAATAATCAAATTGTTTGTCTAGTTAATTTAAAGTCTAGTCATATTTCATGAAAATTAAATGATAGTAATGTAATTTTTATTTTATCATGTATGATGAATAACTTAATAATGCAAATGACGAATTTTGTAAATTGATCTTCCAAGGAAGAGTTTAATATTACATTAATAAAAAAATCAGTAATGAATCACTTTTTCAAGGAAATGCAGCTAAAAGTTAGTTGCTTCATAGCTAATAATTTCAGATAAGCAACTGCCCCTGTTTCAAATTACAAAAATTCGTTTAAATTAATTATTAGCTGCAAAATAATCAAGAAACAATAACTTAAAATGTGAAAAACGAAATAAGCTTCCATGAAGTCAACTTATTTTCGTATATATTTTGTGGGTTAAGCAGAAAGAATTTTAGCAGTCGAAAAACAAGTATTAAGAATGGTATTTGAAGACGTGTTGTTTGTAATCCATGTCGCTTTCATCAGTGGGCAATCTGAGCACTGTGTGTGCAATCCCTCCAGAGCTACAATGACCTCACGCTAAAAGGGTTAAAGCAAAGGCTGGAATTAAAAGATCTTAGCACACCGAAATGCGTCCACAAACAGGGAAGAGGAAGTGTGAAAGGAAGAAAGTGGTTGTTTTTCAAACTTTCTTGTTTACACTTGCAAGATTCTATCCTGCCACAAGATAATAAAGTAAAAAAGGAACACCCAACTGGTACATATCGATTTAAGAACGTATTATCGGAAAAGACATCAGAGCTAGACAATTTTTAAATCTTTCCAACGTTAAGCTCTGGCTTTCAGAAAGAGTAAGCTTTTTTGGGATCGGCTTGGGAATATGGAATGTTGTTCATCAGATATTAGTTCCTGAAAATAATGAAGATTTTTAACAAATTAAATCTCCTTTTCTTGTTATAGAAAAAGAGAGGATTGCATAAAATTCCGATTAATTACTATCCGATAATACAATAGCATTGCATACTTAATTGTCGTGTAAGGTGTTTCCTTCTCATCTGATTAAGTTTCAGAATTATGAATAAGTAAGTATTTATTAACATCGCGCTATAAAACAACACAAAGGCTATTGGTGACGGACCTTGTAATTTTAAACCATGGTCAAATGACGAGGATGATTCATAAGTTGATACTCCCTCTCCAAACTTTCACACCATACTAACGGGATGATTTTGAGCCTAGACAGATTTAACGTGCACATCAGCCCCTCTCAAGAAGGCGGGGTTTTTCTATGGCACAAAGACCGGAACTCACGACACGCCAGCCACGAGTCTGTGACCATAACTACTAGGCTACCGTGGCCACTCGGAACACGACATTAATTAAAAAGCCGGATTCAAATTCTAATAAATTAATTCTTGAAGGCAAACTTTACAGTGCCATTAAAATTTCCTGAATTTTTTTATATACAGGATTTTTTTACAAGAAGTGTAGATTTTTTTTTTTTTGAATAAATTTATTTGCAAAACTCCTCATGCTCCACATTGCATAACATAACAGACGTAAGTGGTAGCAACATTACAAAACAATAATAATGACAAAAAAAAAAAAAAAAAAAAAAAAAAAAAAAAAAAAAAAAAAAAAAAACCTAATTAAGAAAAAAAAACATAATAAGGGAAAAAAACACAATAAGGAAAAAAAACACAAAAAGGAAGAAAAAAAAACATAAAGAGCCAAAACTAAAATAAAGGAAGGGAGGAAATACACAAATATAAAGAAAGGAAGGTATCTGTAAAATTTTAAAAATCTATACTGTAGACAAATTTTCTCAAGACATTAAGGCTTTCAGAACAACTAACTAACAAAGACAAAATGGGTGGCCAGGAAATACCTAAGCATTTTAACTCCTTTTTAAAATTTTCTCTTTTACAACAACATAGATTACAATACAACAAGACATGTTCCGCGGTTTCAGCGTCCAGAAAGAAGTGTAGATGAAGGTACAAAATTTACAATTATGGTCATTTAATATGTTTAAATTTTATAAGATGCAAATCCATGCTTAACAATATTCATAAATTTTCAATCTTTTGCTACTATAGATCCCCCCATCTTTGGAAATAATGAAATGACTAAAAAGAACAATTTTCTAGTCATGTAGTTTCTCCTTGAGGGCATATATAGATGACTCATGAAATATTTCGTTCTAGTTTCATTTTTAAAATGCAGAAACTCAAGGATATAGCAACGTAATATTTCTAAATGTAAGAAATTTTCTTTTAATTTTTAAATTTCCTATAGTACGTTCTAACACTAAATTTAAATTTTATATAGATGTTGTGTAGAACATTCCCTGTTACACAAACGGCCTTTTATTTTATAATTTAAAATTAAGTACACAAACTTTGACTTCTAGGCTTCTTCATATTCATTTTATTCTCTAGGCCCGAAATTCTTTTCCGATTCTAATAATGGTATTATTATTTCCTTCTATATATTAATTTGAAATCGGTTTTACTATTCTAAAATCCAATTCTTCCCATTTTCTAAATAATTACCAAGCATTATGAAAAACCAATGAGAGATAATTAATTTTTAATATTCAATTTTTGTTCAAGGCACAACACTCTGGTTGGTAGTTGGAGTCTCGTTTTAAAAGATGAAAAATTATGAATTTTGACCCGGCTACACCTACAGTCACTAGTAGTCAGAATATTAGAAGTTGCTATGCAATATCTATTGGAGCCTAGAAGTCTTCCGTGAAGAAGTTCGGAAAAATTATAGCATAATCTAAGGTACCGACCTTGTCACCTGACCAGAATTCAGATTGTGAGATCTGTTGTCATGCCCCTTCATATTACTATAGCCTCATACTAATTAAGTCTAAATTAATGATTCTTCTACTCTAATAAATTTCCTCTTAAATAACTGATAATCCAATGCACAGTTGGTAATTGATGTTAATGGGGGGGGGGGGCAATTCAAGAAAGTTCCACCAACAAACCTTTTTTTTTTCTTACATCGCAACACCACATGGATGTTAATAGAAAATAAAATGCCCCTCAAGGTTGACTAAAAAATGAAGTAAGTAATATTAAGTATGGTTTTATCCTATATATATATATATATATATATATATATATATCCTATCAAATATTCATGGTGTAAACACACGCGCTCAAGCTCCCGAAAGAAGAAATTTAAACTTTATATTCATCTGCATTAAAAGTCATATATTTCCTCCGAAAGAAACTGATAGGAAGTAAAATTTAATCCTAATATATATATATAACACTTGTTCACTTTCAAATTTAAAAAAATAATAATAAATTGCGTTGTCAGAGAGAGCGTGTAACCAGATACGGAAGCGGGTCTCCTCTACCTTGATGAATACCTCAAGCATCGCTCAAGGACGAAAATAAACCAAAGGACGTCTTATATACAGGAAGCGACGGTTAGAAGCATAAATAGGCGAGAAAGGACTCGTTAAGTGTGTACTTTGGGGACGAAAGAAAACAAATAAGATTAATTTTACAAATACTTTTGCTTCCGAGTTTATTGGAGTATTTCTGCAAATAGTTGGGAAATTTGCGATTCTTAACACAGTGCACAGACAGAAGAACTAACTTTTATTTTTTCTTTATTGTTCGTCATTACTTACAGGTAGAAAAGGACTTCATTTTTTTTGTAAGGAATATTTGCAAATAAAGATGAAATTTCGGAGTTTGTAGCGCAGAAAAAGCCTATAGTCACAGCTTTATTTATATATATATATATATATATATATATATATATCTTTATAAGTTCTAATATGATTTAAAATTCGTTTCCTGTACATAGCCAAACTTCTGTGTTCAAACATTTGAAATTGATTGTTAAAACTAGAAATGAGAGATAAAATTTATGTGTTATTACTCGATGTAAGTTGTATCCTTTAGCCCTTTTCCATTTGAAATAAATTATTACTTAGCCTGAATACAGAGAGCATAAGAGAGAACGCACACAAACTCTGGCATTATTCATAATATGAATACTTTTTCTCATGTCATAAATAGGTAAAAGTTAAACTTTACTTATAGATATATATAAAGATATTACAAAATTCTACGCCTCAGAGAGACCTTACGAAATATAAATGTCTGAAAAATAAAACTAGCAGTAAAATAGAACATCTCAGGGAATGGTAATGACACTTATTCATGTATACCAGTTAGGGTTTTTTAGTTCCTAGCTCTTTCAAAATGGATGGCAAGACTGCTCTCGATAAACGTGATCCACCCTTGAAAATGAATAGATATATCGTCTTTTATTAAAAATATTCAAACCAGTAAAATTATATCTGATTTCTTATTTCAATAGGGAAAAAAAGAAATAATAATTTCAGCCCTGAGAAACAACTACCCGAGAATTCAAACTAACGTAAAGTATTTCACAATTACTATTAATACTAGGCCATCACATGAAACCCCATCACTCGAATCTACACAATGTATGGGTTTCCATTATGAAATCCTTAACTTCTTAAAATAGTGTCTAACATTGCCACCCAACGGTCATGTGCTGGAAAACATCTTTTCAGCCATAGCAATCATTTATAATCTTTTTCTTCCTTTCTACCCTTAAGATGATGGAAACCGGTGTTAGCAGGCACCTCCAAAGAGTAGGAGCTCGTACAGGTAGGGTGAACGCCCTTCAGTCAAGTTGCGAACCGAAACAAAAGATAAGTCATAAAAATAGTCTATTTTGGAGACTTCTATCAGTTTATTTCTCCGCTTGTAAAAAGGTGGATGAAAAAGTGGCGTTGACTTCCTCCAAATGGGTCAAAGAGTTGTTTTCCCATAGCGTCTATTCTAAGGACTTATTTTCGGCACAACGCACATCCAGTTCCCTGACCTCCTAACACAGAAAGGAAAACTTCAGTTGAAGTTCACTTGTTACTTCTTCGATCCCATTGAAATTTTAAATATTGATAGAGACACTAGGAATCAATAGAACCAAATAGGAACCACTGGCCACGGAAAAAAAAATGATTGAATGATAATGAGATTCAATTGTTGTGGGTCCATGATATCTTTTTTTTTAAAAAAAAAATGTTAATCTTCGTATTGGGTGAAGGAACAGGTTAATTGGGTGTTACATCTTTTATCTTTGTATCTACTTCGCAGATAGGGAAAGTTTTAGTATATCCTGAAGTCAAATGAAATGATGTCAAGAGAAACTGCAGTAGGAAAAGATAAACTAATTTAAAATGTCGTTTCGAA
The DNA here is from genome assembly GCA_019973975.1 of Trichonephila clavata. Lineage (NCBI taxonomy): Eukaryota > Metazoa > Arthropoda > Arachnida > Araneae > Nephilidae > Trichonephila > Trichonephila clavata. Next base: position 378,252 of record BMAO01010854.1, read on the forward strand.
ATGGCAACTGTATTTTAGTTGATTAACATGTGGCTTAAGTGACAGCAAAGCAATCCTATTTCATGGATTTGTAGTTCTAGAACTTAACTTTACATGTGTATAATTATTATTAACTTCACGAAACTGTATCGCCAAATAGTATTATTTTGTTCAGACTACAAATCAGATCTTCAGATCTTTAGAATGTAGCGCATTGACCCAATAGCTAAGAAATTGTTTTCAGACGTTACATCAGGTATTATTAAGGTTAGTCGTTTCCAGAAATTTCCACAATTTTTATCCTTTGTAGGTCGAGTAGAAGCGTTATCTAAGTTGAGTATATTGTTACAAAAATAGCCTCGTCTTTTCCAGATGTTCTTGATTAATGTATATAAATTATTCGATCATTTCGTAAAATAACCTGGTCTTTTTAATCACTAAACTGATGGAAAAACCAGTCGTACGTTATGCCATACAGAGATACTTTTCGAGAAGTTTTCAAGATATCTAATTAATACAATCGCATCCAAGCTTTTGCAGAGATTAATAATGGTGTGGTGTGGTGTGGTGTGTGTGTGTGGTGTGGTGTGTGGTGGTGTGGTGGTGTGTGGTGTGTGGTGGTGTGGTGTGGTGTGTGTGTGTGTGGTGTGTGTGTGGTGGTGTGGTGGTGGTGTGTGGTGTGTGTGTGGTGTGGTGTGTGGGTGGTGTGGTGGTGTGTGTCTTCATCTTATATTAAACATAACCTCGACTCTCGGAACACTTTTCCTTGTAAAAAAGCATTGTTTTTCCACATGCAAGGGATCTGCAGAGCAGAAAGTTTTAGTAGCTATATCTGAATTTCAAACATTATCTCCTATCTAAATTCATGATGAGGCCGCGGTAGCCTGGTGGTCATGGTCACGAACTCATGGCCGGCATGTCATGAATTCAAACCTAGTGCCACTAAAATCCCGCCCAGTAGAAGGGCTGATGGGCGTTAAATCTGTCGAGGCTTAAAGTCCTACTTCACTTCCACCGTATTAACAAGGCTTATAATTTATATATATGTGTGTGTGTTTTTTGGCATTTTTCTTATAATTTAAAATCCAAATATATTTCTCTATTTCAATATTTACAGGCTGTAAGAAGCTTTAATTAAAAGAAATAAGTTACATTCAAATTTGCTTCGTGTGATCTACTTTTATCTAATGTACTTCAACCATTTTGCTCATAAATATTGCTTTATTTCATTTCATTAAGAAAATTAACCGGTTACTTCTTTTTTCGTTTTTTCTTTTTTCAACACATGCCTTAGAAAAAGATTTTTTTTCCCGTACGCTTTTAATATTTCACTACTTTTATCTTTAAGTCAATCTTTCGTACTTCGAAGCAATCAGTTTTCCACTTCCATTAATCCAAAGTCGTTCGGACGAGAATTATCTCTTTCATTCCGGTTTCCATTTTTGAATCTTAACTGGCTTTTAGGTCTCTTTTTATTTTAAATTACAAATAATTTTAAAACTTGATATATTCATTCTAAGGTAATTGTAATATTTTGAATCATATAAATCTTCTCCTCGACCTTCTTTTATTAGGCGGATATGCAATTAAGAGATAAACTGATAAAACTTACTTATAGAGTGCAGTTATAAATAAAAAAAAAACTCTTGACATACACGACAAAAAAGCAATAGCTTTTTTTTAATTCAATAAGAAATTTGACGTCTGTAGCAACATTTATCTTTTTGATAATGTTGAATGGTGGTCGTAGCGGCCGAGGGACCATGGTCACGAACCCATTGTTGAAATTCGTTCTGAAGTCATAGGGTCACTGGTGGCCGCGGTAGTCCAGTGGTCAAGGTAACGGACTCGCGGCTGGCGTGTCATAAGTTCGAACCTTATATCGCTAAACACCCGCCGTGCAAAGGGGGCCAATGCACGTTAAACATGCCCTCCGGTTGGTGTGGAAGGGTAGATAGGAGAGAGGGTTGCTAGCTCGGGTGTCGTCCTGGTCACGTGGCCATGGTTCAAAATTACGAGGTCTGTCGCCTAAAGCCTTCGTGTAGCTGAATAGTGTGATGTTGATATTCACTCGCCTACTCACTGACCTAAGGCCACTGTGACGATTCCCGTCTCACAACTGTGAGTAAGGTCATCCCATGTGCATTGACACCTGGACCCTTAAAAATATTGCGTGGCTTGGACATCACCTCGGCAACCTTTGACACCACAAGAAATCCCCCATTCCACGATATACCGGCCGCCTGCGACGTTCCCGAACACTAGAGAGGACAAATTTGTAAATAGTAGCTGTGACGTAAATAAACTTAACATTTAAATTAACCAATATCACACTACCTTTATTTATCTCAAACGTTACGCCACTGAAGATTCACCGTGTAGAAAGGATGAAGCATGTAAATCTTTCGAGGCAAAGTCCTCAGGTTGGAATGGTATTGGAATGGTATAGAAGCTTGGGAGAATAAGGTACCAACCCAGGTGTCATATTTGTCACTTGACTGCGGTTCAGAATCACGGGATCCGTCGCCAGTAGCCCTCGTATTGCTTTACAGCGTGACTTTAATAAACAATCAATATTTGATGTGGAATGTTATTGAATCTCTGGGTGTTTAAAGGAAATTCTTTTTTTTTTAAAAAAATATTTAAATACATTTGCTTATGATGAAAAACATTATTTAAAATTACCAACTAAAAAATTTATGATTCGATCCAATGCTTATAAATGTATACGAAATTCATAAGAATATAATAAATATTCGAATATTTTTTAATGATAAAACGAGTGATAATTCTTAAATCGCTGTTATTTCCGATTTAAATAAATTTTACTCAATAATATGAGATTCACTTAAACACTAATAACGATTAACATATTTCTAAATATTAGATAAGTTTTGTAGAAAACAAATTTTTCTAAAAAGCAACCCAGGATAAAAAGTATTTCACTTATTTTATAATCTTTAAATAATATTCACATACTTTATTTTGTGACTCAGGTAATATTTTTATATTGTCATAACATTAGCTGTTTATATTATTTATGGGATCAAAGCAAAGATTTTTAATTATATTGACGAAAATTACGTGAAAAGCAGGAAGTAAATTTATTGCTTTAACTTAATTTTAAATTATTAATTAATAATAAATGAATCAAATAATCAAATCAAAAATTGTTACATTTCAATTTTTAACTATTTTTCATTTTTTATTTATTTTTTTGAAATTATTTTTTATCAACTCTTCCCTATTGTGTAAAAGCATTATATTCAAGTTAAAAAGAGGAAGTGCTCGAGAATAAATAACTAAAAATAAATGTTAAGAAGTAGTTAGTATAACAACGAATTTTCAAAAACGAACGCAGTCGCTTTAGGAGCTCTAGAAATAGAAACTTAAAAAAAGTTTTTTTTTTTACTTTCTTTCTTAAACGTTTAACGTAAAAATAAAGAATGCCATAGTAAGCGAGGCAGCTGGAAAAACAAATATTTGCATTCATTCAGTAACTTTTCATGGATTAGAATAAATGAATGAAGGGTTAAATAAAAAGAGTGAAGGTTGAAGCAACTATTCAAAGTGTCACTGAATTCCAAGCGCATGTTTTCATATGATTAAGCAACATTTTATTTGAATTTGAAAGCTTGTTTTGAATAAACTAATACGATTTTCTTATAGAAAATAATGATTTATTCTAAAGCATAATTTAAATCCTGTAACTCTGAAATTAACATAAATGATTCACAAGTTGAAAATAAGGAACTTTTCAAATTATTCTAATAACTTTTATTGAATTTTCAGCTTTAGGATAACGTTATTCAAATTTTTTAATGAACTTTTAACCAAAAACTCAACCTAACGAATTTGCAATGAAATCTAAATTTAGTTGGTTCTAATCTAGAATCTAAATTTAGATATTTCACATTTAAAAAAGAATATTGAAAAAACATTTTGCATACACAAGGATTTAATTGCTGTGAATTAATTATTTTTATTTCTTATTGCTTTATTCTTATTGCTTTATTGCTCATTTTTAGTGCAAGATGACCAATAAAATAAAAATTGATATCGTAACACATTACTTTTTTTTCATTATTCCAAAAAGTTTTTAATTGTTATTCTTATTTCCTCCTTTCCATTATTGATTCATCCTTTTATATACTTTTCTTGATTTTCTTTTTAAATATTTATTGAAATTCTGTTATTTTTTAGGCAAAATAAGCCTGAAGCAAAATAAGCAGTGAAGAACCCTTAATATTATGCAGTTCTTCAATATCATCTAGACGAGATCGATTTGTTTTACTCCCCATGCTATTAATTCAGCATTCGCAACTAGCAGAAAAAAATTGTAAGTAACAAAAAGAATGCAAACCTGCATTCTTAGATAGTAAACATTTGAAGAACCTGCTAGACTTTGAAATTTGTACTGCTTTTAAACTGCAATTTTATTCAGGAATAAATAATAAAAAATGTATAAATAAATATCAATCATTGAAAAATAACCACGAGAAAAAATTTGTGATTTTTAATTATTTTCTTTGAAAACAGGATTGTCAAAAAAAGAAATTTAAAAGTTTTCTTAATTATGAAATTTATTCTTGTTATTAAATAGACTTTATTACATGTTTCTGCAAGTATCATGATAATATGGAATTACTTTACCACGAGGAAATTTCACTACCTTTAATTATTTACTACCATCTAAGGATTGAAAAATCCTTCTTAGCAGTTTCATTATGAATTAAAATGTGTTATTATTATGATGTAAACTAAATTCTACCACAGGATTATACAACGATCGTAATTTTATATAGGCCGGTCTTTGATGTGGTGTTAAATATTCGAAGCAATTCTAGTCTTTGTAGAAAATAAAATTTCCACACAAACTTATTTCTATTCAAGATCCCACATGAAAAAGGCAAAGGGAAATAATTTTTAAAAATCTAATTAAATGTGGAATTCACACACAAACTTTTTTCCTTCAGCCATTCCAATTAATTTTTACAGCATACAAACTACGAATTTCTTTTGCTCATTCATACATTCTTCAGTACAGGGAAAAAACAAGGCATTTCACCTACATGACGATATAAATGTGATTCAACAGCCTTTAATAAGACGCCAGAATGATGTTTATTTTCAGAATAACAGTGTGTTTACTTCAGATAAACTCTGTGGGTATAACTTCCTCACTTAAGGTCAACAGGTACGAAGTCAATAGGAAGTTTGTGTATTGCGAAGGTACAGAGAGTCCTGCATATAAAACAGAAAACAATTCCCTTGTTTTGAATCCGCAGGCTAAATAATCCGAGAAAGCGTAAACAGTCATCACTCGTGCAGGAAAATAGTAACAATTTGGGAAGCTTCAGGATAAAAAAGGAAGTTTATTTTCATTTTTGCTTTCGGCTGTCTGATTTACTCGCTTTCCCTTTTGTATGTGACCCAGCTTTCTGCAGGACATTAAAACACTATCCCTCTGTTTGAAGACGTGCCTGTGGCAAACACCATCTAGCCAAAATGAAATTTTATCGTATATTTGTGCAAATGAAAATAGATTTACACCAAAAAGAAAAGAATTTTATTTATATTGAGAACTTTTACCAACTGTTTCGGATGAGATATTGATCAGGCTGGAATTCCTCAGGCGTGTATCGCCCTACTAAGTGGATAGTTTAGCTAGAAATAAATTGAATTCTTAGTAAACATATCAGTTTCGGATTAAATTCTCCAGACAAGCCCTTTCGAAGTTTACGCGAGAGGAAAATTGGGTTAGGGTACCGTGCGTAAATAACGTCGATCTAAAAGTTATTTATTAAACATTATTTGAATAAAAATTTGTTTTGCACTCCTACAAATAAATTGATTGAAAAATACGTATATATGTATTAAGGAATTTGATATTTAGTTGAGCAAAAGAGTGCATCGAAACTTTCAGAAAAATTTCAGAGTTTTGCTCATATGTGAGAATTATGTACCATTTAAAGGCCATTCTTTCCTACTTAAAAAGGTATATTAAAAACTAAAAATTAGCATTTAAAATTCAGTTTTGCTTCCAACTCTTTTGGAGTTTTGATTTGGAAACAATGCATATATAAGGGAGGGAAAACACAAACACCCATTGCAGTAAAATTTATCTAAAAGATAGTTCATAATCTTGAGATTGTAAGAAAAAGGTTAAAAAATAGGAGGAAATAGAGATAAATAGGAGTATAACCCATTAATAGAATTTTGAGAATTTTTCTAATAGAAATGGATAAGCTTACAATTTTATGACTTTGAGAAAAATGTCTTGCATTAGGAAACACAATGCATTGTTGTTAAAAATAAACACTTGTTGAAGCATAGTGATTTAAAGTCCGCATTTAGAAGATATTTGGACTTCGAAATTTTTCCTGTTTTTGCGATTTCATTAAATTCAATTAAAGGAAATTAATTTTTTCTACTTTTGTATTACGTTTTGTAAAAATGATTATTTTTAGAACTTCCATGCATTATAAAAGATAATATAATTTAAAACTTTATTTAAAATTTAATTTAATGAACCAATAAGTGATATTGTTATTTAAATTTCAAATGTTATTTAAAAAGTTTTAAAATGTTTTGAGCTTTATAATGTTGTCTTTAAGCTAAATAGTTGATACCATGGGAGATGAATGAATATAAGTTTAACACAAAAATAATAAATATGTAAAGTATCAAGTTTACATTTGTATCGTACAAAAGTAACGATGCATTACAGATGTTATCTTAAAATTGAAGGAAAAAAAAATGTTCTGGACACTTTTCGCTATGGAAAGGAGGAGGGGGGGGGGGGGGTTCCACTGATCATAGTCATGAGCTTCGTAACTGGCAATATACAAATCGAAATGGATTTCAAAGCTCACACTAGATTTTATCCTTGAGCATGGTTCAAAAATAAGAGGTCATCATCAACGGCTCATGTGTAGCTCTGTAGAGCAATGCTAATGAAGGAGGTTTTTCAATTATCGATTAATTTAAAAATAGAGATACTTAACTTTTAAATTGGACATATAAGATATATTTATGATGATCTGCTGCTGGTTGCTTAGAACTGACCAGCATATATTTTTTTTGTTATATCGTTACACAAAACAAAAAAACAAACTAGAAACGGAAGGGGAAAAAATACTTTGATAAGCAACAAAGCTGATAATTACCACAGAGAAAAATGGATGCTTGGAGTTAAATTGTCTCAAGTAATGTATATGAAATGAGTTTTATATTTTGCTTATATAAAAATAAATTTTCCACTTTTATCCTAGTTTGACCTCAATAAGAAGTCATTTCAAAGTAATCTAATGTAAGATGTCTTATGCTAATGGTCTAATTTAAATATTTAGCTCACGATACTGAGTTCTGCGAGCCACAAATTTAAATTATCATTAGAATATGCAGAAAAATAGTGATTTTATCAACCAGACTACTGTGAATTTTTCTGTACAGGAAAATTAAAAAAAAAAAAATAGAGAATATAATGTTTAAAATCTGTTTTATAGAAGTCAAATATCATGTAATGTTGCCTTTTCAGTTGGGATTTGATTTGATGAAAAACATATTAAATACTGTCTGATAGTTTTTTTTTTATAAATATTCTTTTCACTGTGTGTCTTTTGCTTCTTTTTTAATACCTGTTAGGAAATTTGAAATATTACCAATATGTAGCTCTCGATTTAGAAAATGAAAAATAAAATCTTCACAGTTCCAAAATAATTTTATTTGCGAACAAAGAACTTATTTGCTTTTCTTAGAAAGTATTTCCATTTATCGGAATTTAAAATTAAAATTTATTCATTTAATTGAATTTAGTTCCAAAACAAGTCATAAATAGTTAAATCTAACAACAATAATAATAATTTTACTTAGATTTTTTTAACACTATACGAAAACTGATAAATAAAAAGGTGTAGTATCAGAATTATTTTATGGGATTCGAGAAAAAAGAGCTGCTATTTGATCACATCCACTAGGACCTTTGTCGTTTAACATTAGGATTACAAGAACACAATTCATGTAGGATCAAGTGTAGGATTACAAGAACACAGTTCATGTAAACTTCCATTCCAGCTTCCTCCAATAACCTTGCAAAAAAAAAAAATTTCTTCTCTGCCTCATTTAAGCCAAAACATATCACAGTAAAGACAAAAAAAATCGAATTGTTTTCAACACCAAACTAAATCAAACTCCGGAATAAATTAACGATGCGACGATCCTAATACAAAAACAATGAGTCAGAGTAAAAAAGAAAAATTCTAACACAAAATCTTTTTTTGCTGTTTCCTTCGATAAACGCGGGAGTAACTCTTTCAAAGCGAAACTGCTATGCGCGCGCACTAAGGGTGGGGGGGGGGGGTTGGTAGATAGTTTCGGTTTCTCTGATATGACGTCACTTCAAGGAACCGAGGAAGAGTGAGGGAATGACGTTTACAAACAGAGTGAAAGGACACTGACCTTTCCCGCTTAGGGTTATCGAAATAGAGCGACATATTGGCTTCCGCCATTGGATGCGGTGAACTGACCGCTGCACGACGGGGGAATCTTTTAGGTAGGGAAGGGTTGGATATTAAACTAATAGTCCAGCGTAGCATTTAATGGGCAGTATGGGTGGACGGATTACTAAAATTAAGGTAGTAATATTAAAATAAATGCTTGATGTGCGTCTCTCTCTTTCTCAGTTTAGTTCTAAAAATGTTCAAGTTAAAAAGTTTTTTTTTTTAAATTTTTAAATTTAATATAAATTTTAATTAAAGCTTTTTAAACAAAAAAAAGAACAAACTATTCGATACAAAGATGGCAATATTTGATATATATTTAGGAAAACAAAGCAATGAATGACACCTTTAAAATAAATAAGAATTCCTTTCAATAATATTATTAAATCCCTCCCCCCCTCTTTACATATAGGTACACTGGGGAGTAGCGAGTAATTTTTTTCATGGGGGAGGGATTCTCCCTCTTCATTTCACATTTAAAAATTAATTTCAAATTTCATTGTTTACTCTCAAAGTGAAAGGGATGATTTTATAGAGTACGGAATTTCGAATATTCTTCTGAAAAAAGAGCATAAAAATTTTAATTTTTGATTTTATTAGAAATTACCTGCTTAAAATTTCAGTATGAAGTAATTCTTATTAGAGGAAGGGGGGGGGACAACTCATTATATGATTACTAATCAATATTATAAGATTAAACAAGTATAATTATAATAAATAAATCATTTTGGACAATCAGACTTATAGAACCGAAATCAGTCATGTCTCAAAACCATTCAGTGAGGATAAAAAACGTATTTAACCTATAGATGTGTGTTCAGTACATCATTATGTGTGAGTAAGTACTTATTAACGTTGCGTTATACAGCAACACGAGGATTATTGGCGAAGGACTTCGTAATTTTGAACCTCAGTCAAATGACTAGGACGACACTCGGGCTGACACCTCCCTCTCCAAACTACTACAGCACGCTAACGGGAGGACTTTGAGCCTCAACAGATTTAGTGTGCATCAGCTCCTCCACACGGCGGGTCTTCAGCAGTACTAGGCTCGAACTCATGACACACCGGCCACGATTCCTTGACCTTGACAAACAGGCTATCGCAGGAGAGGCAACAATTTTGCTTATTTTGAAGAACGAAAAATTGGAATTGATTCAAATTTCCTGCTTATCAAAGATAACGAACTAAAAAATTTTCTATAGAAACTATTTTTTTAAAATAAATTTTTGAAGCAAAGTATTTCTAATAGTACTGGGATGCTAAACTTTCTAATATTTGCGAATAATTACACAAAAAATATCTGGTGAACTAAATTGCTTAATATTTACTTTATTAAGTAAATTTTCTATTAAGATGAACGACGAAAAACCTTCAAATCACGCACAATTATCGAAAATTTTAAAACGCATTCCCTGAATTACATGTTTTAAAACTTAGTTTATTTGCAAGAAAACGTTTCATATATTCACCTTTGTGATGACGAAAACATTGATTAGACAGTAAACTTTCAATGTTTCGATCTAAAAATATCAGAGCTCTAATTTTAATACCCTGGTAACACCTACGATAGAGATTAAAGGGCCAGAGAGCAGTTACAAACTTTGCAATCTGACTGACTTTCTGATTGATTAAATACTTCAGTTTTTCTTCTGTTTTTTAAATTTTTTTATTCTTTATTGTTTATTTGTCGCTAAATTTGTTGTTACTCCATGTGTGTTAGTGTGGAGTGTTTTCACTTTAGCGAATGATGTATTAATCAAGTGCTACTGCAAGAAATAAAAAAAGAATTACATCCGTGTGTTTCAGCCCACTAAGCGGAAAAATAACACTACAAAGTAGTAGTTAAGCTCGATTAATTTAACAGATTAGAATGCGTGAATGTAAACTTCTGGGGCATCAAGTGTAGCCTTTAGAGTGATTTTTAATGATAGTATTCTCTTTCAGTTTCATCCAAGTATTTGTAAGTTTTAAGCAAACAAGTTGTAAAATAAACTTTTTAAAGTCAATTCCTACTTAGTTCAACAAAGAAAATTTTTATTTTAGTTACTTTTTTTAATAGTCCTTTGCATTACAGAGACACAACGAACACTTTTCCTTTACATATATATATGCTGCTGGACTATTATTTTTGTTTGTTACTATTTATTCATTTTTTAGTAAATTAATGAATTAATATCTGAAAAAAATGTATTTTAACTTGAATGGATGAATAGAAAGTATTTTATTAATGATTGAAGATCTGAACAAGATATATATATATATATAGGGAGAGAGTGAACTAATAGTAGGAATTGAAAAATGTTAGCCGGCTATCAGGAATTATTTAAAAATTAATGGTACGTTCAATGAAAATTTTGTTCGACCATCAGGTGTATAAGGTTTTTGAACCAAAGAAAGCTTTATACTTTAATACGTTTTCATGAATCTTCTCATGGCTCTGCTCTAGCTACTGGCTAGCAAGAGGAATTTTAAAAAAATTATAAAATTTTTGTTTGTGAGTGTCTACCACGATATTATCTACTACTTAGGGGTAAGGTCTATGTTGTTTTCACGTCATTCTCGAGCAACGTGATAACTTTGGACAGGATTTTGTTATTTAGAGCCTCGGCTAGGCAACGAGGCTAATACTTAAACCAATAATTCCTTTAACTTAAGCATTCACTTAAGCTAATAGCTTCGTTTCCTACTTTTATTCTTCGCTAAAGAAGGTCCTTGAAGTTCAAATGATAACCAAATTATGATAATGATTAATGTGTAACCAAAGACTGAAGGAATATGATATTATACATAATAAAATAATAGTACATAGTGGAGTAAAGGAGATGATTAGCACCTCCTGCAAAGTCAGGTTTTGGCCTCCAAGCCGGATCTTACAAAGGGTATATATATACTTGGCATCAGTCAGACTTTGGGTCCCCTGGAAACCTGGGCTCCCGCAATGAGGGGGTTGTGGGGGTGTACGTTTCGCCACTGACAGTAAACTATTCACATTTTTTAAGTATACCTAACAGAGACTTTGGACGTGGTATTTAATATAGATGCACACATTTGCATGCCTGTATTGAATAAAAAACCTCTATTATTCTAGTGCTTGTGGTGTAGGCAGTAACTAAAGGGGTATGGCAGTGACCTCAAAGCTGACGTTGTTTAAAATGACTCATGGGTTCGAATACTAATTACAGACCCATACAGGAACAAGATTGATGCAAACTAAATCGGCCAGGGCTCAAAATCCTTACGTTGGCGTAGTTTGGAAATAAGGAGAGTGAATGCTATCTCAAGAGTCGTCATCATTACTTGACTTCGGTTTAAAATTACGTGGTACATCTCCAACAGTCCTAAAGTCTTTTTAATAAACTGTAAACAATAATTAATCGAGCCATTGGATTAATAAACCATAATCAAAGATTTATTAATGAACCATAAACAATGATTAATAGAGCCATCATCTAATTAACCATCAGATGTTAATAAACCATAAACAATAAATAATCAAGCAACATTGGAAAAGAAAGAATCATCAAGGCTATCTTTCATAAAAAAAGAACCCAAATTTATAGAACTTATTTTCAAGCAGGGAAAAACTTTTTAATCTACAAATATATATATATTGGGGAAAAGTGAATTCCTCATTCACTCATTCATCACAAGATTTCCGGAACGATAAGATAATGACAGGATTGTTGTAAAATAAAATGGCCATAAAGTACATAAGTGAGCAGTTACATAGACAAATACATGTAAATGAATAGGAAGATAATGTTTTCATTAAGATGTGAGATAAACTCCTCTGAAAGTAACAAAAAAGATTTTAATTTGAATTTGGATTTCAAAGTTCATTTGTACTTTTTCGGAAACATCTAATGTATTGCTGGGAGGTATTAGATAATGTAACGCTTTGTGTTGGAAACTGTAAAGTAATTTTGTAAAAGAAAAACGTGTTTGTTAATGCTTATGTAATGATTTCAATAATTTACTGTCAACAATTCTTAAATGTCTACAATTGTTTAAAATTCCTTAGTTTGGGTTGCAATTATTCCATTGTTAAAACGTATAACAAACTTTTTTAAAAAATTAGAAAGCAGCAAAAATTTTTCTAACAGAAATTTCTTAACTAACGTAAAGAATATACAGGAGAAATGATTGAAGTGACATGAATTGTTTTAACTAATAGAGAGGAAAAATATTTACTGGTTTATTTCTTCTTCAATGTGAAATGAAGCAGAATAAATTATATTTCAGATATAAACAACGAAGTGCGCTAAAATCCTGGGAAATTGAGCAGAATCGTAAATAGGACGTCGAGACTTATCCTTTTGAATTGTTTAATACATCACAATTATCGTTTTAACACTTGGGCTGGAAACTGCTAGGAAAATGACGTGAATTATTTTCAATATGTTCCATATCACACAGTATTTCCCGTTTCTGAAAAGGCATGTTAATGTATTTTGTCAAAATAAACATGTTAGATTTATTGTGCAAAGAGCCGTTTTGTTGTCCAATTACTTCATCTTGTAAATTAAGTTTATAAATAAGGTGTGCATTATTAAACTATTAAGGTTAAACTTAGCGCTCAGATATTATGGCTCTATGCTACACAATGGAAGAAATTTAGTCCTTAAATCAAAAAAGCAAATTTGTGGTTATTAGGTGGGCGTAATATCGAAATTTTGACAGTATGCCTTTTAAATGACAGCGACAGCACCTTTTAAATGACATTTTTATTTCATTTCTTTCATATTTTTATTTTCACTTTTTTTCCCAAATAGCAAAATTTATTACCAATAACCAAATGCCTAGTTTGGGAGCAGCATTAATAGCAGATAAAAATAAATAAAATAAATTTAAAAAAATTAATAAAACGTCATTTAGACATTTTAAAATTTATGACGAGGTGTGAAAGTATGCATAAGGAAGTATTATATATATATATAACTCTCTTCTCTCTCTCACACTCACAAGTATCGTTCTAGTCACTTAAATCGTGCTTCACAGGACTTCTCTCGCGAAGAACTTTTTTGTACAATGTTAATTTGAATTATTATTTTTACCCAATTGTAGTATGTAATGTTTTTCTCAAGGTATAAGCCCCGACCTTTACATTCACACGTATTTAGAAAAAAATTTTAAAATAAAAGAAAATTTTATCTTGAAATTGCTTTTTATTAAGATATATTTATATATGTGGATTTATATTTTTTAAGATACAGGCAGATATTTATGATTATTATTCATACGAGTTTTTTTATTTAAAATAAAAAGATCTCATATATATATATATATATATATATATATATATATTATCTATTACTATATTATATTTTTTATTATATTTTCTTTATTTATGGTCTTTATTTTACGGGTAAAAGTTAATTTTTAAAACATTCTTTTAATTATGAAATTTATCTAATCGACGAAATATTTTTATTATTTAGCTTTTCGAAAAATTTTGAATAAAGGGTTTAAATCTCCAAAATTCCTAGAGAAAAAATAAAATTTTTAACTGCCCTCAAAAAATTATTGCGCAATCATAACTAAATAAAATTATCTCAGAAATTTCTATATTTTTCTAAGTTTTAAGCAATAAATTAGTTGATTTGGACATCATTTTTATAAGTTTTATTAGTTAATTTTAATAATTTTATTAGTTAATTTTAATAATTTTTTTCTGGATGATTTTTTAAATCTGCTATTATATACCTCAAATAAACAAATATATTTTGTTCTATGCATATTACACATATTTATTACAAAAAGGGTCAATTTCCAAAGGGTTGCAAGGCTTTCATTTTGTTCGTAAAGTTTTCTTTGACACAAAAATGTAAGGAATTCCTGTTCTAGGGATATTAATGTTAAGAAGCAGTTGTATATAAAATTTTAAATATAAAAATGAATAGTTTTGATTTAAATAAACATAATAGAAAATAAAAATGCTCAGAAAAAATCGACCTACTCCAGAGTTCATCTACCGCTTTCCATTGACTGCTTTCACTGTCAAACCTTCAGTCAATAACCTTCCCTCAACCCAGTGAGAGAAACTGAAATTAGGAGAAGCAGGAAAGCAGAGGGCATTCCTTCCAAATCCATTAGCTTCTCTGCAGTAATGCTTCTACATGTGTTTTTCCGTAGTGGCACCAGTCAATGTTAGCGTTAAAATTATGGTGGATATAAAGTGTTGGACACAAGACAGTTTTTTTTAAATTTTTATTTTGAACATTATACATTCTATTATGTTCTCATTCGGTTCTGGCACGTATTAATAATCGTGTTTTTAAATATTCTCATCGCATTCTGTTTATGTTATTAATTTTTAAAAATTTTACTAGTGTGTTGTGTGGTGGGCTACTGGCAAGGAAAATTAAGAGTTTGAACCACTGATGGGCAAAGGAGGTGATACCCGAGATGAGATACTTCATAATTTTGTAGAAAATTAAAACAAATTCTGTGCAAAAGTAAGCATTTTACGAATAGTAATTTTATTTTAACTAACTATCATCAACCAATAAAATCTGTATTGGTTGCATCTAAAGCAAATACATTTTTAAACCTTAAGGAATAATATTAAATGCTTGAATATTTAAAAACTGACTGAAATAAATTTTTTTTCTTATATAGATGCGCAGTTTCTTATACTACACAGATTACGATATGTCTATGTATATATTCTGATTTTCTGATTAAAAATAATGTGATAAAACATATTGGAGTTAGCTTTTCAATGTAACGGAACAATTAATATATATTCACAAATTCTGCACCAGTAATGCAAATAAAGCTGGTCAGATTAGGTATCTGAAATTAGTGAATTATGCCTTTCCCATACTGCTGGTAATTAGTATTATTTTGCTGGTAATAATAACCTATAATATTGAATTATATTTCTACTCAGAAACCTACGTATCAAAGAAGCTGAATACAATTCATAAAGGTTTACACCTCGAGACAAGTGTTATGCCAGGGTCTCATAGCTTGGAGAGAATCAAATTTTATTACACTCACTTTTTCCCTAAAGCTTAAATCCCCCAATATTATATAAAAATGCACCACTTATACATTTTAAGCTTTAATAAATAAGCATTAGTCAAGTACTCATCCGTGCAGATACAGAATTTGTAATCTCTGTCGATTAAAGAAACCTAGAATGACAAAGTGCGTATGCAACTACTGCAACAAAGCTATTTGTAGAGAGCACATTTTTAACATCGTTCTAGAGTGCAAACGCTTATTTTTACCAGCTGAAATACTTCTCTTAAGATACACTTTGTTTGAAATAAATAAAAGAAAAAAAAATACTTGTTTTTTTCCCCCCAATTCTTAGTCTAAGGGTAGAATTAGATAGAGAGTTACACTGATTTAAGTATCACTTAACTAGGGTTCAAATTATTTAATGTTAATAAAACAAAGACATTAACTTGAGATTCTTATGCAAGAAAAAATACAAGTCTTCTAATTGTAAATGAACTTTTAGTTTGCTTATAATGAAAACTACAGAGAAAAGGGGTTGTTCCCGCTAACTTTAATTTATCTAACTAAAATAACTGGGAAATGTTCTTAGAGTTAGGTATCACAAGGAAATTAAAAATAACTTCCGATGGTGAATGATGAGGAAAATATAAGCGAATAAGTGAAAGTTGAAGAATATTCAACCTTATGAAGTAGAATAAAAATGGTTCCTGAAATAAATGTTCATTTGGAATTCCAACGACATTCTCACCCCATTTACATTTTAACCTACTACCAGAGGCAGATGAAAATTGATCACTAGTTACTCACCTGAGAAGTCACAAGTTTGGGGAACGCATTGCTTCACTGTTGCTCATTCGTGTAGCAAATCCAGACGAAACTGAAAAGAAAAGGAAACAATTACAAAAACGTTTTGTAAACATTTAACAAATAAATGTAATGAAAATGCATTTTCTTCAATACTTTCTTCAGCTGATACAGCAATCAATACTTATTACGTGCATTTAAGAATGAAAATTACTTGGAACTGTTTTGAAATGTTTCTTGTGTGAGTGTGCTCTCTTTTACTGAAGTAATGATCTTTTCAATAAATTCATCTTAAACTAATGAACGTCACATTAGAGATGCATAAGGTCCCGGTATCCCTGTCAGCAGAGCAATGACAATGGGACCGATGAGTCTAGGTTCCGATTTCTGTGAAGACCGTCATATATGATACAATATGGAGGCTGTAGTATGTTAAGACGAATAAATTAGGATCCTGAAATCATTTTGTAAGTTTTGTGAAAATTAAGAGAATGAGGTACATTTAAAGTTGTACCTAGCCATTTGGATGAGCTTCAAAATAGCGAGATTAAATTCTCGATAATCATTAATGAGGATCTGGGCCGCTTAGGATCGTCGCTTAGGGCCCTAGTTGGAGTGTGAAGGTCCCCATATAATTTATATCCATAGGTACGATGAATAAAATAAAATAATAGTCCCATTTGAGATTGATTTGAACTTCACCCTACCCTAAGTTCTACGAAGGCATCGTGATTTAACACCTCGAGCAAGCAGCAAGGAAGACATTTAAAATGCTACGATTCTCTTTTAACTCACACACCATTTCATATTATATTTGATTTTAATTTACGTCGCACTGCGAAGCAACACGAAGGCTATTGGTGACGGACCTCGTAATTTTGAACCACGGTCAAGCGACGAAGATGGCATTCCTCTCTCCAGGCATTGACACCATGCCAAAAGGAGGGCTTTAAGCTACGACAGATCAATGCTATTTAGCTAGCCCATCTACACGGAGGGTCTTTAGAGGCACTAGGTTTCGAACCCGTGACTTGACAGCGTAGGCCACGAGTTTGCGACCATGACCGCTCGTCCACCACAGCCACCATGGGAAGACTCAAAGGCTATACTGAACCCAACGTGCAGTAATCTCTATTATACAGGGCAATGGACTGTTAGTGGAATATTCAAGTGTCTGATGAACCACAGAACTTGTGAATATGACCATTGGGCTATTATGGGCTTTTCATTCTAGTCTCTACACCCCTTTCCCTCTAAAAAAAAGCCCACCCTGCATTAAATCTTTGGAGAAGCGTCTCCATTTCTGCGCATGACGATTTAATTTCATATTTGTGACATATATACGTAGAGCCGTTCAATCATAAATCGAATAAGTACATAAATCCTAAGCAAAGAATAACACGGTTTTTCAACTGTCAAAAAACACAAGGTTCTATATTACTAAAAAAAAAAATCTTACGTTGTAAGACATGCATTTCAATGAAGGTTAAAATTAAAAAAAATTACAAGAACTAAGATTTTATTTTGTATGAAAGAGAATATTCTATTTCAGTTATGGTACATTGTGAAATTATATTTTTTGTGTAGTATTTTAACTTATTGATTCATTAATGCGGGAAATATCACCCCCCCCCCTTTCCAAAAAAGCGTCAAAACTCGGATGAAAAACAACAGAATATAGCTTTGAGAATATTGTTATGAACGAGTATAAATTATGATTCATTTTTCCCTTTATGTGATAATAAAGCATATTGTGTCATGTTTCCCCTCATATATAAGCCCCAGTTTTTTAACTAATAAAACTAAACTAATAAATATGAATTTTCTCAATGCTACAATATCAAAAAACAGATTTTCATATTTTACCCATTTATGGACCTTGTCTTATGACTATCTGAAAAGTATTTAAAACGCACAAAAGCAATGTAATTCTTAATATAAAATACTCCTCAGTATGCCTTTTTTAGTAATCGAACGCATCAAAAATGTAACTCGTTTCAGCAACTAATAAAATAATGGAACATTTACATCTGTGAAATATTTCGGTGAAAAAAAGCTTATGGAAAATAATATATGAAAAATCCATGTGACTAATCATTGCAATGCATTTTTCGATTTATAGAAATATCCTTAGAGTTCTTCAAGTGTAAAATTCACTTGAAGTATGTTGTGTATATAAAACAACACACCGTGAAGTTTGCAAAAAGTGTTTTTGTAAGAGAAAAATAACTTTGAAGAGGGCATAATTATTTTCCAAAAAAAAAAAACCATCACACCCGTTGTTTTGTGTCCCATTGCACAACTTCAACAACGGACAGGAGGAGGACCCCTGTCAAGAATACAAGAAAAAAAATCTTTACAAAATTTGTGGAGTACGAATATATTACGGAATCATATACATGAGTAGAATAGTAGACGATGTTTCTGTTGTCATTTTTCTTTTACATAATGATGTCACTTTCTAAATATGCTTTCAGACTATTAGAGATTCCCTCCAGTGGTAAAACCGTCAGCAAGGGAGAGTGTACGTTCATCGAACCCTCTAACGACCTCATTCGAATATTTTTTTATTTTATTTTCTACCCAAACGACCAGAAAATGCTAACCTGACGTGCTAAGGAAAAAGATTAAGCGAACAACTCACTACCTGCCACTCTCGATCACAAGACAATACAGCGAACGGATTTTAATTGAGAGAACATTATTTTTAACTCGACTATAAATAGAATGGAAGTCTTGAATCGAAAGTTGGTTGAACTCAACGCGGAAATTTGTTAAGACTTCTTTTCGAAAGTATTCTTGCAGAAGTTTTTGAAAAGGAAATCAGCTCAGTGGTCAGAAGTAGGTCGGTCAGTGCTTTTTTTAATGTTAATATTGCCTCTGAGTACTTTAGAGAAACTTGTTTACCAGATAGAGTATACTAAGCAAGAATCGATGAAATCACGTGGAGAAATGATAAATATATATATATATATATAGATTGAAACAACCCGCTAGGGTGCTGGTAAATTTAAATTTCTCGAAAAAAGGACACAAATTGTATAGAAGCATGTGTCAGATGGCAGCAATTGGCGTGTTTCGAAGTGAAGTCATTAGTATGAGGCTGAAGTTCATTTTTACTGCCTTTCACTTTCTCTCTAAAGAACTATTTTAAAGGAGTGACGTAACATGCAAACTTCCAGATAAGAAAAGACATTCGAATAATACAAATGGGGGGGGGGGGACAATTGGACAGACTGGTGTCTCGTATTTAGACTCTGGGTATTGGTTAATGCCTATTGGTTGTCTGTGAATGCATTTTGAAAGATTTATATTGGAGAACATGTTTTGGTTGTTTCCAGCAATATTGGAAAAGGATCTTATTTAAATAAAATGACAAACATTTTGAATGCTTTGCATGGAGCGTTTTCATGCTCGATGATAAGAAGTTCTTCGCGAATGCATGATGCAGAGCAATTTTACTGCTTTTATATCAAATAGTGTCTCGCAAAGCTTGAGCCAATGAGAATTTATTAGAATGTCGTGGCAAAAAGGAAACTGGCGAGACACAACATTACAAGGGAAAAACATAAAAAGAAGTATAAAAATGTTGCTTTTCTGAAAAAAATGCAAGTTTTTAGAGAAACATATATTTAAAAAAAATTTTTTTTTAATTTTTATTTTGATAAAAAGGAACATTTTAAAGTTATATTTGTTGCTTGCATATGGATGATATTAAATTAATTTTGAAAAGTCAGTGGCAAACTGAGTTTCCCATGAATCAAATATGTATAATTAATTCTGACATGGAAGCTTTGTGAAAGGTGCATTTCTCAAATATTTTTTTATAAAGCTGTAAGAAAACCATTATTTTAATGTATATTCACTCAATTATGATAGCCTATGTTTATTTGCGTTACCTTCTAGTTTCACCTTAAAATTATTTAAGAAATTAAAAAGACTTGTTGAAGAGATAGCTTTTTGTACTTTTATTAAAATAAGTTATAATTAGGCCATTCTTAAAAATATGTGGGCTTTACCATAATGAAGTTTGGACTAGCACCTATAAATATGGAGATTCCAATCTTTTTATTCTTATGAATTAGAATATTCGCAAAAGTTAATTGATTCGATAAGTTAATTAGGAGAGAGATTAACGTCATTTTATACCACTACACGGCGACTTATTGGAGAACGACGTAGTTTTGTGAGACGCAATAATAATGAAAACACCTAAAATAGTTCATTTATTAAGATTTCTGGTACGCCACTCGATAATTTAGTAGACCCGTTACATTTAATGCGCGGCATCCCTGACTAATCCAATTAATAGTATTATAGAAAATCGAATTATTATAACTCTACCAAACTGCGATACTGCAGCCTAAAACCAGAATTAGATTATCTTCTTTTCTAGAAGAAGCGCTCTAGTGATCCATGCCATTGTATTGAATATAAAAAAAAGTACCTCTGCGTCATTATTAAAAATAAGTATTCTTCTGTACTTTCCAGAACTTTTGTATTTGCTTAACGTCTCATTCAATTCCTAAAGAACATTGACGAGCTAGTGAGAAATGTCGTGGACATTAAAAAAGTAGAATAACTTTTTTATCTGACTTTTTTTTAAAAAAAAAAGACTATGTAAGGAGAATTTCAACAAAACAATACTTAATATAGACTATACTAAAACTTCAACTAAAATCCTGCGTTTTATCAGAATATGATTAACAACGAGTAGTTATCAGCTTTATAGCATTTATATTGAAATGGTTTCATTATCATAGGATTTTTAAACTTCTATACCATTTATGAGATTGGTGGGGTGTGAAAGTTCGGAGAGGGGGTGCAAGCTGTGTGTGAGATGTCGTCCTCGTCACTTGACCATGGTTCAAAATTACGAGTTCCGTTGCCCATAGCCCTTGTATTGTCTTATAGTGCGACGTTAATAAACCCTCACTCACGCCATCTGTGGGAATTTATGATTTACGTGATAACTAAGAAATTGAAATGTTAACTTTAATAACATGCTATTTTCCTAAAATGAAAAAACTAATTATTTTCCAGTTTTCTTTTTGTAATTTTTTGTTGTTATATATAATTCTCAGTTGTGGTCGAAAATGCAGGTGTTATTCGAAAGTTAATCGTATTATATAGCTAACTCCAAAATGACCATTAATCAAAATACTTTCTTTAAAACAATGAATTTTCCTTGCGATTTTGCACAATATTTCTGTATGTGTGTGTGATTTTTTAATAATGACGATAATGAGGCATCGAATATATTTAGATATACTGAGTATATATTTGTCGAAATTTTGAAACGAGTTTCGTCTACAACTGTTAAACTTTATATGTTCCAATACGAAGCGTATCTTTCTTATCGCTATTTATGCAGTAAAAATCTTTAAGTGCAATCGACTGTTTGCAATAATCAAGTGACCGTGGTAGCCTAGTGGTTACGGTTGCGAACTCGTGGCCGAGGTATCATGAGCTCGAGCCCTGGGATCATTGAAGACCCGATATGTTGATTGGCTAATACATGTAAATTGTATCAAGGCTCAGTCCTCCGCTTGGTGTGGTGAGGTTTTTAGAGAGAGATACTTACTCAGGTGTCGTCATCGTCACGTGACCATGGTTGAAAATTACAAGGTCCTTCGCCAATAGCCCTCGTGTTGCATTATGGTGCCAGGGGTTAATAAACACTCATTCACATATTAATATTCGATTATCTTATCTATTCATTATTTCTTTAATGTTTTCATGAGGTATATTCCACAACTCCTTCACTATTTTACGAAATAATTTTGTAGATTTTGATGCAATTTCGCAAACAACTGTAACAAAAGGATAAGATTCTCAAGCCTCACTCGAAGTCACGTGTTGTAAGAAAATATAGCGCTATAGATTTTCATTGACAAATGTAAAGCATGTCATTAAAGTCGCCGAGATTCTAGTCAACCACAAGAATAAAGAATGAGGCTCAAATAAAGGATGATAAGCGCTTTCTCTGAGTGGCATTGTGTATCACAAAGAAAAAAAGCACGACCTGTCATACTTTTTACAACGACGCGCGTCACGGGAAGTTAATTTAAGCCGTAAACAGCTGCTTGTGTTTTAAAAGAATACATTAAACTACAAATAGTTACAAGAGTTTAGAAAGAACACATTTTAATGTAATATTTTCTATTCATTGGAGTGAGAATCGATATTCCATTATCTTCCCCATCGTCTTTTAAATGTGAAGCAGCATTTTTTTTCCTTTTATCTTTTCACCCCTTCCTATTCAAAAACTGTCTTCTGCAGAATATTTCTTTATTAATCGATCTAATTTTTTCGTAATACGGTTCCCACTCAATTCTAAATTTATTCCTAATTTTTCAAATTCTTCATTGCTTGAAAAATGTCCTTTTTAGTCAAATAAATCACAGGATAGTTTAATTGAATTACATAAGATTCAAAATAATTATAATCGTAATTTCAATAGTTAAATAACAATATTTAAATGCAGTGGCGTAACGTACACCCTCGCAACCCCTGCACTGGGGGGTGGAAGGGACTCTAGGGGCCCAATGCTTGACTGACACTAAGTACATATTTGGGCTTGGAGCCCAAAACCTGAGTTTTCAGGGAGGGGGGGGGCCTAATATTCTCCGTTACGCCACTGTTTAAATGATAATAATTAATAGCAATGGTTTAAAATAACACTTCGTGGGAAAAAACCTTATCATCCAGCCACATTCAAGGAGTAACAGAATAATGGTACAATGCATCGTCGATATCTTGCCAAATTTCCACGATATTCAATTGGATATCTTGTACAAGTTGCCCTATATTGCTGGCTTCAAAATTAGTGAAGTGCAATATTGATATCTTTTACACATGCGCAGTAAAAATTATTTTCCTTAAATATTTATATCTCATTGAATATTCAACTTTTACGTTTCATATTGCAGTATATCGCTTCTATTGTACGTTATAAATATTTCTTGTAAATTTCAGCAAATCCGACTGAAAAAATTCTGCATATCATTAAAAAAAACTGAAGAGATTTTAAAAAAACATTTACATTTTCATGAATATAAGTACTACTTTTACTAAAATGCATAAATATATATATATATATTTACTAAATACTAAATATATATATAGTAACATAAAATGAAAGAAGTATATGGCTATATATATATATATATATATATATATATATATATATATATATATATAAGCAAACAAAATACTTTTTTTTCTCAACTTGTGAGGGATTCCCTGGAAGAGCTAATGATTAAAACTTCACTGGAAAATGCATATTCAAGCTCAAGTTACAAAATATTTGTCAGTTATTTCTATATAAATTAGAAAAAATATCTAAAATTCAGAATGCCTTATGACTTTTGTTATGTACTGTAAATGGTGTTCATGATTTTCGCTAAGGGCAAGTGATCAGATCTTCCGAAAAAATGTAAACCTAAATCACTATGTTTATATTTTGATGCTCCAATATCCTTATTTTGCGCCAATTCTTAAGCACATGCTTTCGAGAATATTCGATTTCTTTCCTTGTTGAAATAGTCATCCCGCGGTAACGGACAGCAGAATACACATTCTGCACCCTAAAGCTACACTCGTGTCCTTATTTTGTTGATTCTCTCTTTGAAGTAAAAGTATGCAGGGTACGGAAGTGAATTAGGAAGTAAACATTCGCGTTGTTCTGATGACAAGAAATCACTTTCTTAATGGAACAAGCAGAGAAAGTCGACAGTTTTATAGGTTTTCTACCCTGTTTTCAGAAAGCACAATGACAAGGATTTACATTAATCACACTTTTTAACAATCTCTACTTCATATACCAATCCAATCATTATTTTTCAAATCCCTTTTAGAATAAAGCTATTTTATGCATTTCTTTTTGCAACCTTTAAAACGATTATAAATTTCAATGCCTGTATATCGCAATTACAGTATCCTAAATGGATCATATATGTATATACAATTATTCTCTACTTCAGCTTTCTTGGGAGAGATTTTCTTCAGTTCATTATGGTCCTAAGCTCTCCAAGACATCGCATGAAATTTAATATAATTTTTATTTACCGGCCAAACCGGAGATAAAATTTTCACTGCAACTTTCGTTCTTAAGCAAAGTCTTGTGTCGTCACATTTTGTGGTAAGATGATGCAATATTGCATCAGCCACAGATCTGACCAATTAACGTGCTAAGACTTCGAAATAATGTCAGTGAAGAAAGTTCTCGAAATTTCCGGGATAAATGTATGTACGCTGAGATCCTTTTAAATGACGGAAAGAAATGCCCTAGTCCGTTATAAACTGTACGTGTGAGTTTTGTTTCTGCTTATAGGCGTAAGTGTCAGTGGCGTAACGGAGAACATTAGCCCCCCCCCCTCCCTGCAAAGTTAGGTTTTGGGACCCAAGTCCAAATACGTACTTGGCGTCAGTCAGGCTTTGGGCCCCTTAGAATCCTGCTCCCCCCACTCCCGCGATGGGGTGGTGCACATTACGCCACTGAAAAATGTGTACGCTTGTTTGTATAAAGTATCGTCAAGAATCATTGCAAATAAATTCATATAAAAAAATAATTTTTCAAAATGAATTCCAGCAAATGAAGAGCGTTTGGAAGTACAACGCTTCACATATATCTTCTGAACTTATCAAACAGTTATTCATTTACTCGTCAGAGAAAGAGATGGACAAAGAGACCTAAAAGAGATAGACAATGAGCTATAATATATACATATATATATATATATATATATATATATAATTCTGACTTCAACTTCATAATTCAAACTTCATAATTCTGAGCCACTGTTAAGTGACGAGGACAAAGCATAAGCTAGAATTCACTCTCCAAACTTCCACACTACACCAACTTGAAAAACTTTGAGCCACGACAGATTTAACGTGTATCAGCCTCTCCACACAGAGGGTCTTTAATGATACCAGGTCTCCAGCCCCCAACTTAACAAAAACAACGCCAACCAAAAACTGCGACCATAACCTTGACCACGAAAACTCCTTTTTATATAGAGTTATTAAAACAGATATACGTCTATTCTGCTAAATTATAAACAAAATAGTCGTAAAAGGTTCGTCCTTAAGAAATTAACTATTAATGAATCGTACTACCGCTTCAAAATGGACTACTATTACCGTCCACATCACTTGACCACGATTCAGAATTACGAAGTCCGGCACCAACAGACCTAGAGTAGATGTGAAATGTGACAATAATTTAGCAAACAATCATTTCGTGTTGGTATGAAATAGAAACTGAATTTGAATCAGCTATGTCGAACTGTACACGTCTGTACCAACTTAGTTACAATGAACCTTATAAAAGGTTAATTTGCAATCAGATATTAAACAGAACACTAAATAGCTATTTTCTCATAAGAAAGATTATTAAGTACAATACTTGTGAAGACTCATTAACCAAAGAACAAAATCGAGAGGTCTGTTGCACATAGCCTTCGTTTTGCTTTGTAGTGTGACGTCAATAATCAACCAATCAACTAGAAGCAGCTGGAAGTCACTTGCCGCCCATCCGGTATAGTGGTTACTACTGCTGTGCCGTAGGACCTGGGTTCGAATCCCGGAGTAGGCATGGATGTTTGTAAATGTATAGTGTCTTCGCAGCATGGCGGTATTCTAAATAGCCATCTAGCCGCAAGCCCTCTCGTGAGATTGGTGAAGTGGAAGGCCCCTGACCGCCCCCAGGGTGTTCTTTCTCAAAATTAGGGTGGAAATGAGCCAAAACTTACTCTCATCTGCATGGTGCTCAAGACTACGGCTAACGACAGGCGTACAATCTAACCCTTTGCCTTGATGAATTTCATAGGCCTCGATCTGGCACATGCAGATCAGGTGGCATTAGTGACAATTACATACTAGGTAATAAAATGTTCATAGACAAACGAAATTAAGGACATTAAAACGAAACACCTCATGTAAGGTTACTTGATTCTGATCAATAAGGGAAATCTATTTTATTGCTCAGCAGGTGAATTTATCAAACGGATGGCTACAAAAAGCAAGTCATAGACATTAAAAATCAGCTGATTCAGGGCATTTAAAAAGAGGTCGAGTTACAACAGTTAAGGGTAGGGGGAGGAAAGGAAAATGCTTCCTCATAGACACCATAACAAAATCTCACAGAAGTCATTTTCCTACAAAAAAAAAAAAAAGTCGGTCAAGTTATTGCTACATCACTGGTAAACAGATGTATACATACTTTCAGCGTAAATGAATCATTTCAGTTACAACAATCAAGTGATTCTTTTCAAAAAAGCTTTTGAACGTTAAATATTATGTATTAGCTTTCAAATATACTGTTGTGTTAAATGATATCATTCTGAGTGAATAACTTTGTAAAGTATTACTATATACATAGCACGCTTATGTAAGTGTGTTAGGTATAATGTATTAAATATGTGAGGGGGGGGGGGTTCTTTTGGAAAAATTCTCTCTCTTAAGTTATCTTTAATTTTTTCTCTTGAAGTACATCGCCAAAATATCGATTTTAAATTTTGTAAAAATACTCTGCGTACAGAGAAACTTTTAAAGGTAAATTTAAAATGAGGGGAATAAAAATAAAACTATGGTAAATAACACAGAAAACGGAAAAAAAAATATTTTCACCAACAAAAAAGCTTGCATTTGAAGTTCAACAAAATGAAAAAGCTCTAATATCACTATGGGCCATGACTAAATCTTTACAAATCGAAATCCTTTAAATGACAAACTTTAGAAAAGGAATCAATTATGTTTTCTGCTGTAATCATTGTGGAATCTGTTTGAATTTAAATAAGAAGACTTTACATGTAAGGGCATCATTTATGAATTACGAATGAGACAGTACTTAATTCCTCTTTTTTATTAAAATTATTCAATAGTAATATAATTACTTACTGTAGGGTTTGCAAACCCCTAATATATCGAGTGAAAAAATTTTCAACTTATAGGTTTGGTTCCTTAACATTCACTTTTAACATAACGTATTTAATTCTTTAAAAAATTCAGAAAATGGTTTAAATATAGGTTTAATTGTAAGAAAAGATATGAGAGAAGTTAAAATGCCAAATATATAACAGTTTCATTGCTCTTGTTTCATTTTTTTCAGAATTTTTCCTTTAATCATTACCTAAATGTGAAAAAAAAAATAATTCCGATAGAAAAATTAGAGAAAGAGGGTAGTGCAGAATATTTTTGAAATCAATTCCTCCACAGTCCTTAAAAAAAGTAAAAGAGAAAAAGTTTCTTTAAGGTGAAGAATTATGGTCTTACACTAAAACCATTTTTTCCCCTTGCTTTGCATCAATAAGGACTACGACAGAACAACAAAAAATCCTATGTATTGAGGGCACAGAAGTTGTAAATCCCATGGATGGTCAAAACGACACTTAAAACTTCCCTAGGTGTATGGCATTCATGATTTATTACAATGAGTAAAATATAACTTTTCCAAATCCCAAGACCATTTACATTATGCTAAACCCATTAACTTAAAAAACTTTGAGAAAAATTTCTAATAGATTTCCAGACACTATCTATAATTTAAATTTATGAGAAAACTCACGTCCTTTATTCCCTTTTTCCCATCACGCATTCTATACATATCAAAGTGACACAAAGTTTGCTCAAGTATATCACACAGAAAAAATACACAGTTCACTTAGGACATAAAGGCGATGTAATAAACAATCAAAACGGACTGAGTGGTAAGGCCTCTAAGAAGTGTAAGAATGGATATGGGAAATTCCATCAAGACCATACACAATATTTCCTCTCAGAATAAAACTGAATGCTATTCTTGTAAAAACTTTGAATATATTTTTTTTTCTGTCTGAGATTTCTCGAAAATGTCATTAAACTTAAAATAAATTTTTAAAAATATTTTTGCATAGTGTAAAAATTGATTATTTGATTTTTTTTATTATCGAAAATTGGGTATTAAAAATTCGTTTTTGAGTTTTGATTATTTTAGTTACGACAATATTTATTGTTTAGGCAATATAAATGCTAGATATAAAGCAACAGTTATTTTATATATTTCATAAAAAGACATAAATTATGTTCCTTTTACTATAATTTTCAAAGGAAAATGTTCAAACGATAAGGCTTCTGAGGGAGAACTCCACGAATAGTTTTCCGGAATTAATAATTAAATAATTTTGTATGTTTTTATCTATCTGTATGTATACAGGAGAAAAGTGACTCACTCACCCATTCACTTACTTATTACGAAATCTAAGGAACTATAGACATATAGATTTGAAATTTGACAGACATGTTCCTTTTGTTAAGTAGAGATCCTCAAAGAGTGAATATTTTAATATTTACCCAATCAGCTCTAAAATTTTAAATTTTAATAAAACATTAAATTTTTTACATCTTCTGGATAAATATATCTAATTTGTTTTAGTAACACTTTTACTGATATAAGTTTATCAGTTTTTTTTATCTAATTTCTTTGAAGTTTTTCAAAAAAATATTGCTAAAATTTCACTTATAATTGTGATTTTTGTAAAATTTAGATATTTTATTTTAAAAAAATATTGTTAGTTAAATATTGGCATTGGTCCCTAAGAAATCCTTTATAATGTTTAAGTATGCTATTTTTTTAAAAAAAATACTTCGAACGTGTTCGGATATCGTAAATGGAATAATTTAGTCAGACGAGAGATTTTGATAGATTTTTAAAAAATTATTCATTGAAATTGTGTGAAGTATGAGGGCTTTTTTTTAGTTAAGGTCCGTTTGTTTTTAAAAGAATAACGACAATATTTTGTTTCAAAAACCTTTATTTAGGATTGTACAAACTTTTGCCTATTTTTCTACATCGTTGCCGAGATTATTAATGCACTTGTCATACCTTAGAACTAAGTTTTGAAAACCCTCTTCAAAGAAGTCTGCCGCCTGGTCGGACAGTCAAGAGTTCACGGCCGCTTTCACTTCTTCGTTGTCACTGAAGCGCTTCCCGCTAAGACTGTGAAAAGGTACGAGAAAATGTGGAAATCTCTGGGAGCAAGGTCGAGGCTGTATGGTGCATGGTCCAAAATCTCTCAGCCAAAAGATTCGATTACGTCTGGAGTCGTTCGAGAAGTATGAGGCTCTCATCTTTAAACTTCCTGACCCCTTTTCGAAATTTGCGTTTCTCATTGCTTCAATTCCATAGACTTCTGTTATCTGGCAATGAATGTCGGCAGCCGATATGTTTCTCGCAGTCAAAAAACGGATAACAGACCTATCCCCCACTTGGCGTGTGATTCAATCACCTTAAACATTTTAAAGACGCACAGCAAAGCTTACACAACTGCTACAAAGTGTTCGCAAAGGATGGTGGCCAGTGATGCAGAGACACGTTGCGGCGTACGCGTGAACTAGGGAACAATACGCGCCAACGGACTTACTTATAGATAACGGACCTTACTTATACACTCGTAGATACTCGATATTGTGAATGTCATTATTTATTTATATCAATAATTTCATTCATAAGTTTTTTGAAATTATCTAGATTTCTTTCATTTTAATACTAAATGATTGAGTTCATGTATTTATAAAAAGACTCATAAATTTTTTCTCAGTTGATCACAAATTCTATCCTATAAGAATTTATTTCCCTTCATTCGAGGATTATGAGGTGAATTTTCGGCTAAGTAGTCAGAAGTTCGCGTGATACAATTCTTTTAATTAATCGTAATGCTTTGCAAAATTCCACTACCAAGATTATGGTACAGTTAGAAAATTTAAGCCAAGTAGTAAATTTTCCAAAACATTTTATGCTTCATAATGAGACATTTTTCAGGAGAACACATAGTAAGAAAACCATTTAAAAAAAGAAAGCATTAATTAATAATTAAGTAACAATAAAGTGAAATATTTTTTATGCAAAATGAAAACAAATATACACAGCAGAGGACAGTTCTTGTTAAAAAAGCTTACACACACGTGCACAAAACTATGCAATCGAAGTAGTGCTTTATAAATTTCTTTGGTTTATAAATAAATCATATTATAAAAAAATCATTGAAATAGTTAAATAGTTTATTTTGCTTCATTGAAGTTATCCCTTTGTTGGTGTATTGTAAATTTTCCTTGTTTTTTACTAAGTGATTGAGGTATTTTTTGTTATTAACAATACAGTTTTTTCAATTTAAAAGAATGTTTTCTTATTTCTAAAAGTGTTTTGGATATAATATTGGAAAGTGCACTTTTTAGTACATATATATGTATTTCACATAAATATATATTTTTGTGTCTTTCTCGTTACTGTGAGCAAGATAAAGTTATTAAAATGTCTTTAAAAGTTAATGATATTCGAACCATTTATAATTCCTGGTTAAATTTTTTATAGCGATTTATAATATATGCTAAGAAGAATTTTAAGTTTCTAATGGGATAAGAATACTAATTATTTTGTAATTTGGGAATAAAAAAAATTGTAAAATAAGACACCCTAACTTTGTTATTTGATTTATGATTTATTACACGTCAAATTTTACTAAACCTGCCTTCAAAAAGGAGAAGAAAATGAAGATAATCTTATCGTTTAATGTTGTCTAATAATTATGAAATCATTATTATTACCCCTAATATCCCTAATTCAACAAGAAAATCAAAACTCAGAACTTTCAGTCGTCAAAGAAGAAGACACTTAAATAATTTCCATAACTTTTTTCCGCATCAGGAGAAAATTGATGTCACTTTTAATAGCTCAAAGGGAATTAAATTATGGTGCAAATATATTAATTACCACCATAAAAGAGTTTTCACATTATCGATGCCAGTTTTTTGGAAACCCGAGTTCTCATCAAGAAAGGAGCCCAAGTTTCAAATTACGCAAAATTCTGCTTAAGTTTCTAAATTTTAGGAGTTTAAAAAATGGCTTTCTTAATGTTAAATAAAAATCTAAAATGACTGACGGTAAAAAGTTTCTACCCAATGCTTTCTTAAGAAGTGACGACCAATCAATAGATAATTATTTTCTAATGCTACGAATAAAAGAAAATGAAAGTAACAACAATAATGGAAAATATATTTTTCTGCAGATTAATCATTTACAAAAACATTTGATTCTGCATTGAAAAAATTCTTTTTAGAAGTTAATTACCTATATTAGTTAAATTATTAATTAATCTACTATCATTATAAAAATTAGTTCTCTATTCAGCTACTAACCATGGTATCAGTTTTATACAGCTGCGTTGAAAATTGTGAAAATTATTAAGGTTATCCCATTTTTACGCCTATGCAAAAACACATACGTAATCTCACATAGTTTTAGTATAGTCAATATTCCTTTACAATACGAAATCTACTCTTTTCTCTCTCCAGGGAATGATAAATGAAATTTACTTGAGTTAAAATAACAAAGGGAAAACAAAAGAAGATTCTTAAATAAAAGTCATTCTTGAGCTGTGAACAATCAACCGGACACAAAGACTTTTAAACAAAATCAATAAAAGTAAAGCATACCACACTCACACACAAGACAAAAGTTTTGGTTCATTGAAAGTTCAGACAAACATCCGTTATTAGTCATACAAGAAGCATTTGCTAAGAAAGCATTAAAAAAATTCTGTAAGTTTAAATGTGAGAAAAACAATTCCGGACCAATGGTGTCAAAAACCTTTTTTTTTCTCTTCACCTTTCTACGAAATACGAAACAATCACATTTGAAATTTGCCAAATCAAACATTTCGAATTCAAAGCAGAGTTAAAACTCTGTAATCTGATACTATACAATCATAGTAAATGTATACGAGTAATACTATACAGATTATACTAATTAACGATGACTTTCTAATTACAAGAAAAATATCAAGCGAGAAAAAAAAATTGTAAAAGAAAGACACAGGGATACATAAGAAAATTCTTAGATTTAGGTTTATTAAGTTGGCTCAAACAATGTTTCAAGGCGTTGACCTTTCTCTTCCTTTCTCTATATGTGAGTTTACGTTAATACATTTCGTAAACAGTCGTGACGAAGAGATAGCTGAGTAGAAAACGAACGAATTTCAAATATGAGGGGAGAATGGTCAATTGAGGCCATTCCTTGCATTTCAAAAAGAATCAGAAAATCCCCACTTGCCCTCAGTTAGGGAATTACAACAGAGAGAATGAGAGGGTTTTTATGAGTATTTAATCACGTGATAAAAATGAAGGGAAATAGTAGTTATTTTTAAAAATTTGCGTTGATAATTTTAGGGTAAAGTTTAGGGCTATAGATTTGCTCAATAAGGCAATTTAAGCTATTATATACTTTTTTCTAGGAATTCAAAATAAATCTATTAAAACACGCTCAATACTTTTAACGTAAAAAATTAAATGAAACTGTGGCGTCTAGAAAAATGGTATTAGTAATTAATATTTAAAGAAAATATCTATAAAGTTAGAATTCAAGTTATGGATTTTCAAATAAGCTCTCGCAAGCTATTTCGGAAATTTCTATAAATTTATAAGCAACCAGCCGCTTCTTTATGAATCTATGACGCATGGATAAATGATCTATCATTTTTATTTGCTGTTAGGTTTCTTGCGTATTAAAGATATAAAACCGAAAGTTCTATCTTTCATTCATCAGTATGTGATTGGAAAAAATTCCCAAAACACTTGGAGTTATCTGATGATTGCACTGTTATCGTCCAATTCAGTTATTTTCAAAGAGATAAGAAAAAAATCAGAGGAAACAAGAACATACAATGAATTTCATTTGAAAATACTTTGTCCATCTATATTTGCTTACACAAATTGTTATTGATCACGAATCATTATCAGGCAAACTAATCAAATTGACCGATACCATGAAAATCAATTTATCGATGAATCAGAGATCAAAGAGATTGTTTTGACATTCTTTTTATAGATAAAGAAAAACTTCTTTGAAGATTTCTTAAGACATTATCGCATAAAAAATTACATTATATATTAACTTTTAGTATATTCCCATTTTCCAGGGAATGTATCAATTATGATTTTTTTTAAATTATACAAATCCTTTTCTTGTAATGTGTGAATACTTTTGATAAGCCTTTATTTACGGTGAGATAGAACATTGTACATTTAAACTTTGATGTGTTGATTTTTATTTCAATTTCATGTTATTCTGTTCCTAAATTCAGACTTCCAGATTAATCTGTAGCAATATTTATTGCAGTTCCGCTTACTTTTTCAATCTCAAATACTCAAGCTCAAATACTTTTCTTAAACTTATAGTGGTTGACACTTGATGTTAATACAGTTTTTTCAAAAATTAATTCATTAATTTAATTTAATTTAGTTAATTACAATTTAAGAGATATATTTCACTCAATATTATTCCTCTAAATGGTAGCACCATTGGATAAAACTGCTATTGTTAAATCTGTGATGAAGATTTAACTTAACCTGAATAATTATATGCTAGTTAGACGTCAGCATTCCTTTTACACCTGGTTTTAAGATAAATTCTTACCTATTATATATTCAACTTTTATTAAAAAAATGTAATTACAAATTTAATGTGGTAAACAAGTTTTTAATGTTAATTTAAAAGGTGTTTGCCACTTAATATAGTGATTCTGTCATATGTATATACATATTTATATTAATTGAGTTTTTTTAAAAAGAAGTAACTAACATAAAACTTTTTTCTTTGTTGCGCAAAGTAGGAATTGGCTTAAATTTTTTTTATCTTACGTGTTCTCCAATCGTTACGTCATCACCACGTTTATTTTGCTTTCCAATCCAATACTAAATGAGTGATTATTTACGTCTGACTGCAAAGCAACTATTGTCGACGGACCTCGTATTTTTGAACCATGGTAAAGTGAGGAGGACAATACCCGAGCTGGCACCTCTCTCCGAAATTCCACACTATGCCAACGGGAGGATTTTGAGCCTCCGTAGATTTAACGTGCATCAACCCCTCTACACGGTAGGCCTTCAGTTTTACTAAGGCTCGAACTCATGGCAAGCCAGCCAAGAGTCTGTGGCCATGCTCACTGGCTGCCACGGTCATGCCCCAATATAAAATCACATGTTTCCAAAACTGAAAATGTGATGAAAACGAGACTTAACAATAAATATCTGGTCCCTCTTGCTTGGAATTATGTTAAACAACACAAATAGATGATTGATTGTTTAGTAACGTAGATCTTTCAGGCTACATGAGGGCTATTGACGACTGACCTTGTAATTTTGAATCACGGGTCACGTGACAAGGGTAACATCTGAATCGGTGCTCTTCTTTCCAAACTCTAAGCTAAATTAAACTCAGTGGCACAACAGCCCAAAAGGGCCTAGGCTAACTGTACCTAACTCAGTTTTCATGACCTTGGAGGTTGAGGTACATGAGCAGATGTTCCGATCAGGTTGTCAGTCTGATGCGAAACCCGCTTGTTTTGTTCCCAAGCAAGCTTGGTACTTATTTATAGACCCACTTATGAAAGGCTGAGTCGACCTTGCCCATCCTGGGGTTTGAACCCGGGACTTGTGGCGTGGATCCGCGATACGATACCACTCAACAACTGAGCTTCTCTTCTACACACTGTATGAACAAGGTATAATTCTCACTCCAAAAAATAATTAAAACGAAATGTAGAGAAGAGCGAAGTATATAATACACAGTTGAGTAAATTTATATTTATATATATATTATAACGACAAATGTATATAACGACAAATTTAATTTTTTCGTTATTTTAAACCCTATACATTTTATATTTGTGCTCTAAGCTGAAAAATAATTAATTGCTTACCTAAAAAATTAAATGCGACAGAGTCTAAAAATTGATTGTTCAACATTTCCCATTCACCAGGCATTCTAATTGGCATATTTTAAAACTACTGCTAATTAATTTTAAAAATAACTTTTACATCATTCTTAAGACATTGTCAAATGGTTGCATACCTGATTGAGGCTTGAGCGTTGATTGTATCCTAGTGTTGTATCTGAAACACTTGTCCACACCTTTTCTCCTTTATTTATTCTATTTATAAAACACAAAGAGATATGGGAGAATGAATTGATGCTTCGAAGGAGAATTTTCAAAAGTGCTTGCTCCCATTTTTGATAAAGAGAGAAAATAAATCGACGTAACGCGACAAAAAGAAAAAAAAACTTAAAAAATAGCTTGAACCTGTTGACCATTTTTCTTCGAATAACCATTTATTGCTTTCAGGAGGTAATTTATTTTTAAAAATGAATAAGGAACAATATAAAAAAATTCTAAAATTAAATTCTAAGCTAAGTCTCACATTAAAATGATTTCGATTACACCATCCAAGCATTAGTCTAAGGCAATGTGTGGTTTTTTTTTTAGCCTTTTTACGTTACCAATATAAATGCATATTACTCAATACTCCTCATTTATTTTTTACAATATATAACAGAAATTATTGATACTTTTCCTTTTACAAATTTTTTTGTAAAATCTGTATTATTGAACAACTTCTTTCTCGTTATAGTAATAATGTACACAAACGACTGGTTTAAAATTCTATATCATTAACGAATAATCAAACAATAAAATTGATCAAAAATGCCAAAATAATTAAAATAAATAAAAATTCGAAATAATAGTTATATAAAAACATACATTATATAAAAAAAATGTGACCTAATATATTTTTTCTCATTCATAATTGAAAAAAAGTTAAGTATACAAAAATTAGTTAACGTTTTTATCAGGTAAGTAGTTTCGCTTCGCAAATCAGTTCTATTATTGAATAAAAACCAAAGTTGCGTAAAGAAGACAATTCTAAAATATACAAGTTAAAGACCTAATCAGTTCATGACCTAATCAGTTGTTGACAAAGAAATGTTACAAACCATTAAATGCCTCGAATGTGCTGAGTTTTTAATTTAATCAAGGTTGAACGGATGTGATCACCACGCGTCATTACCATGGTCGTCAAGAGTTGTTGAGAGCCTTTAAGACAAATTAAGACCTACTACACTAGTTTTCTTCGGGAAAAAAACTACACATTTCAATGATTTTCTCTAAGATAGTCCGGAATAAAAGGTCTTGAATTTTTTTTTTTTTTTATTCTTTAAAATTATTTTTATATGTGCGTTCTAAAGAACAAAAATGCTTTTTTCTCTTTATATGAAAACATGATTTTCACACAGAAAAATAAAATTTCGTATACAATGAAAAAGATATTTGATTTTACTTTATTTTAAATTAAGGAAAGTGAGTGTGTGTTTATTTAATTTATATTTTAATAGAGTTGAAAGAAAAAGGAATTCAAAATAAATTGTTGAATTTAGAGAAAACAATTAGTGGGAAGAAATAACAGATTCTCATCCAGACAGTATAAGCTGCAATATTTACCAAGTTTTTCGGAATAAATGTTAGTAGTATAATTAAATTATTCGAATTAAAAGGATCTCTGAGGTGGTTTCATTCGAATAAGCTTGCCAGTTTCTTAAAAATGGAGTCAATATTTGAAAAATTCCATCTTCAAGTTCTAAAAAATTTTTGTTAAGAAATTTATTTAAAAAATGTACATATAATTTAGTGGAAAAAAAACCCCAACTGAAATAAAATGTAGAAAATAAATATTAAATATTTATTTTAGCATAGTACTTATCTTCAAACATCTTAAATAGTTTTGTTTCAAAGCAGCTCGTGTTATCGTATGTTTAAGGAAGCCACTAAAAGGTTGTAATCGTATCACGAATTTCTTCCGCATCTTCTTATTACTTTTGCCACAAGCTGCAGAAAGTTAACAGCTATTTTCTATTCGGATTTCTCACATTGTTTACGATAAGTCGCAAATCTTTTTTAAAGAAGACCTTTTGGTTTAACTCTCTTTCGTAAACATATGTAACATTGTACAAAATGTGTTGAGCATTTTGGTTTTGAAATACTCATCATTTTAACGCATTTTATAACACTTGGAGGAACGTCATGCTCTGGTGATCATAAAGTCTTCAGTAAATTTTAAAAGAATCAGATCGAGTGAAAAAATGAATAAAAAAAGGCATAAAAATCTGAAAACATCTATTAAAAAAAACTTTACTCAGTTTCAAGGGTTTGTTATTAAAGTTTCTTTTTAAATAGAGATAATGATACACTCAACAGTAGCAAGGGATAAGTATTGACTTCGTTTAGCATAAAATGACATTAGGAGTATGTGATTTATAAAAAATACGAATATGCGAATATTACTCTGAGTACTAACTGCATTCAATGTACAGTAGAACGTCGTTTATCCGAATCAACTGGGACCGGACATCGTTCGGATACGCGATTATTCGGATAACCGAAACCCGAATGCGATCCATGCAGTATATGAAACCGGACACTATACGAATATTGAAAATCATCACATGCAGGAAACATGCTTGAAGAAAGAGCAAAATAGGTGCAAAATTTTGCAATTTTATCTTTATTGCAGAAAATAATCACTTATTTTTCGCTGTACCATTGTACACCGTTTTTTCGTTGCAAGGTCTCTGATTCTCTTGGTTCGGATATTTGACGCTCCGGATAATAATCGTTCGGATAAACGATGTTCTACTGTAAAAGAAAAACTATGAATTTGGTTTCGATCTAATCATAGATGTAGCTCTCTCTCTTTAAAATTCGGCATGACTTTAGAAATTGCGCATTAAAACAGTGAATAAATTAGAATTGGATTGCTGCTTATGTGATGAATTCGTCATTTGACAGAGGCAGAATATTGCAAATATCATCGCCATATTCCTTCGAAAGCTAAAGAGTATTGCAAATCATATAAAAGTATATTTTTCTTTGGATGTGTGGTCCTGCAAAATTTTACTTGTTGAATCGTAGAGGTAAACAGTGTTTTTAGTAAGAAATAGTTTCATGATTCTTGGGGGAAATATCCCACTCCATATATATATAGTTTTCAACAATCTCTGCGTGAGAGGCTGAAATGACTTGAACATAAAAGATAAAAAGAATCAAACAGGCATTGAAAACTTAAAAAGATGGAGATGCTGCAGTATTAAAAACAATGTTGACAGAGAACAGCTTTTAATTTTGAATAAAAGTGGGATTTAACCAGTTTTATGGCTAGCCAAACTTTCTCTTTTTTGTTTATAATACTGAGCGAAAACCTGTTGAGAAAATGATGGATAGTTCTAAATCCATTATAAGTAAAAAGGTAATTTACTTAAAGGTGCATTACATATATGTTTCGTAGTACGTGCATCGTTTTCTACAATTTCGTAATTTTTTTTAAAAAAAAATATCATGAATTCTATAGTACTGAAACGAATTTTAGCTGCCAATTGTCAAACCTTTGTTCTGAAGCGTAAATTTTCAGCGAACTCGTATTATATCCCGTATACAAGCGAATACTATTTCAAAATTGTATCACAGAAATGAAATTTTTCTTTTACCATGCAGGGATGAATATTATTTATAAATATTTCTACACTCTTCTTCAAAAACAATCATTATCGGCAAACTTGTAATCCAACATATAAATAATTAAGCATTTTTTGTTTAATTATCAAGAATAAATTTCGTGAGACATTTTATTGAAATTTTAATAGATTTTTTTTTATGATTTTATTCACAATTTATGCTTCCATATTAATGTAACACTCCTAGTTATACGCATTAATATCCTTATATAGAAGTTATTTCTCATAGTGCTCGTATATGCATTGATATCCATATACCTTTACTTTAAAGTAAAAATTGTATGTTGTTTTTATACTCCTATAGTTCAATACAGAAATTTCTTTACTTAAGAATTAGCATTTTCTGCGGGCTACTATACTTTTTTAATGACAAATTTTTGCTATATTTAATTTTTACCGACTAAAACCGTATTAAATTCTTAAAAAAAAAAAGTTTCGTTCTACAAAAATGAGGATATGGTAAAGGTGCAACGCTCAGATCTCTCCCCCTAGAAACATACACATATCCCCTTCTTTTTCGGCAAGTAAGTCGTGCCGATTGAAAAGGCATGTCCATCCAGTCCAAGTGATGGGTAGGAGCTGGTTGATTAGCATAAGAACGCAAGCAGCCAGTATGCCGGCGATCGAGCATTGCTCTCTGTCGACGGAGACAACGAAGGTCATTGTACAGCTCGCCGCTGAATCGAGCAGCAAGAAACAAAGGAATCTGCTTTCCAGGAGTTGGAGCTCCAAGTGTAGCGTGACCACATTGCTCGGAATATCAGCCCATTGACCCATAAAAAGTCACAGCATACAAACCGAGCTCGAATCGATCCCTCGACTCGCTTTTAATGTGGGGGGCACACTTAAAATCAATGACGAATGGGAATCTTATGTCGAGTCACAGTGACCTCGATGTGTCATTATAATGTGACTTGCTGATGACATAGTGATAGTGGCTATTATCTTGTATTTACAGATCTTGGAAAAGGAGGAGGTAACAAACATCATTTTCGATAACGGCTTACTTATCTTATACATCTTTCATGAGAGTTTTAAGGTAAGGATATGTATTGATGCCACAAAGATGTATATAAAAGGCCAGGTGTAATTATTTTCTATTGTTATATTTTGTGTGTGTGTGTGAAGGGGTAGAATATCTTTT
The DNA here is from genome assembly GCA_019973975.1 of Trichonephila clavata. NCBI lineage: Eukaryota > Metazoa > Arthropoda > Arachnida > Araneae > Nephilidae > Trichonephila > Trichonephila clavata. Next base: position 418,033 of record BMAO01010854.1, read on the forward strand.
TTTCAAACGGGATTAATTAATACATTTTTCCTTCTATGATATCTTATATAAAAAAAATATTGAACTAAAGACACAAAGAAAAATTCTTGAATACTTCTGTTCATTAAGTATTGGTTTAACAGTGGTATATATATATATATATATATAAAGCTCAATTTTCCTTCCGTGGTAATAATTTATATAAAATTTAATTAATTAACTTGATTGAAAAGTATCATAACAAAAAGTGAAGTTAAAATATCGCTGAATAAGTGTTTTTTAACCTCGTACTAAAAAGTAACAGACCTCATAAAATTAGTACCTCGGTCATATGACGAAGCGACACCTGAGCTGCCCCCCTCCTCTCCAAAATACAACACCACGCTATCGAGAGGACATTGAACCTCGCCAGATTAAGCGAGCATCGATTCCTCTACACGGTAAGTCTTCAGTGGCGTTAGGGTTCGAACTCGTGGCATGCCGGACACAAGTTCTTGACCATAATCACAAGGCTACCGAGGCCCTTCAAAATATCGCTGGATATTTATACAACTGGTACTATTATTACGTTTAATGATTTGCAGAAATTAAAGAAACTAGAACTAAAATATTCGAATTTGAAATGGTTCTCAGAGTTATAGATTTAATCTTTTCATACGCTCTTACATGATTTCCACTTCCCTCAATTTTTAACGCAATGAATTATAAAAATTCAAACAATATTAATCCCTCAGACTGAAAAATATCAAATGATTTTCAAAGTAAGCTTATTTAAAGGTAGTTATTTTTAGTTTGGGTATTAAATTATGAGAAACTTTTTAAAAAATCCAAATTTTGCCTCTAGAATTATATCAAACATTATTTGCAATTCATCCATTTTAATGCGATTATAAAAGATAGACGACGCAATTCCTTTTTATAATATCTCCCTTTTCTGGTATAATACAAGAAAATTGTGAAATGAGAAAAATATATATAATGATAGTATTAAATACTATTAAATTTTAAAACTGTTCAATAGTAGAAATATATTAAAAACCAAATCCCATGAAGTAAGATGCAATCAAAATGGATTTCAAAGGTTGCGTAAGAATAATTTCTAAAAAAAATATTTTATGAGTATATTAGTGGCTAAATTGCATCAATACATCACAAGCAGACGCAACGATTTAAAATAAAACAAGTACTGTAAAAAATGAGCTCATGGAAGCTTTTATGCCTTCATATCTTTTCCACGACAAATAAAACCATTATTTAACAGCAGTAGCAAAAAAAAAAAAAAAAAAAGTATTACGTTATGTAACTTGTTTTAAAAAGCAACCTCACATTTTAGATGTGGTCGTGACATTGAAAACTACAGCCTTCGAGGCCACTTAAAGAAGGCTGAAAAAAAGGCGGAGTACACGTAACAAAGAGAAAAATGAAACAATAATCATTACCAGAAAAGAGAGTGTGACGCAAAGCGAAATAACTCGGGTTGTCACAAGAACGTCATATGGCCAAACAGGTTATTGCCTTTGTGGGTGAATCCCGTCAAGAGCGAAATATCTGTTACAAGAGCTCTTAAGGCTAAGCTCAATCGCCTTTCAAAAATTGTCCTCAGCTAAGCAAATCGCGTTATATTTAATCAGTTGATGGATCGTCGAAAGATTAAAAAGAAAAATATGCTTTATTTAATTGATGCAGTTATTTAAAAAGTATCTATAAATTAGACAATATTTAAGTTATAGCTTATTAACTTATTCAATAAAACATTACTTCATTTATATTGAATTTATTCTAACTAAATTAACTAATTAATATTGGAGATACATATAAATTGTTTACTTATTAATTTATTTAATTAATAAAACCAAAATTGATTAATTTTGAAAATTCTTGCTTTATCGATTTATTAATAGGGGCTTTGTGATTTTATAAATTCGCAAATATTTAATTGGATATGCTCTAATGTTATTAAATATTTCTGGTTTCAAAATAATTAAAAATTGTTGAGGTGAATCATAAAATTCTCAATTTTATATTATATCTTTCTTAATACTGATTAGTCAAAATATATGATTAATTTGTACGGAAAAACTTTCATTTTTTAAATATCAATGATGACCATTAACATCGAATCAATCTATAAATAAATGAAGCAGCGGAAAAATTATTTTCAGTAGAAAGTAAATGTAAATTTTGTAAAATAACTAAAACTATAATTAGAATCAATAAATTAATAGAGAGGCTTCAAAATAGGGCATTGTATAACTGTACATGTAAGACAAAATACTCTATTGTTAATAATTTTCACAACAATTCTTATTTTAATTGACCCGAAACGTAATTATGCCGTTCCTCTTTTTAACTTTCGAGATAGCGTTTAAATTGCGCTATAACGACACACATGAATTAATAGAATACAATTAATTAATCAGGTTGTAAGAAAAGAGTGATATAAAATTGTTAATTACATAGAATATGTTTCGGTTGAAGTAGCGTAGAACTCAATAAAAATATGTAAAGATGGTTCTTTGGAGCAAGAATTTTGTTACAACGTGACATGTTATTTTGGTCGAGCATTGACCCCTGGATTTGATAAGAGAGACTGCAGTCCAGAATACTACCTATTACAACACAAAGCGTTTCTCTTGTTTTATCATTCAAGAACATTGTAAGGGCAATAGGTAAGGAAGAAATATATTGCAACATGTCGAAACGAGTCTTGCAAACGGCTTACGATATAGGAAATCGCATCGTTGAAATTGATACGTAAATGTGATTCCCCTTTGGGAAGGAATTCATTCATTTATTTATGTGGAAAATAACACCATAAGTGCAGTTCATGAAATATTTTACATAGTTATGTTAGATTTTAAGTTGTCAGGCTCATAATTGACCGATATTGGGAAAAATAGGTTTGCAGAAGAGGAGAAATTATGAACACACCGTCCGAGGTGAAAGAAATTGACTTCAATGATATGCATCCCCAGACAGGTTCATCTCTCTTAGTTCAATGACCTAAGATGCATTTTCAACTAAACTTTAATTCTGAGAGGATTTTCAACAGCTCAGATATATATTTTAAAAGTTTTCTACCCTCTTGTCCATTCGTTTGGTAAAATAGCATGATAAGACGTCAAATTAGTTTTGTTTGTTTATTTTTTGCGATGCATACGTGTTTCTAGCCTTAGAACTAAAGTGTGTTTTTTGTGATTTATAATCTCTCTCTCTCTCTCTCATATTGTATGTGAAATGAATACTGGTTTGGAATTAATGAGTGTGGAAAGTTTTTCAGGTGTAATTAAAAGCAGTATCACTTCAAAATGAATCACCGGAAGTGTTTTAAGGTATTGAGATTATTTTTAATTCTAGGAATACAAATTGATTTATTTAAATGGGGTATATGATTATACCCCAAAAGGGGGCTCATGGGGTATTATTAAAACAAAATATAATGTTTCTTAATTAATTCTTTCTTAAGTCTTTATGTGTAATTAATTCAATCATATAATTAAATAAAATACATTAATATATAATGTATATACATTACTTATATGTGCAATATATAGTATGTGTAATTAAAATTATTGAGTTTTTCATTAGCACAAATGCAGTGGTTCACACAAAGGGGGTGTCTCGGGAGTCCGGACACCCCCCAAAGCCTTTGAGTTTTTTTCGATTGATGATAATCCCATTTATATATAACGTAAAATTTAATTGAGTACTTGTAATTAACAAATTATTCTATTAATTAATGTTAATTATTAGTTCATTAGTTTTGTTAACAAAATTGATAAAATCAAGACGAATCAATAGGTGTTGTCTTGAGGTATGATAAGAGTTGAGGAACTTTCAACCATGGACTCCCCCCCTGAAAATTTTTTGTGTGCGCTACTGCACAAATGATTTAGACAAACTTGTTTTTAGATACCCTCTAAAAACAAGTTCCCTGATTTCACTTCTTTTTACTTCGTGCAAAGCTATTTTTAGGTTCATTTGGAGGTAAATAAAACAAACATTCTAAATAATATGGCTTAGTTAAAAATAAAACATAAATAAATTCTATAATTACATTCCATGATAAGAAATCTTTTATTTAAAGAACACAGTTAAAGCTACAAGCAGTAATATTGAAAGCTACCCGGGATAAATTCAGCGTAAGTGCATCATCGTGAAATTTGGCTTTTTAGATCACAATAAAGCATAGACGAATTCTGTAATTGGATTCTATGTCTTATCCATGCGTCCACTGATGTACAACGAAGAAGGCGAAATGTATTTGTAGACAGGTTCAATCACCCAGTTCGCGCGCATTGCCCTAATGTACGAAGCAGGCTAGAATATATTGACCTCCTTTCGCTAATATACATGAAATGTAATAATATATATTCTTTTCATTTTATATTATTCATGAACCTTTCTTTGTGGAGATTATAAGAAAATAATTTCCTCAAAATAAAGCAAAGCGAAGCTTTTCGTAGATACAGAATTTCACGGAAAACGTTATTTGGATTATTATTGTATTTTCGCTGGCATTCCAATTGGGTACGAAAAATCTATGTAATCCATATTTACAAAGAGCTGTTTTTATTTATAATATTAATAATGACTTTCGAGTATTTTAATGATGACTAACAATAACTAAAGTCAAGATAATGTGATACAATGCATTATAAATTTCATTATACAGTTAGAATAATTGAAACGCAAACTAGCTACATTATCATTTTATTTTCAAACGAAGATTGAATAAAGCTCTTAATGAAACACTGGAATATTGTGGTGTTAATTAACATAAGCACCTTTTTATTACATAAATTTAAATTAGCGAAGACAACAGTTACTGTCAATCATTCCCATTATCGCGTTATGTTATAATGCATCAATGCCTATAACTTTTAAATGTATTTAGAAAAAAATATTTTCAAAAAAAATTGCTAAAAATACTCCGAAAAAAATTGCATGTAAAAATAACATTTATTAAGTCTCCAATTTTTTTTTTTTGCTTAAAAATTACATTATATATTTACCTATTATTTTTTTCTCTCTCTAACTAAAAGAAGCTTCACATTCAGCTTAGGTTCTGCAATATGCGTAGAGTTATTAGTCCAATGTTCATTTAACGCTTTCCGTCACAGTATTTTACAATATTATCATTATCCAATATTTTTATTTCCAACGTATGTTCTCCATTACGTAATTTAAAAAAAGCACAGAGAGTATTACATAACCAGCTTTTTCACTTGAATGAAGGTGTGAGTGAAAAGTTTTTTGCGTCTGAGTAGCACCGAAAACTACACTGATGACGAATGAAGAAAGAAGCGCACAGTACGGCAGGAAAGGAAATGGAAATGCTACGGTCGATGGCCTAGGTTAGGACCGCGCCTACTACGCATACGCACTGAAGGCTAAGGCAAACTTGACCTGTATTGCGTCACTTTCAAAGCAAAGAGACATTACGCAAATGTTAGCAGTGTCTTTTTGTGTAACACATGTTTCTTTTTGTCAAATATTACCACTCCATTTGTTTAGATCGCAAGGTATTTAAACTTATTTCTTCCGCGTATTTTTCTAATGATTTTCAGGATGTATATCAAGAGGGTACGAAAATTAAATGTTTTTGAATACCTTCAATATAATATAAAGGAGTATGTATAGTTAATTTTTTTATAAAATGTAAAACAAAAATTGGAAAAAATCGAGCAATAATAATAAAAAAAGAATTAAAAAGTGTAAACCATAATATGAAGAAGAAAAGAAAAAACGCAAAACAGCTTATGTGGGGCATATAAACACGGGTAAACTTCAATAGCTAAGATATGTTTCCTTCAAAAATACTGACACATATTTAATTTATTTTCATAATCAAAATATGTGTCAGTATTTTTTGAAGGAAACATATCTTAGCTATCGAAGTTTTATTTTTATAATCAAATATGTGTCAAAATAATAAACATGCGAATATATATATATATGTATATCACTAGCGAAGGGAACCTTTATGATAACTTAGATAAACATTCATGAACTAAAATTTTTGAATTTGCTTTGTTTTGACATCTGATGATGCATGAACCTGTAAAAAGAAGATATGCGCGTCTGCGAGTAAAACGAAAAATCCCTCTTAAGTTTCTCTCGCAACCGGTTGTTGATCATAGTGTGTAGCTCACATGTTTTCTTTTTACTTTTTATTTATCACTTAAAATTCAGTTTGAAAAAATTATTTGTCAAAAAATATGCTTTAAAAAACAAATATATATATATATCAGTAGCGCACACACAAAAACTTTTCAAGGGGATGTCATACCTCAAAACAACACCAATTGATTCTTCTGATTTTGTCGATTTTGTTAACGAAAAACAGTAAAAAATAAATTATTGAATTAATAATTAGCATTAATTAATAAAATAAATTGTTAATTTCAAGTACTTAAGTAAATTTAAAGTTATATATATATATATATAGGATTATCATCAATCCAAAAAAAATCATGGGCTTTGAGGGGGGGGGGATCCGAACCGCTAGGACACCTCCCTTGTGTGCGCCACTGATATATATATTCTCCTTTTAAGTAAAAAAAAAACTGAGTTTTAAAAATTTTATTTAAGTTTAGTTTTATCTTAAAACATGTGATCCTTTAAAGAAGAATTCGGCTTTGTAATATAAAGCTGCGGGGGAAAAAATCTAAAATAATTTAAAACGGGCTAAATCATATTTGTTTACAAATTAAAATACTTCTAAAGTAAGAAACGAAGACATACGTAAAAAGAAAGAATTTTCTAACAAGATTCAACAACCTAGAATTTACAATAACTGGTCTTTAACCTTTTATTTTGCAGTATATTGCATTACGAATACGTTATTCTTTTAGCTATTTGCTACTGACGATAAAATTCGCTATTATAGTAATCGGAAATCTAAAAATAATAACAAAAAGTGCGCATTCAATGTTTAAATAATCGCCTTCTGCAAGGTCGTTTAATGCACCCACTGCGTACGTTATTGTCTAATGGGAAGGCTATTACGAATTCGGAATAGTGACAATCCCAAACACTGGCGATACAAGGCATTCACCCCTTGGCGATGAGTTGGCAGGTGAACACGGCGAAAAAATTCATTCCGATCGCCGAGAATTTACGTCATTATTTTCTTTCATTCAACTTCCATTTGGCGGGTTATTTGAGAGAAAGCAAAGGGTGAACTAGGTTCAGCGATGTCAGATTTTTGAATGCGCGGGAATCCGGCTATAAATAAATCGTTACACCACGATGCGTTATTTTAGTAACAATTTTTTTATTCATACTCTCGTTATTTAAATTTATTGGCCCACCTTTGAGTTTCAAAACGTTGCGATAGTGAAAAAGCTACTTCTTTTTTTCACACACATACATTATTTATCAATTACTATAAAATGTAATTCTTAAGATGTATTGAAAAGAGACTTATTATCGATTGCGAAACAAAAATAAAAGTTTTTTTTTAATTGAGAATAACACAAGATACGTAAAAAAAAAAATTCCTAGTCACAGCATATCATATGAAATTAAAATTATCGTCTGACAATTTTAAATTTATTTTTCTTTCAAAATGGCGAATGCAAACGAGCTCTGTAAACAGTATGTTTTTCCGCTTTCCAAAGAGATTCCAATTTCGTAATCGAAAAAATAACTGAAAAACACATAGTATAAAAATTTCTTAGAGGAAAGAAAACAACATTATGTTGTGAATCGAAAAAAAATATCAATCATTATTTCCACATAAAAAGAAAACTCCAAAACAGGAACCCGAAAAAGGATCATGCTGTTTTGAACGTTTTTAAACTGAAGTCAATGGTAGCAATAGAAAATCCATCGATGTAGAAATCCATTGTAAACATCTATAACAACAATAAATAAAATGATAGACTAAGATTTCCTAAGGTGTATATTATACATAAAAAATATGAAACGATTTTACTGGAATCAAACATTGTACAGACAGATTTCACAAGCCACCATGTGAGGGTGTATTTTGAGTCCGGATTCTGATAAAACTATATTTACAAAAGCCAACTGCCATGGACAACAAAATGCAGATGACTGAGGACATCGTCTATTAGCTCGCATTTAACAGAAGATAAAAAAAAAAAATGAAAGTGCAAAAAATCACTTGACAATTTAACGCTGGTGCAGAAAAACTATGAACACTCACTCTGTCCCGAATGGTCTCCTCGCTATGGGGTACAATAACTATCGTTCCACGAAGATATGTTTTCAACGCAAATCGCACGGTACAAAGATTTGCATAGACATGGGAACAAAGCCACAGGACCCTAGATATGTGCGAAAATGTTTCTGTATTGAAGACTACATTCATGATGGTACATGGCGATGATAGATTGCACGGATGGAGCAAAATCCTTAAGGTTATGGGTTTTTCTTATTAACACGGGGCTCTTTAAGGTGGTGGGAAAAGCATTATCATCTGAGGACTGCTTACGCGAATTGAAATGGGACACACTAGTACGTGTAACATAGTCTCTCATTGCTCAACGTTACCGCGACAACTTTGATGATCATGTGCTCTCGTTTGCTTGTCTTCAAAATCTCACAGAAGCAGTGGCGCAACATACACCTCCGCATTGCGGGGGGCTATGGCTCTAGGGGGCCCAAAGCCTGACTGACGCCAAGCAAGTACCCTTCTCAAGATCCGGCATAGGGCCCAAGACTTGACTTTGAAGGGGAGCCCTAATAGTCTCCTTTACGCCACTGCACAGAAGACCTCATACTTCAAAAGGACAATGTACCATGTCAATATTCCTGAATTGTATCTGAATGGTTTGAAAACATAACCTTACTTTCCTGCCGTTCTAGGTCTCTTGATCTAGAGAGACTCTGCTTCATAAAATCTCCGTAAACTGTTGGAGATTATTGATAGGTCGTATGGTTTTGTAATGTTCCTGTTGTCTTAATGAATCCATACCAAAATGCATTAGACAAATATCTCTAAATCAATTGATATATATCCCTTTCCTATTTTTATACACAGTACAAAAGCATTTCTTTTCCCCTTATAAGTAAAAATCAATTTCGGTGTCATCCACAGCTAAGGTACTGTGTGTTAATCTGTTTATATCCCGAGAATAAATAGAACCATGTCAGTAGGGAGGGTCTTTTTTTTCTGTCATGTGCCTGCAGATTTTTTCTTACCGGAAAACATGTTTTTCACATATTTTTATCATCTCTAAAAAAAAAAGGCAACAGTGTTACATTACGACTTAATCTATAAGTACGGATTTGGGTTCTCTGTAATCTTCTTCGTGGAAACATTGTATAGATATACTTGTTTTCGTTCAAGAAGATGTCAGATACACTTGTGTTTCAGCCGATATAAACAACTGGGGAAAGTTAAAAACCAAAATAATCCAAACATATACAGGAAGAACAAGATATATTTCCAAGATTTTTCTCTAAGATGCTAGAAATAGGTAATAAATTGAATAAAGGATGTTCTTTAGTGAAAATAAGAAAAAAGCTGCATTTGTTATCTACGCAAATTATGAAAATTTCAAGCTTGATTTTTTTTTCAATAAAAAAATTATTTCATTGGTTTGATGATAACCTGAACGGAAAATGAAAAATGTGGTAGAAAAAATCAAAGATTGCCCTTTATCTAAAATTGATCTTTTGGTTGCAAAGTTAGTAAAAAGCATTTTTAATTGTGATAATATCTTTTAAGGAGGATTATCAGATCTACAATGTGATTTATTGCGAACATTTTTTAATAGCGCACGTTGACAATTATAACATTCTTATAAAAAGCGGTTAGTTGTTAACAAGTAAAGTTGATAATTTCTTCTTTGTCGATTTCTGCTATATTTTAAATTAGATTATCGCTGTACAAATCAGTTAGACAAATTCGATAACTGGATTATTTCCGGGCAATATTTTTGCACAACACATGCAATATTTTATTTAAAAAACTATTTTAGTAATAATTAGTTTTCTAAAAGAACTTTTCTTCCTGGAAACAATCTTTATAATGTTTTTTTTTATAATTAAATAAAATTATGGATGATATATTGTTCATTTAAAATTCTGTGAGATGCACTTATCAATTTGGGAATTTTTATTTTAATGATTATATTTTTTTCGATATTTGGCTATCGCTTCTACATTATTTTGGCATTTCATAAAAAAAAAATTATTTCCCTTAAATTTATCGAAAAATTATGAAGTTTCAGTCTATTAGGTTTGTTGGTGCAAAACTATAAGCGCAACTTATAATGCTATTGTAATTTTAAAATTAATATTTTATACATCGACAGTAAATCCATTTGAAGCAAAACATCCACAACTATTTCCTATTTTATTTTAGTATTCAATAAACTGGTAAATGTTGGATATTTATGACCAATAAGTCGGAGATTCGAGTCTGAATTTCACTGAAAAATAACAAGTAGAATAATGATTCCAAACTCAAAGCCTTCAGGCGATGCCTCGCATTATTTCAAAAGTCAAGTTACTTTTCCAGTAACCCTCGTCAGAAAAGTGTGGTCTGTCGCGAATATATATATATATTTGTAATTTTATTTGTATAATACCTTACCAATAAATTTATATAATCGAGAGAGTTTTCAGTGTATTTGGCAGAAATATGCTTCTTAATAATATTTTTGGAGCTGCCCTTTTAAGACGATAAATATTGCGTAATATAGCACAATGAGCATTGACATGAATGCAGCATCATACAATGAGCATTGAAATGAACATAACATAGTTTCCTCTTTGTCTATTAGTTGTCTCATACAGATGTGTTTTCTGATGAAACAACTCTCTGTGCTTTCACTTCATTGTCAAGAATTTATTACAAAATCACTGGTACCATATAGCAATAAAACGAAAAAATTTCAAATATTATCCCCACCCTCCTTACTTCTGCCTTTAAAAAGGTTTTACGCAACGTTTAAAAGGCTCTTGACAGATTTATTTCCTCCGATTTACAACATTTTCCAACCCAACAGGAGGGAGAAAATATTACCCAACACAGTGATACAAAGAAAATGACGAAATTCAAAGAAATTGTTAAATAACTGTCCCCATTTTGTTGGCCCCACTAGCGGAAATGTAGTGAGTGCTGCTGCCTACACACAGAGCTCAAAAGAGAAAGAGAGAGAATCCCCTCCGCGTATTCTCTGTTTTCAACCCATAGTCGAGTGATGACAGTTTATGCAAGATGCAGTGAGGAGCGAAAGGAATGCGGGAGGTAGGGGAGAGCCCCACCTGTTGAGATGGAAAGGGAGAGTGAAAAGAGGGTCTTCCTGGAGACAGGTGGATTCCCCCATCGTCCCCCGCAGGTCACTCACCTACAGACGACAAGGCCTCGGAAGGTCGACCCATACTTGCCATTAAAATGAAATTTATCACTCGGTAGAATAAATAAATAAATTAGTTGTGTAGGAACCTTGTATTTATTTTATGGGGAACATTAGTTTGCTCTGTATCTAGTATTTATTTTACGCGATAAAATGAAAGATTTTTAAAACGATTTTTGTTTAAATTAAGATATGAAAAGAAACGTGACAGAGAGGAAATAAAAATAAAATAAAAGTTGAATTCTTCCTTAGAGTCGCGAATATTTAAAATAAAATAACTCTGTCACATCGTAAGTTATATACATTTCTAAACAAGTAGTTGTTTTTGTATTGTTCTACTTTATTTATTGTGCTTTAATGTTATTTCAGACTTTTTGTTGCGTATTATATTTTGTTACATTTATTATTCACAGAATAATCATAGCATTTTTATTGACTATCTTATATATTTCAGTAAAAATAATACGATAACAATCAGTCACAGACTATGAAATGAGGTCACAGTATCTAAAGGTAATGCATTTTTAAACGATTTTTGAGAAAGATATATCGGAATTTGAAGTTCAGATCGTAAAGTGAAATGTTCTTTTTAAAGTGAGATTATTTCCTATGTACATGCATTTATGTGACTATAGACTTAGAATTAATGGTTAATAATAAAATGCAGATATTTGCAAAACATTTTTGCTTCCGCATACGTAATAAAAAAATTTAAAAATATATATTTCCTTCACATATTAAATTACAACTAAGTAATAGCATTAAATTATTTCAAATTCAAGTTATATGTTTTATAAGAACATGTGTATCCAAGCAAAAACTGCTCGAATTATTAAAATAATTTATACATATAGACTGAAAAAGTAGTAGTTTATTTGACGAAAGGCGGACAGCTTTAAAAATTAATATAAAGAGTTTTATTCTCTCTCTTTTCGAGCTATTTTGTATAAGTGCAATATTGGTGTGAATCACAGAAAGTCTTAATTTCTATGTTCCATATATAGTTTTATGCTGTAGTAAATGTATTTAAATATTAAAAAGAGCTTTCATGCGTTGACCACCAACAAGGAAGTAAGATAGAAAGAAGAGAAGTAGATAAATTGTTTTGATAAATACTTAAGTTCAGTTTTTGCGATTTACCAAAAACATACAGCTATGAATATTTGTGTTGATCAGAAATGGATTATTGGAATTTTCAAAAAAAAAAAAAAAAAATCATCGTATTACAAGTTTTGCTCTGCTAAGAACTATTATTATTATTTTATATTTTAGTAATGATATAATTCATAACCCAATTCAGAAAGAAGAATGTGTACAATACAGTGACGAGAATTAGCTCAACATTTTATGCAAAGAGCAACTCTTTAATTTTTTTTTATTCAAACGTGAGCGTAAAAGATAAAAATACTACTATAAGTAACAAGGAGAGAAACGGTAGTTACCATTATGTAAAGCAATGAACTTTGTTGTATATGTACGCCTTTTTATCTGCACGGTAAATCAAATGTGAAAAAATGGAAACAGAATGATAAATTACTTGGCAAACATCACACAAGGTGATGCAATTACTTTTATCTACGAGATAAAACATATTTTTAAAAGATAGTGATGCTTTTGAATTCCTTTTTCAAAATCTTAAATAAGGTCGTAAGATATATCTATGAAAATTCAAATTATGTAAAGTTGTAATAGCCTCTTAAGAAGCGGGTTTGCTCCATTGTTACATTGTTTTTTTTTCCTCCAGAAAATAATTTCTTAATGGAAATTAAATCCAAAGAGAATTAAATTCAATAATGAAAATTACAATTTGGCACACGTTTATATATAATGTCACTAACTAAATGATCGTACAAATTTTTACAGCTTTGTTTATACTCTAATACATTTATCTTCGATTAGCCCGGACATTCAATCTCTTACCACTTAATTGCTTTATTGATGAAAATATACATTTAATAATAATCTGGTAAAAAAAAAAATCTCAGTAAAAACGATAATTTAAGGAAATGGCTACTAATACAGGAGGCCCCATAGTGAAATTGGCCGTTAATAGAGTCGTTGCTTTCCATCCTTAGTCTTTACTTATATTAAGCGACCTCCCGCGTTCTTATGGAAAGGCTTCCAAGTGGAGATTTCTTGCTCAGAATTGGGTTCGAGCTCCACACTGTTAACGTGAAAAGGGACTAGTAAATAACAACTTGTTACTAGCATTTGAAGGACCACCTGTGAAAATGATCCTCCCGCACGAACAAGAAGTCGTTTCGTTCAAGGTTTGCGTAACTCTTTGGGTCTCTTATGCAAGCGCGGTTGGCCATAATGGGTTGCATAATGGGAGCTGTATGTAACCGCGGGATGTCCTTGGTTCTCTGGGTGACAGGGGCTTTTCTTACTTTCACCTACTTTTGGAGTTTCACCTAGTTTTAGAATTCTTAGGCTGGGTTCTTTTGAAGCATATACAAAACGAAAGAATTGTCAAAAGAGATTATTTGTCCTAAGCTCCCTTTTCCCTTGAGATTATATATCAGATATTATTCAGTAACATTAAAATATTTTTAAAATATAGATCAGAGGCAGAAATTTAAGTGTAATTGTCAATGTCCAGGACTTAGGAAATATTTCTACTGGTAATTGGACGAATTTACCGTAGCAGTTAATTCAAGCGTCATTCCTTTCGAGATTTGATATCACTTCATTTTTTTAACGCTTGGACGAATCGTTAACTTAAGATAATAATAAGCAGTTAAATATTTTTAACCCTGGTAGTCTTTTATATCGATACACTATTTATACAAATTAGTCGGATACACTTCTGAACAAACTTTGTGTGTGAGTCCTACTTTTTCGATCAATGACTATTTTGCTCTTCAATTTTTTAGAGAAAGCTTTTCTAAAACAATGCAGAACATGATCATTAAGTATCTAAGGACGTAATAAATTCTCAGTTCTGACGTAACACACACTCCGGTTAATTATCCATTCATTATATTTAGCGACCTCCTATAATAATGAGCTATTAAATCCTATATCAATTCGGTTGATCAAAGTGCATTAGCGGTAGCCGAGTATGTTTAGTTTTTAACATCATTTGTATCAGCAACCCATCAATGTTAATGTCACTTGTACTTTTAACGATTACTTTTTGTAATAACGAATCGAAAATGTGTTTTAATTTTATATTCTGTATTAAATTATATTGCTGTATAAAAATGCTACGAATCTCGGTGCTATTGTAATTTGCGAATTGTCACACACGTTTTGGAAGAAGTTTTTATTTCTTTGGCTTTAAATTACCTATTCTTAATACAAGGGGTGATCAAATGAAAAGGTACGAAACGACATAAAAATGAAACAGTTAAATATTTGCATATTCCGCCAAGGGAGAAAGAATGTATCGAGACATCTCGGGATGCCATTGGAGACTCTGACTGGGATCGGATCATGCGCGGGTGCCCGCATGCGCAGGAGAGAGCAAAGGCTCTTATAAAAAGTGGCGTCCAAATGATGCGAGCACAGAATGACTCGAGCACAGAAAAAGCATTAACTCCGATGTGTACTGTGAGACACTCCGACGCCTACGCAGGTCCATCAAGAACAAAAGACCGGGGCTGCTCACGGAGGGTGTGGTTCTGCTCCATGATAACGCGCGTCCACACGTCTCCAGAGTTACACAAATGGAACTGGACAAGTTCCAATGGGAGACGCTGGACCATCCGTCCTACAGTCCGGACACGTCACCCTGCGATTTCCATGTGTTGGGTCCACTGAAGAAACACCTGAAAGGAAAGCGCTTCAACTCGGACGACGTACTCAAGGACACTGTGAAGGACTGGGTCTCGTCACAGCCACAGGAATTCTGGGAACAAGGAATCCTGCGGCTTGTTCATCAGTGGGATCGTTGTGCTCAGGCCTATGGTGTATATTTTGAATAAAGTCTATATTTGTACCCACCGTGTCGTTTCGTACCTTTTCATTTGATCACCCTTTGTAATTAACCCTTATTAATCAGTTATTTTTCTTTTTTAGTCAACAGAATTTAGCGAATAACAATAAAAAAGTGCCTGTGTATTTTAATCCACACTAATTAATCGCAATTAAGCATACAACTTTTTGCTTGTATCCTAATTCAAGGTTTGCTGAGGAGCAAAAATATAACTAGATAGCCTTTTTTGGGGGAAGAGATACCTTAATTAAATTTACAATAATAGATTAAAATGTTGAATATAATAGTAAATTTTTTTATAATTATACATCAATTACATTTGTTTAGATATATAAATTTTTAGATAAAATATTTTGATTAATTTACGTGATTGAATTGTGCATGTAGATTATATCAAAACTAATACATATCCAAAACATGAAGCTAATTTTTTAATTATTAATTAATGAAGTTTTTTAATATCAAATTTTAATATTCCCTTCTTTGGATTCTATTTTTTTTAAAATTTCGTTGGGAAAAGTTTTAAGACTAACAGTGCCATTTTTTTCGTGTATAAGAGGTAAATATCTTTTCCAAAAATTAATGAGAAACATTTAGACTTTCAAGACTCCACTTTATATAAGGCTTAAATAAATTTAAAAAAATTAAAATCCCATAAGCACTTTTTTTAAAAAAAAGTCATTTGCAATATTTAGTACAGACAATGTGTGTAAGCAACTTTTAAACAACAAAACTGTTAACTTCCGCATGTATAAAGAGGGGCCGATAACGATTGTTTTCATCCATGTAAACATAAGAATGACAGTTTAAGCATTGTTTAGTTGAAAGTTTACTTTTGTCTTTTCGGCTGAGTTTTTTATTACAAACTCCACAATACGCAACCGATTCATCCCTTAATGTCATTGGAGGTGTTGGGGTGGCACTTGTATAGAGAGAACGATCACCTGTGTAAACGACCGCACAATCCGTCGGTGGTCGCGCGCGCCGTCACATTCCCTCCTTGGGTGGAGGGAGGAGGGTGAGTGGCGGGCAGGTGGAGGGAAGCTGCAGCTGGATGGAGGGTAGCGGGCTCTCAAAGGTCGTTCACCCCGCTCGTTCGCGGCTCTTACACTGTACATTTATAGAATGATACGGTAATCGCGGAGGGTTAATAAGCGAACACTTTAGATCGAGATTTTTTTTTTTTAATTTAAAGGAAAGGTTATTTTTGAGCATATAAGTAGATGGAGTTATTAAGGGAATTTAAATATTTTCTTATTTAAATTCTTATTTTAGAGTTTGTTACATTAATTTTATTTAAAATTTGACACATAAACTTTGGTCTCTCAGTAGACCTTTCTTAAAACACAGTTCAGGCTTATTTTAACAAGTCTACAATTTTGCATGATATGTAGAAAAAAATAGGATGGTTACTTAATTTGTATAAAATCGCATGTTCAACAAAATCAGGTTGATACAAAACGCAGATAAGATCATTATAACTCGTTTTGTATTTTAAAAAATTTCTGAATTAAATTATATCTTGATATTCCTTTTTTTAGTTATTATTTTTAGTTTACTTGAATTTTTTTTTTTTTATTCCACGGTTGAAATTAAATTTAAATGAGACAAATAAAACATTCAAAATCATCAATATGTCTTTCGTATAAATATTTTTAAATAGAAAAACCATTTTTGAAATTTTATGCTAAGAACACACAGTGAGTTATTTTAAAATAATATTACCACTCACATATCAGATATACATCCCATTTCCTTTTTTAATTAATTGTGAATAAATTAACTCGACTGTAAATGAAGAATCATTCACAAAGCCATAAAAGAACCAGATTATTCCTAGAACCTTAAGCAGAGCTTTCTATCTGTATTTGTCTGGTACAATTTCTATGGAAAGATTTTGTATGCAGTTAATTTTACATAATCAAGGTACTGTTTGAGATATTAGAGTTGGATTATAATCTCGTTCACTAGCGTTTGTTAGATTTCTAGTACCTACATAGTCGTACGTGGGGATAGTATTTGCAAAATCTACCACACCACAGATTCTCTAAAAAATCCAGTGATTTCAAACACTGTGATCAAGGTCATCTGCGTAATCCCCTTGTTCAAAAACTGGGGAAGGGGATGTTTTTTTGGTTACAGTTTTGTGGTAAATTTCTAACACCACCTTTAACCTAGAATGACGAAGCTTTAATCTCAAATTAATCAAATTAAATCACAAATAATGTCATGGTCAACATTTCAGCTTCTAATCAGCAATAGGCCAACAATATTCGTAAGGAATGGTGGGATTCATTCTCTATTACTCTCTCTTTCATTTATTCTATCTTCCACAATTTACTACTTTTTTCTGAAATTCTAAATTCCAATAAAAATAAATAATTGGATTCAAGCTACGCAAGAATTATTGGACTTGTAATAACTCTGATGGATTTAATTTCTGTCCAATATGAACTATTTATTTATTAATTACTAGAAAACTCTGGGGAATCGGAGTCGAAAGAAAACCACTCAATACAATTCCCATGAGATACATATTAGATTCCCATAAAATATAAATAAGATTTCCATAAGATATTTCCGTAAGACACCGTAAATATTTCCTAAAAGAAGAAATGAGAACAATTTAAGCGCAACCAATGCAATGACGATGAAATGATTGCTGAAGCGCATGTAATTCTTCAACTTTAAAGCTGTTTAGCGAATTTAGTCAGTAAAAGTTCTACATTTCAAATATAAATTGAGAAATAATTTAGATTGAGGTCAGTAATTTTATTTTTCAGGCTATTTTTGTTTAAAAAATGCATCAGGAAAATTAAAATACTTAGCATAATTTTTTAGCATTTTTTATTTTTTAAATTTTTTTTTTCATTTATTACAGTTTTGACAAAATTCATGAACTATAGAATTAAAAATTATGCAATTTTTGAAGTGATTCATAGTAATTTTTTCTATAATCAAATAGTTCAGTTAGTTTTAAATAAAACCTTTTTATTAATTAAAATTTGGTTTCTTCGAAAAATTATTATATATTTCACTTTTAGACGAAAATGATATAATCGAAAGTATATCCTGTTCCAGCATTTCAAACAATTATTTCTCCTAAATATTTATTAAATTTATTTGAACAGTTATACCAGATCTTCCTTTTGAAAAGCAGCCCTGTAAAAAGTTCTTAAGTGACATTAATTAAACCAATCCAGTTAAATTAAATTCTTAATTTATTTACCGATAGGGAAACTTCCAGACCTTAGCAGAAATAAAGACTTTACTTATTTTCTCTTTTTAATTACTTTCCGTTAAGGTAAATGGATTCTCAGGAAAGCACACATTTTTTTTCTCTTTTAAACTAAAGAATGTGGATTGCAGAAATGTCCATTAATGGAGATTACATCTTCTTGTTTGAGAAGCACAATCTATGTCACGAAGAACTTGGGGACAAAATTATTTCCTCCAGATCACAGCAGTTAAAAAGAAAGGAAAACGAAAATCGTTAACGGTGTTAAATCTTTCCAAACATTTATAACAGGCGAAGAAAAACGTGCGATTTACCGAGAAAGTAAGCAAAACCTTCTTTCGAAGATGGGAGGAAAGATAAAATTAGAAAGATGGAAGAACGGAAGTGCATTTTTCGAAACTTCTGGGTTTTCTGATGTTTAAATACCACACATCTCTCACTTTTCAATAGGAAACGACCTTTTATAATAGGAGCAACAAAGTAACCCACAAAAAGATTACATTTCAATTTGAGGAGATGCTTGGGAAACTTTTATTATTTTCTTACTGATATATGTCGATGAAGGTGTCATTACTTTAAAAAAAAGTAACTAGCAGAATAAATAGATTTTATAGCAGAATCTACTAGCAGAATAGTAGTGCACATATTTTTTAAATACGTAATTTGAACTCTATAACTCAGGGGATTGACATATATTTTCCGTATGACAAATGAAATGAAAATTCATGACTCACAGTGCAATCAAAACACATAGAGATAAAAAAAAAATATTCTGGTTCTGTCTCAGAGGCATTTCTATTGTAGAAAAAAATATAAGGCAAAGTTCTCGCTAAAGTTATGTAAACAAATTTAAAATCACAAATACTTATTCTTGTTTTTTTCAGGACGACAATTGATTAATGACAAATTCTGGAATCTGTCTAAAAAAAGATTTATCACCTATTCTTTTTTACTATCATTTTTTAAAAATTTCCCACAATTAATGTTCCGAGTACTTCCGCCGTAAAAAGAAATTCACACCAATTCTCTTACGAATCTTCAACTCAATGCATACTTCCGGTAGTTCACGAATAATAAACAAACCCAAAAGCTATTGATCAAAACATAATCAAAGAAAAATAAGCATTCTTCGTCATTTCCTGCTGAACCAGAGCAAAAAGTCCATTAAAAATATTTCAAGTAAAAAAGTCCCACACTTAAAAAAGAACTTGGAAAACTTTATTTAAAAAAAAAACTATCTGCGCTATTTTATCGTAATTAATAGTCGGCAGTTTGAAAATAATGAAGAATAATTGCTATTCCCCAAGCTATTACAATAAAATAATTTTATTCATATGAATAGTCTGACTATCTCAACTTAGCTTCCCAAACCCGTAATCTACTCACCGACAGCACTAATTCGGGGTTAAACTCGAAAAATCAGGGCAAGTAACTAAATCTTCTGTTTTTAGAACAAAATGCACTTTTACAGGTCAAGAGCGCTGATTAAAAAAAAAAAATTATCTCTTTTTGTGCTTTGTAAAGGTTGCTATCCACTGCTTCTCGGTCACATAGAATTCACTGTCCAATGTCTTCGGTCCATTGTAGGTCAATATTCGATTTTTTACCCAATAATATTTCCCCACTAGTATTTCTAAAAATTTCGGAATGGAAGCTTATCTTATTGCGGTATTGAAGCGTAATTAAAATATATAGTGATGAATTATGTAAAAATGTTAAAGGATTTTTAATAAACTAATTTTTCATTTTATAATATTGAACATTGAATTTTAATTTTGATCAGGTAATTTTTAACATGCTTAATGAAAGAATTATCCACTTATATTTTGCATGTATAAGGCAGAAATGATCAAGAATTATCATAGTTTTTGCGTCAAATGTATAATTAACATAAAAAGAATCATACTGAAAAACACAATATTCATAAGATTTTAAATTTATTAACTTTATTATATATATTTTTTGTCTTGGTAAATTTAGCTGAATAATCTCGTCTATTTATATTTCTCTCGATCAAACAAATTTACTATAATTTTACACTTTGGAAAATTAACTCTTCAAAGTACTCTTACTTAGTTTACAATACCGGATTGAGCATGATTTTAAAGAAAAGTAATGCCTATGTGGATCATTTGTTTTGTAATGAAGTACCACAGCATTCACTTTGGTAAAATCATTCGAATAAAAATTACAGTGATAGATTTATTTATAATAAATAACTTATAACGAAGTAGGAACAGGTGAAGGTAAACAAGTTAACCAAAAGGTCAACCACCAGTGACCATGTCATTAATTTTTGTATTTTATGGTAGTACTCTTTTATCTTCTCAAAAATGCTGCAGGAACTAGTTTTAAAGAACTACCTCCTATTCAATGTTAACTATGATAAAAACCATTTCTTGTTTTTAATCAAAGATTAGTATAAATCAATTAAGATCATTGAACTTTCGATACTTGCAGTCTACCTAAGCTCGAAATGATTAATAAGTAACGCATATCTCAAGTTTTTTCTCTTTCTCTGTATCAATTCTATCTCAATCCTTTCAAGAAGTGTTTCTCGATATCACTTAAAAAGACTTTGACACTTTAATCCATTTCTCCACGTGGAGGAAGTAAGTTTGAGGAAGAAACATTCACAAACGGAGATTTACATCGAGCAAATAAATCTATTTAAAATATCATATAGAAACTCAATGCATTTCATTTTTCAATTTTTATTAATATCACTGACGACTGTTTCATTGAAATTAGCCGGAGTACTAATATATTTGCTTTAAGCCAATATGGCTAAATAATGCAATTTGCCTATATTTTACGCACATGTTAACGATTTAATATGTAATTACTTTAATTTAAAACGTTAAATTTAATCAGTTTAATGTGTATATTTAGTGTGTATTACATAATTTTTCAAATATTACAAATATATTACTTAATTTAATAGTTCTTTCTGAAATCTGTATCATTTACATAATTTTAAAAATAATCGTATCACATTAAAGGTATAAAGTTAAATTAAATTTGTTTTACTTACTAATTTTTAATATATAATAATCTAAAACATTTAATTTTACTCTCCAATGTTTCACTTTATTTATAAATGAAAGAAAATTTCTAGAATTTCTAAAATTAGAAACTCCCCAATACGAGGAAAAGGGAGATTTTTTCCCCCTGATGGAACCCAATAATATTTTTAGCAAAATATTGTTTTATCCACAAAAATGGAACAACAATTTTCGACTTTCCCCTAGTTTCTGTTTCAAAACAACCTCAAGAGGAAATACCACAAAGTTTTTGAGATTTTGACATTAAATATAAAGATTTTAAGAAACTCTATAGGGGGGGGGGATATTTGCTATGTTTGATGGACGGTGTAGTCAAAGCATAAATTTATCTTACCAATTTGAGCCTGAATATTGAAGTATGGATCTGAAAGGGATAGCTTTTTTCTCATTTGAATGAATCAATGACTTTTCACGGATGAAGACTTTTATAAAAAATAGCGTTTTTGGCTTCGACCAGAGAAAATTTGCTTGAAAAACTTTCTCCATAAATAAAATGTCATAAAAAAATTACTTTCATTTCAATTCAATGAAAGGAGGAATAGAATTTGACATTCGCATCTTCAGAAAAACTATGCATTTTAAAGTAAGATTAAATCCTAGATTGAGATTGATAAATTTTATAAGAGAGATATGATATTTATGCTAGCAGGAATTTTCAACAGTTTTAAATATGTGAAAATTTATTTGGTTTTAATTTCCTCTGAAAGTTTTACAAAATATGCTTGATATAAAAAATTATAAGATATAAAAATTATTATAATTATAAAAAATTATAAGAAGAATTCCAGATGAAAAAAATTGAAGGAAAAACTTGAAATAATAACGGGAAAAAAACATTGAAAAGATACAGCGATATTCATAAATATGAGTTCCAATTTTTCATTTGAAGTGATCAGTTTAAGTTATTATGGTTTCGGAAGTAACACAGCACCTTTTAAACAGCACTTATTTAAAAAAAAAAAAAACTAGTTTACATGTATTTTTTTTTTTAATCATAGAATCATTTTTACTAAACACAAATAAACAAATAAATAAAATATAAAAAATACAAATCAGAGAAAAAATGAAATTTTTCTTCAACATCCTGCAATTTAATGGCAATAACATTTTTTTTTTCATATTTTTTAATAAAGAATTTAAAAAAATTGTTTTTTTATTAGTACACCTACTTGCTTAGTTAAATTTTTAACCACATGCTTTTAAATTACTTTAGTAAAATATGGTAAAGCAATAAGGATGTCCACACTCTAAATTATTTTTCCCAAATTAATATTATCATAAAAAAGTAAATTTTATCTTCATAATCACACTCATTGTGTGACTCCTTATTATTTTTATATAATTTATTAATTATATTAAAGAAGAAAATAAAATAAAACACACACAACAATTCATCACATAATTTATACATAAATACATTCAACTACAATTACTTATAAAAATAAATATTTTAAGGATTTATTTTACAAAAATGAATTGATATGAATGAAATTATATGGTGTAAATATTTTCAATTAATAATAACTAAAATTTAATGGCTAATTTTTCTATTAAATTTAATGTCTAAAATGTTTATTATATTGATATTTTTCTCTTTCCGTGAAAGAAAACATTTTCTAATTAAATTTAATTCAGTTTAATTTAATAATTTTAATATTTAATTCAATAATTCATTTAATTTACAATACGTTAATTTTCCAAAAAGAAATTTCTCCCCAAAAAATATTTTATGTAACACGCATTCAAAATAAAACAACACATATCATAGTAGTTCCAAAAGTTTTAATAGTCCATAAAAAATTACATCAAATAATAAGTAATGGTATTTTTGCCTCTTTACTCTCCTGAAACATTTATATTGTTTTTTAACCTTAATCAGTCTCTCACTAACATATTTCGAGAGAGGAATTTTGTTCACACACTATTTAAAAAAATAAAAGCAATAAAGAAAAGCTATAAGTTATTTCTCATTGGAAAAAATAACTTTTAATTAGAGTTTTAATTCCCATGAAATAAGCAGAAAACGAAAAAGTCAGAAAAACCGAAACCAAATTCTCATAGCGCAATTAGTAAGGAAAAGTGATTCGCTGCTGGCGCCCTCTATCGGTCAATAGAGTGCCCAGGCAATGACCTTTCTTAGGTCGGAGACCAACTCGGGATTATTCGCATCAACAATCCACATAGAAATCAACCAAAACAAATAAAATATCCCGATTTGTAGAAATAATTGTTGGTTAAATCGATAGGAAAACACGAAAATGGATGCCAAAAGAAATTTTAATATATTTCGGTGTTACGTAAATATCAACAAAAACTTACAGCAATCTATTTCAATGTATTCATATTGAATAAAACTTTCAATATTAGTAAAATCCGAAGTAAAAATCAAGTTCATAGTAATGAACTCCTATTAAGCATAAAAAATCGCTTTAAGAATCTTAGAAATTATCTCAACATGCATATGGTTTAGAGATGCATATATAACACTTAAAAGTTTTGAAGAATAAAATAGTAAAATAAATATCTCACAAGAGTAACAGGAGTTAGAACATTTTATGAACTATAAAAAACAGCCAGCATTTCAAATGAAATAAATGTATGAAATTTTAAAGCCTGAGTTGAATGTCTATGTTCCACATATGGAATTTACTGTTAGCATAAATAATGTTTATAATAACTTTCACCACATACTGGGGATTGTCAAAGAAAAAAAAATTAGAATAACTCTTCCAAAACTACCCTTTACTTTCCTTCTCAGAACTTCTTAAGAACTCCAGTCGTACCTGAAGCGACAATCTCAGGTTCAATGACCTCTCAACATTCGCGCTCGCATTACTTTCACTACACAGTCATTATAAACAAAAGTGACATTTTTTCTTAATAATACACATAAAAAATAATTTAAAATATACATAAAAATTGATTTTCAAGCAAAAATTAAATTTTGAACTTAGTCTCCTAATGTTCTCTGGACATGCACTGGACTCTGTCCCCTTAAAGTTCATTGCACTCTGTACCAAACCAAACACAACATACATGTGTGGAATTAGTTAAATAGTTAAAAATCATTGGAAGTTCAAACAAGAAATGATATTTGTTGGTTTATGTATGAATGACGCATTAAAAGTAAGACATACTTATTTACATACAAATGACAACAAACATGAAAAGTTTGTATCAGAATTTTTGTCTCACTTAAAAATTTTTTTTTTTACATATTCTAAATGATAATCTTTCGCTTGGGAATACTTCTTAGACGAGATTTAATGTGAAATTCAACCTTAAAAAATTATTTAAATTTTGAGAAAAAAATTAAAATTTTTTTAGATAAACACTTATGTATATCGAATGAGACATTTTATATATAAACAGTATAATAATGCAACGAAATGTGCAAAATCATTAAGAAAACTGACTATATTTTCATTTATAAACGTATAACATACCGGAGTTTTCACTAAGGTCATTGACACCAAAGGAAGAAGTTACTTACCCAGAATTCTGAGTTTCTTTTCCACAGCTCCTATCACCTCGAGAAGTATCACAATTATCCAAAATCCATCGGGAAATGTGCAAAAAAATCACTTTGGACACACAAAATATATTTGGCGACCACCAAAGAGAACCGTTCGGAAACGCAAGGAACTGCAAGTACGACTTTCTGCTCCGACAGAGTCAGATGTGCGCTCTTTCGTTCTCTAATCAGATGTGAGCCTCACTCTCAGCAGACATGTACACACCGATCACTTGATACTCGAGGAAATAGAAAGGTTGCCAGAAAAGAAGACTTATCGCTTAGCGTTGGCTACTTTCTCTCTCCTCCGCAGTTTTCATTTTCAAGAGGAAATCGTCGATGCACGGAAAAATGGAAGTTTTTCTTTCACTTTTTTCCTCTCATTTCGAACTTTCATCACTGAGGAGAATTGGTACGGAAGAGGAGATCTTTCAAACTTTTCTCGAACTCATTGCTTACAAGTGTTTTCGGAAAGCTTTGATGCTCAGCGGGATGCATAGAATTAATGGGGGGAAACAATTGTTTTCTGGGTAATTTACTTTAATAGTGCGAACATTTAATGTCACGATTTGGTGTGTTGAAAGATCGGGTTTTATTCTAAAAACAGAAAATAGTAATTTCCTGTACATTAGAATTGGAATTTGTTTATTTTTTGAATGTTTTTAATGAACTCTCTCTCTCTGTCTCTCTTTTGTTTGAACTTTTCCTTTGGGGAAAATCACTAAGATTACTTTGAGACACAAGTTCAGCAGAATGATGCATCAATATTTTCTTGGTTCGTTTTTGATATTTTCATCCAGAAAATTTTTAATGTGATACTTCCGCTCTTTTCAGTTTTCGGTCTTAATTTCTTCTTTTTTTGTACGGTGAATTTTTGTGATTCCTTTTAACTTTTACAAATCAATTATCTCCTGCCCAACGTTTGTTAATTGTAACTTGGCGAAGCATAATTATCAAAATATTTTTCATTTTATTGTTGTTTTTTTTTTTTTTAAATATTGCTTAGGTTTTTTCTAGACATTTGCATTGTGAAGCAAAATGCATCTTTTTAAAAATTAAAATAATTTTTAAAATTTTTTTTTTGAAAATTGACGAAAGAATATAACATTGAAAGAAATTGAAAGAATTGTGAAATGCAGAAAAATTTTGTTTGTATAAAAATACTATCGCAAGCCCCTGACTTATTTTCTGATAAATATGATATGATTATTATAACTCTTTCAATCACCACTTACACAATTCCGAGCTACAATTTTAATTTTTTGTTAGATAAGAGAACAAAATAATTAACTCCTCTGCGTTTCGATGAATTTTTTTCTGTTGACCGTTTGTAAGTTCAGAAATCAGGCATCATCTCATTTTAACGACATTTTTAGTAACATTTGCATATAAGTATATAAAAATCGAGTTTTACTTTTAGAGTAAAGCAAAAAATTAAATAATTTAAAAAATATAATAGAAAAATGAGTTTTTTCGTAAACCTTTTTTATTTTTCCTATTTGACTTTTATGATGAAAAATAAATTTTCCTAGCCAAAAGATTTTATAGAATAAGAGAATACCTTTGCTTTACTATAAATTTGTGAAATATTAATTAATTAATTAATTTCTAATTAACGTGAATTTGTTGTTATGTATATGGATGGTTAATTTTAAAGGTAATTTTCCTTTCAGTTAAAACTGTGTACGAAAATCTCTCGCCATATAATGAGCTATGGCTTGTTAATTCGCTGGTTTTTGGGGTTATGGTCACGAACTCGTGGCCTGCGTGTAGCGTGTTCGATTCCGGGTGCCACTGAAGACCTGCCAGGCAGGGGGCCGATGCACGCTAAATCTCTCAATATTTAAAAACCTCCTGTTGATATCGTGCGGTAGTTTGGAGAGGGGGTGCCAGCTCAGGTGTTGTCTTCGTCACTTGACTGAGGTCTTAGTTCGTTGCTAATAGCCTACGGTATCCTTCGAAGTGCGATGATAATTTTAACAAACATTCAGTCTAACTATTGAATTTTTTGAGATTTTCAAACTTAACTACAGTAATATCCCGAACTTCAACGATAGGTGAAACTGAATAATAATCGCGCAAGTCGAATTCGCGTAAGTCGGGGTGTAATTTTGCATACAAATACATATAAATTATTTTTAATTGGCGCCAGAGACGAAAGAAAATAATAATTTAGAAAAAAAATTGTTTAGTAAAATCTTAGATAACACATATACAAAACCGAAAATGAAGTTATTTTGATGTAGGAAGTTTCATAAAATCTAGCAAAGTAGTCTGCCGCTCAAAGATTTTTTCCCCACCCACAAAATTTTCTCGTAGCATGCTAATAATTTTTTCATTCTTTGTTTTGTTGAAAAAATACGCTCTTCGTTGGAGTCTAAAATTTCTAAAGGGAAGTAACCGTTGTCTTGTAACCCTTTTTCAATTAAACTGAGTTCTGTCAAATTCCGCATTATCTTTCGATCTTCTGATAAAACTGGGTCTAAAGACTCAAGCTCTCCAATGTCTTGCTCTTGCTCATGCATTTCTATGAGCTCATCCATTGTCAGCTCCTGATTGTGAGAATTCAGCAGTTCTTGAACGTCATCACTATCCGCTTCTAAATTTATTTGTCTTTCAAGTTCGACAACCTCTTCAATCACATTACCAGTTTCTCCAATTTTACCATTTTTTCCCCTCTTCGGACAAAATGCGAATCGACGAGATTTGAAAATAGCGTAACTCCGGTTTCGAGTAAGTCGAGGTATTACTGTACACTTGATTTTTATTTTAAAACCTTAGTGTTAATAAACATCATGTTGGTATTTTTGATTAACACAAAAATTTTAAAGTCGTCACCAAATCTCAATGTCTGAACTACCAAAACTTGGCTTAGTATATTGTGGTAACTCATCATGTGTGGCTTCATTTTCGCGCACCACTTGCCTTGGTGTTTCGTTTTCACCTCCTCAGGAGGCAAAAAAACCCCACCTCCTCTCACTTCCATCTCTCTCTCAACTCAATCGCAGTTCAAACGGGTAATGGGTTAGACAAATAATTACATCGGCGACTTGTTTTTTGCGCGAAGGTTTTCCTCCTAACACTCTGCTAGTAAAAGAATGTGTTACGAGAGACGTTTGGAAAGGGAATTTGGACGAATATTTCGTTGCTTTAGAAAAAATTCTTTTTTAATGACAGATTATTTTGCAACTAGTATATATATATAGTGTTATTCACATCAGACATTATAGGAATAAAAATATATATAGTATAACTAGATAATTTTTTAATACCTGTAAATATTTTCAGGAAATTAAATTTTAATTCTTTGTCTTTTTTGTCAAAATATTATCCAAGTGAACAGAAAAAGAGAACAAATAGACTATGATACTAGAAACAGGGAAATAAATTGCACTGAAAATATTTTTGGGCAATGATCTGCTTCAGCTGACCTAATGATCACATGAACAACAAGCAAGGGGAAAAAATGCAATTTTTGTGTGGCTGTCAACAATGAATATCAAAACAGAGCATTTACAAAAAATTTCATTTCCAATAGTTTAAAAAAATGTTATTTGGGGATTACCTAATAAATTATGTTTGATTTGAATATTTAGACATACCACCTAGAATAATAACTAAAAAATATTATCAACTGTGGTCTCTCTCGTTGTACTTTTAAAAGTTCGAAATGACAAAAAAAAAAAAAAAAAATTATCAGGAATAACCATACTTTTTAAACTAAATTAATGAAATATTTTTAAGAGAAAAAAGATATTTTTATATCTCATAATATGCAAAAGACCACAGCTTTGACATAATTTTGGTCGAATGTTTCACACCCTTGTCTAATAATAGAATATGTTTAAGGGGATAGGGCTCGAATTAGGAGTGCTTTTTCTGCATATAAAGAGATGCTTTCATTATTATCATACTGAGGTTATTTAAATCACGAGCAACGTATTTTAGTTTTCGATTCTTTTTTAGCGCGTTTTTCACGTAGTGGAACAAAAGCGCTATTAGGACGCAAATTTCGTCTTCGTCTTCGTTCTATATTTTATCGTACCTTTTTCTCAGCCAATAAGCAACCAATTGACCTCGGGTTTTCGGCATTGGGTCGCATTTGTGCCCAAGATGAGCCGAATCATATTTAAATTTTCCCATAGTTTTCCCGAATTTTCCTACAAATTTTCCTGAATTTCGCTAGTTTGTTTTTTTATAGTGCTGATACAGATTTGTGTCATTATTTCTTTTCAGCTCAATAGTAGTACATTTAGAGGAGTTGTACAGTACTACTTTCTGTTAGTAAAAAGTTCCTTAGTTGAATTATTGTAAAATACAACAAGTGAAAAATGCGCTAAAATTACTTGATCATGCCAATGATTGATATCTTGTTGTTTAATTTGGTGAGTTTTTATAGTACAAAATATATATTCCGTATTTTTTTTCCGTACTTGAGTGAGAAATGAATTTTTATCTTCAACTGTTACCTGAAAATTTGTGAATGAAAAAAGTTTTTAATTTTTAAAAATTTATCTTGATGCAAAGATACATGCACATTACCAACTAATATAATCTGTTCTATTCTGGATAAAAAAGATAAAAGTTTAAAATATTTTTTTGTAGTGAAAAATCATGTGAAGCTTTTCAAAATATTCTGGTATATATATATATATTAAAATTTCACTCTCAAGGAAAGTAAAAGCTTATAACATTTAAAAGCTTTAAGCAAAAAAAAAAAAAAAAAAACATTAAAAGGTTTAAAAATAATTAAACGATTCAAACTGCTAAATAGGGAAAAATAGGGGTAATGTATTTCAAGACGTTTTGCTCTAAGGATCAAAATATTGTTTAACACATAAAATAAACTATTTTAAAGAAAAATGTATTCTATTTTACTCTGTTTGAAGAAATACAAAAGACAGAATTGATATAAATGGAAATAATAGCATCTGAACTAAATACCAATAGGTAACTTAAACATTTCTGCCTAAAATCCTATGAAAAATACACAAAAAGTACTTTGAGACGCAATTTTTTTCCTTCGTTTTGAGAAAACGTAATATAACTGAAAAAAAAAATTATTTGCGTTAGAACAACTTGAAATTACATTAGCATTAAGATGTCAAGTTTTTCCGAGTTTGTGTTATACTTTTTTACATAAGTCGAAGAAAATCAAATATTTCCTTCTTTAAGAAAATTGTTAGAATCGATATATGTCGAGAGATCCCAGAAGAGAACATAAAAATAACACATTTCCCTCTCTTGTTAATCTTGCAGAAACAGGATATGTTAACAGGTAGAGAAACTGTCCAATGTGTGTCTCGAGATTTTTAGCATTCCTGTAAAGGAATATATAATTTCGAGATTCATCGTCAACAGCCTTTATACTGGTTTAATAATGTCCTCGCCGATTAAGAAATTAACTATCCAGTTTAATTATTTTTTCTGAACTTGGTATCGTATAATCCACCACAGTGGTGCACACAAGGGGGATGTCCTGGGGGTCCGTACACCACTCAAAGCCCTTGATTTTTTTTGATTGATGATAATCCTCTTTATATATATATAACGCAAAATTTAATTAAGTACTTGTAATTAACAACTTACTTTATTAATTTATGCTAATTATTAATTCAATAATTTATTTTTTACTGTTTTTGTTAACAAATTCAATCAGAAAAATTAATTGGTGTGGTCTTGAGGTATGATACGAGTTGGGGGACTTTTGACCAGACTCCCCCCTTGAAAAAATTTTGTGTACGCTACTGATCCACCACAATATTTTTCCGAAACAATACCTAAATTTTTAATATAGAATATACAGGGTGACACCCTACCAGACCGAGGGTGTGTAGGGGGTATAGAGATGACTCAGAATCACACAAGAATGCAGGGTCACAAATGCCGCAGTTACGAGATATGGTGCAAAAATGAGGAAATTTTTTTAAAAAAAAAATAGCTAGACATTCATGGGACAGAAAACATTTTATTGAAAGGTTTTAATGCAACAGGTGCTCGAAATTACAGTAGGGAGTCGTCTGGTAGGCCTGACAGCGATGTTGTATGGAATCCCTTACGTTCCGGAAGATTCCTGGTATGTTAAGTATCCTCTCGACAGCCCCTACAGATATTGGAGCGTTTTCTTCAACTGAAGGAACAGGCGTCTTGTACACCAAACTCGTTATGTGAACCTAAAAGAAGAAGTCCATGTATTTTCGAACACCTTTTGTAGTACTGTGACGGATCTATACACGTCATTATTTCACTAATCCTCTTGGGGAAACTATGGGGCCAGCATTCGCGTTAATTCACAGCCTCTCAAGAAGAAACCCTGATATTTAAATTAGTTTGACTATATAAAGTATAGGTTTTGTAGATGTAAGACAGAAGTAGTAGGAGAGCAGTTGCCGTGATACTTAGGTGAGAATATTAGAATATTTCATTGAATATTTCACAAATATAGCGCGAGTTAAGGAAGGAGTTGCTAAGATATTAAATTATTAGATTAAGGATCTAAGATAGATGGAATTAGATTTAGTAATCGGATCACTAACGCTTGTTCACTTTGTCAGTTCACTTAGTCGTGTTTACTTAGAGTTATTCATTGAGAATAGATTGCTCGCTTTATATATCACTCCTAGGGTTTCCTTTTGTAGTTTCACTTGTGATTGATTAAGTGTGTTTGAAGAGAAATAAAATAATAGTTATTATGGAAGTTGTTGGTGATGCTTTGTTTCCCCCCACACCCTTAGGTAGGCAAGACGGTGAAGGAGCGGTGCCAAATAGGTCGCCCTCACAGTACAACCTCTCAACAAAATGTTTTTGTTTCATCAATACTTTAATGTTTCTGTTCTTTTTCTCTACTTCTTTGCACCATAGCTACCAACTACAACATTTACAACCCTGCATTCCCATGTGATTCCATGTCATCTCTGTACCCCCTGTACACCCTACCAGTTTGTCAGTCTGGTAGCGAAATCCCCTGCATACGTCCTACAATAGGACCAATTGGTAACAGATTTTCAAAATTTCAGTCTCGAAAAGGCTTTTAATTTTGCTTCTTATATTAGCATATTAACGTATTTGAAATAATTAAAACAATGATACACACACGCTAGCCATTAACTACCCTCTTCGCTGTGTATTTCATGATGTTGTATGATTCTGTAATACTTTTAAGGTATACGATTACTTGCGAGAACTTTTTTTAAAAACAAATGGAGATATGGGGATTATTTTTGTTCTTGTTTTTAGATTTGTTTATTACATTTTAAGAAAAATATGCTAAAATTAAGAAGAGAAAAAGAAAGTATTAGTATTAGAATGGGAAAAAATGGGTAAAAATTTACAAAAAAATAACATAAACGTGGCCCATTCTGTACCGAAAGTTTATGAACAAATTTTCAATATTTCAATTCTGATGTGTTGTTATGTTATTCGTTGTCGAAATGACCTTCAGGATAAGAGATATTGTAATTTTTACAAAAACTAGAGCACTTTATCTCAGTTACTATATGAAATTGCTTAAAAAAACTGTGATTATATTCACATAAGGGACTGTAAATTTTGTAATAAAACAGTGATTGATACATCTGAAGGTTAAAACACTTCTACTATTATACAGAACTTATACAAAAAATTTCAGTTAATTATTTTCGAAACTTTTTGAGCAATCGCTGACCTCGTTTGATAATTTTCAAAAAATCACATTTCGAAAACGCGTTTTAAAGTATGATATATATATATATATATATATATAATATATATATATATATATATATATATATATATCTTGTTCTTAAAGTACTGCTTTTACTAAAACACTTGTAGTTTTTGCTCTAGTGAACGGAAAATGATAAACTTGGTATTTTTATAAAGCTAATAAGATGGCCTATAAGATGAAATCATAAAGAAAAAAAAATTGCCACTTTTAGGCAAAATTCCCAATTTTAGGGTAGTCGGATACCTTAAGTTATTGAGAGAGAGAGAGAGATCTAAATCCCCTAGCATTAATCTTGCCAATTGTATTCAAAAACATTCTAATAGCCCTCGCCCCTTGATTAAAAATAGTCAGAACTTGAATATCTAAAATTGAAGTATATTCATCTTGAAAGCCCTATGATCTTGGGAGTGGAATTCAACAAAACCCGTTTTTAGGGGATCTTTACTCAACAAAAGAAACATGCTTGCCACATTTCAAGTTTATAATAGTTCCGGAGATCTCATGGTGAGTGATTGAGTTTGTGTATGTATATTACTTTTCTCCTATATATATATAGATTAACTATCATATATATTAATAAAATTTTAGACAAAAATTTCATAACTTTAGTAGTAGACTGATAAATACGAAATATATTAACTGATAGAAGAAAATGATGGCTGAATTTTTTTATTCTTCCATTACTAAAAACAGATATTTTATGTCGAAAAAGACTTTTTTTATTCGAACATTTTCTTTCCTAACGTTCTTTTCGATGCAAATTTTTTAAACATTGGGTTGAGAATATTTGAGATGGGTACTTTGTTCTCTTAGGGTATTTATTCCATTAGAAGAAAAAAAGAAACAATGATTTACGAAAGAAGATTTGGAATTCTGTTACGTTTGCTTCAGAAAACATTGCATGTAAAAAGACACTTAGAAGGAATATGTAACATGTATTTCTTTTTCGTAGTAAGCAAAATCGAATATGTAAAAGAATAGGAGAGAACTTGAGATAGCGTGGACTATTTCCAATTTAAAAATAACCGGTATTTGTCGTTGACTGCACTCTTACTATTTTTGGTTCGATATTCTAGAAATTCAAACTGCTTTTTTCATGAGATGTTGTCTTTTTTTATCGTCAATAAAATATATCTAAAAATAAATTTATCTTTTAAAATACTTTCAAAATTAATATTTATATCATAAACGTTAAAAAAAAACTAAAAATAAGACATTTAAATATTTGAATCCCAGTTTATTGCAGATAGTTCAAATGTGGAACCAATAAAGCATTTCTCCATTAAAAGAGTAAAAATGCCATTAAAAACTACCCATACGGTTAAAAGATTTTGATTTATCATGTGTAAAGAGAAATAACGCATGCTGTGTGTGTGTGTGTGTGTAAAGGGGCCGTTGCATGTTAAATATGTCGAGGCTCAAACGTCCTCCCATTGGTGTGCTGTGGAAGTTAAGAGAGGAGGGTGTTATCACAGGTGTCGTCCTCGTCACTTGACCATGGTTCAAAATCACGAGATTCGTCGCCAATAGCCCCAGTGCAGCTTTATAGTGTGACGTCGACATATAATTATCTCTCTCTTTCTCTCTCTAATTATAAAATACATTGCAATTCTCACAAACTAACATATCTTGCTCTAAAATCAATTAAACTACCATTTTCGAATGAAAACTTATTTATAATATCAAATCTAAATACGATTATTGTTATTTTTCAGGAGTTAATGTTACAGTGGGGCATTGTAAATACAGTAGAACGTCGTTTATCCGAACATTTATTATCCGGAGCGTCAAATATCCAGACCAAAGTCCGGACACGATTTTGAACAGAGCAATACTCAACAGTTGTTTCGCCTGAGGCCAAAAGTAACGAGAAA
Organism: Trichonephila clavata; assembly: GCA_019973975.1. NCBI lineage: Eukaryota > Metazoa > Arthropoda > Arachnida > Araneae > Nephilidae > Trichonephila > Trichonephila clavata. The sequence continues at coordinate 452,687 of BMAO01010854.1, forward strand.
ACCTAAGGTGAGGAATATTTGGAGAATTTCAGTTGAGTGTGGGATTTGGTAAAAATCTGTGCGGAATATTAGGTCAGTTTGTTTCCAAGTGAGGGGGCGTATACGTGCTCTTTTGTTGGGTTTTGTTGATGAAGAAACATGGATGAGACATGCGATGCAGAAGACTATGGATTTCAAATACTAAATGATGACGAGATTGTGACTTCCGTGCAAGAAGAATCTGATCCTGTCGACGATGAAACGAATTAAGACGAGGACAACAATAACGAAAGTATCAAGGGTCAATCAAATGCTGGCGTGTTTTTTTGTGGTAGAGACAGCTATGGAGTGGTACTAACAACAATCAGAGTGCTGTCCTACTCAACTACTGCTGCTCAAGAGAATCAGAGACCTTGCAGCGAAAAAATGAAGGTTTACAATGGTACAGCGAAAAATAAGTGATTATTTTCCACAATAAAGTTAAGATAACGACATTTTACCCCCATTTTGATTTTTCTAAAAGCACGTTTCCCGCATGTGATGATTTTCAATTTTCCTATAGTGTTCGGTTTCATATACTGCATGAATCGCATTCGGTTTTCGGTTATCCGAACAATCGTGTATCCGAACGGTGTCCGGTCCCAATTGATTCGGGTAAACGACCTTCTACTGTAATACATTTTTCAATATTATTTCAATGATCAGTGTTACTTTTTATTCTTTTTATTATTCTTAGCTACGATTACATTTCTCCAGGATCATCGTATTCGGTTTTCGGTTATCTGAACGGTGTCCGGTCCCAATTGATTCGGATAAACGAGCTTCTACTGTAATTCATTTTTCAATATTATTTCAATGATCAGTGTTACTTTTTATTCTTTTTATTATTCTTAGCTACGATTACATTTCTCCAGGATCTGAAAATTAGACTAATTCTAATGCAATGCAGGATACCAAAAAAAGTTATTTTTGAAAAAATGAATTACAAAATACTTATACGCAGCTTTCTATCTTCAATAAAATTTATTTCCAATTTTAATCACTTTTCTTTCTGCTAGTGGAAGTAGTCACTGTAATGTGTAATGGGTATGTAGACTGATAATTGAGAATATACGAAAGAATTTGGCTCTGATGTAGATATATATATTTAAAGAGAGAGATTAAATCGGATACTCTTCTTACGATTTTTCTTATATTATTTACCAATTTAGAATTGTAGTATTTACCAATTTAAGAAGTTTCGGATATTTTTTCCATAATTTTTTTTAATAATGTTAATACACATTGAAACTTATTGGTTATGAGTTTTAAACATTTTGGAGACATGTGTTTCTTGTAAACTGGAAGTGTTCACTGCACATTCTCTCCCTCTCTTTCTTTCTTGGAATAAGTTTAAAAAAGCTTTTCAAAAGTACCATTTTATAATTTATCATTATTTAATGGTGATTATTTCACATTCCTCACATACTTAAGCAATTTTCTTATAATCTGACTTATAAATATCTTATCATGGAGAAGATTAGAACCTTCATTGCGTTTACGTTAATTCAAGAAAGGGATTACCATCAAATCTTTAAGTATAAATTATAGAGTTGGCAGTGAAAACTATGAAATAAGCCGTTTTCCTTGAAAGTGGTGTAAGTCCATTTTTGACAAAATGTTGGTTATTATAACATTGAATGCAATCTATATGAGCTTTTTTTTTTTTTTATCTGTGAACAGTTCCCTCAAAATTCTTAAAAATTTTCATCATTTTGTCATCATTTCATTATTTTTTACGCAGTTAATAAAATTACAAATATAATTTTTTGAAATTGGTAAATATCTCCATATAATATAAAATGGACTTGAATCACTTTCAAAGGAAACGGCTCAAATATCGACTGAGGGAAAGATAAAAAATTATTCAAATTACTAAAATGCCAATTTCCTAATTTTAGTTAATAGTGTCTGTAAGTCAATAAAAAATAAAATTCGTAAGTCAAAAAAAAAAAAAAAAAAAAAAAAATGAAGGGTCTAAGTTATTTTTTAATTATGTTATTTTTAGAAATTACATGGAAGTGTCTTAGAAAAAAGTTTCAGGCGCTTATTAAGACACTTGTAAACTATTAAGGTATCCTTTTATTAAGAATCGCGAATAAAACAGACAACGATTCAAGGTATAATCCTTTTAACGAGGAATCACGAATAAATCTATCAAAATATAGGTTTTAATCTTTTAGAAAAGGGGTGTCAAACTCGCGACCCGCGGGTCGCATGTAGCCGCAACGAACATTTTTGCGGCCCTGCAATATATCGGCTCCCAATAGTATATAATCTTTGAGAAAGCAACTGAAAAGTGAAAATTTAACGGACTTCCCGTGGTGTAACATGTACAAATTAAGTTTAGATAATGTTACATAGTATAAAAATGCGCAAAAAAAAAAAATTTAAAACCTTAAAACTGAATTTGAAACAATATTTAAAGATTTTAATTCTTTGAAAGACAGACTGTTTGTTTTCTATGATTTTCTCAATAAATATAGATCCAATACCCAGCCATATAAATGCAAACGGAGGTGATAGAGATTTAGTGTGACTCAAATTTGAACGCAAAATTCGTTGTAGTGAGTGTGTCTGAATTGTACAAATATTTATCAGCCATGTTTGAAATACTCGAAAATTCTCATATGAAATTATTTTCATGTTTGGAAGTACTTATCGGTGCTAGCAGTTATTTTCAGATACGAAAGGAAATAAGTCTCCTGTTAGAAATATTATTAATAACGCTCATTTTGGGTCATTTTTGAAGGTAATCACTGTAAACAGATTTTTTCCGAAATAGGAAAAATAATAGCAGAGAAGAGATGTCAAGTGCTCGGACGTAAACATTACATTTTTCTTGTTCTTTTATAAATGTTTATTATAATGTATTATTTGAAATAAACCTACGTTTCTACAAATATTGATTGTTTTAGGCCCACTTAAAGTTAAACTTTGTTTGTTTGGCCCAGTTAGCCTTTGAGTTTAACACCCTTGCTTTAGAATGAAATGAAATGAGACACGTTTCGAAAAAGGGTATTCGGAAATTATAATTTAGACAAAAAAATAAAAAATTAGAATTTTAATTAAACATTACTTATATATATATATATATATATATATATATATATATATATATAATATTTATTAATAGTTATATGGATAAAGAAATTCTAAATAGTAAGGATTAAAATTCCATAGTTTATTATTATAAATTTATAATTTTTCCTAGATAGATATAGTTACCTCCAAATTCTAATTTTAAATAAAATTACTTATTCTCTTATTTTTTTAAAATTTAATATATTTTTAAATCATGTATAATTTTAGTGTCCCTAAGATAATGGTAGTATGTTAACAATTTTTGCTTTTTTATTTCTATTCTATTCATACTTTTGCTAAGTGCTGCTACTCAGCCATTCCCATGCTTTGAATTTGCATTTGGGTCCAGAATCTGGCAATAACTAGTTTATTGTACTCAGATTTATTGCTCTGCATTTTTAAATGCAATTTTTAGGTAAGTTACCTTTTTATTGAAATGGATTGAGATATTCTATCCATTATTATCAATTGGGTTTTGCTCAGTATTATTAACAAAAAGGGGGAATGTTGGCTGGCCACAAAACGTGTTCAACCCCCCTTTTATATAAATTATTTCATATATAAGCTGACTTAAGCTAGCAATGTTTATAAAACGGTAGCATCCATATTTTTATATTTAACTCTATTTTTTCATAAATAATTTCTAAAACCTATTGTCTGGTTAACTTGCAATTTCAATTTTTTTTTCAGTTTTGATTAATGTTTATTCATCTCTCTCTTGTAGAGAAATCTTGACTATATATATGTGTGTGTGTGTGTGTGTGCGTGTATGTGTGCATAAGGAGTTGTTGTTGAAATATGTTTTATGATTATAAGTTTAAATATATTTACATCAACTAAAAACATTGAACAACTGTTGAAAAAAAAATAAAGGCTTGTAAATACTTCAAAAGTTCAACAATCTCTAAGTTTGCATGGAAATGAGAAACAAACTTAAATCATACTTGCAATTAAATATCATTTAGAAACAGAATATTATCTGGAAAATAAATTATCATGCAAAATAATTATCAGAATAAAGCATTAGCTCAAATAAATACTTTCAAAAGTGTTATTAATGACTTTTTTTAAAAAAAAATTCAACCAAGGAAACTTTTTTAAAGGAATTTGAAAAAAATTCTTAAAGAGTATTTAGAAATGTGTCTTTTGTCTTTTAAAAGTAAGTAAATGAGGTAATTATGCATCAATGCAGAAGAGTGCTTTTGACAATTGACTTAAATTTTTGTCTATGTTTATTGACAATTTTTGTTGGTTTAAAAGGATGCATTGATTTTTTTTGTCTACCTTAAATATCTACCTAGTCTGAACAATCTTACAAATCCACTCTTGAAAGTTTTCTCAGAGTTGCATTAATCAAAATTCGCTATAAATAGATCAGCTTAACACATTTTATCCTTATTTGTTGCAAACTTCTACACGCACTTTTTATTTTCTTTCTTCGATACGAACTTTTTTTCTATTTTGTTCACGACACGGATTTGAGGTGAATGCAAAATATAAAAGTCTCCGATCCCTAAAAATGTGTTTTCTTAATTTAGAAAGCTTTATCCACGAATGTACAGATAAGAGTATTGTGACTTCATTGTTTTTTAATTGAGTTCACAAATATTTATTCAAAGAGAACAATGTATTTCATTTTTTCCATATTGAATTTAAATTAAAATTAGCAATTTCTCGACCTTCAATTAGTGAAAAAATTGCAAAACCTTTTTCTTTCTTTCTTTCATATTCCTTCTCTCTCTTGCTTTCCCCTTCTTTTTTATTGGAAATTAGAGTTGATAAAGAGAATTCATTAACGCAAAAAATTGAGAAAATACTTTAGCAAATCAGTTAAAAATTCAATTTATCATTCAGAAGAGGAATTAAGGATAATTTTTATTGAAATTTAATTAATTCAAACTATTAGATTACCGAAAAACGAGTGAGAAAAACTAAACTAAATAATAAAATAATTACTTATTTAAATCAACTAATTTCATTTATGATTGAATTCTTTCCAATATCATTTATTTTTATGAAAAGGTTCAAAATTAGTTGTAAAATATATAAACCTTATTTTGTGAATACCTTCAATAATAAAGCAAGCAATTATTTACTCATTTCCTACGCTTTGATTAAGTGTAACAATTATTATTAATATAATTTTCTAATAACGGCATAAAACGAACTTTTATTAGCTAAATTAGAACAATATACACTTTACTGATTAATTAAATATCATAAGCTAAATTAATTATAATAAGCTATTGAGATTAAAATAACAAGCTAAATAATTAATTATTTCATTCATTTTTATATAAATTATTACTTTTGTGTATCAGGGCATATATCATTCTTAATACTATAATTATTAGTCATTACTTAATTATTTACATTTCACGTTGAATTATCACTTTTATAACAGCTCAAGAATAATACTTAATTGTAATTATTATAGCAATTATTATTAAAAACTAAAACTGGATCACTCCAATATAAATTCACCCTCCAAATCCCCCTTTTGTCTTGCTCTTATTTTTCTCCCTCTATCAAAAATTTTCAATCTAATTCTAATCACTTCTGCCTACATAATGCAACAAAGCCCAAAAATCTTCATACAAAAGTCATTTTGGTATTGCTCACACAAAATTTAATCAGAATATAATTTTTTTTTGTCTTAAAAAGCCAATTTAATAAATAAGAAAAAATTTTGTTGCTGTTCAAAGCGAGGAGCCTACATGGATATTAATTATTATTGATTAAATCATACATTCAATATCATTTAAATTACTTTGATTCGAAAGATAAGGTAGGAAATGAATAATAATGTCAAAGAAGATGTAGTTAATTGCAAAAAAATCACATATATTAAAAAAAGACACGATAGAGAGAGAGCTCTCTAACACTCTTATTATTATTCTACATAAACATTTCAATCTTTCATATATTTAAAAATATATTATTTATATACGACGCAATGAGAAGCAACACACGAGGACTATGTATTGTTGGAATACTAAAAGGGACTAAGTTCATTCAAAATGGTTTAGAGTTAAAAACTGGTCCCTCGAGCAGGAAAAAATCCACTCCTGCGCGTATTCAGCCTTATTAAACAAAAAGTCTTATCGCTTACATTTTTTACAGGAGAAGCTCACAAAGGTACGTTTACATATCTTACATGCAAGTTTAAGCATACGGTTTCAAATTACAGGCAAGTATTAACAAACTTGCTAAGGATGAAATTACACAATTTCAGAAAATACACTGGAAATAAAAATATACAAAGCTTAAAAAAAACAAACAAAATGAGACAAAGAGGGGAAAAAACATTCGAATCTGCAAAGACAACATGTACAACGAATATCTCGAATGCAGATGCATGGTTAGAACAAAATCAGACAGGAAGAAAATCAAAACTAAAAAAACATGAAACAAATAAAGAAAACAGAAAGAAACAGAACAAAATCTGTTTGATAAACTTCATTAACTCAGATTATACACCTATTTAAACGATGCCCCCCCCCTTCTCTTAGCACTTTTTCCTCTGTGAATTTTTTCTCTCTCTTTTATTTTATATCAATTACTCAATTAGAAAGGTGACTCTTTTTTTAGATTTCCCCCTCTCCTTTTTTACATAAACTAAAACCAATTCAGCCCAAAGAGATCCAATCTCATCTAAGGGATATAGTCACAAATTCAAGAAGCACACAATCCTAACATATGATTTTAATTTAGAATTTACGGAAGGATTTTTATTGATAGAGTGGAACCAAATTTTTTTTAGCATTTTTAGATGGGTAGACAAAATGAAATTCTTTAGATAGAGGACACACACGAAAACACGTATTGTGGTCACTATATCTCCAACGAAACTGCTACTCCCTCCTCCCTTTCGTTCAAATTTTTTTTCTTCATGTAATCCCACTCAGCTAATGTAGTTAGTGGCGTACATAGACTTTTTTATGGGAGAAATTTACATTTTAAAAAATACGCAAACGAAAGTGCTTAGGTCTAATTTTAATGATAAAAATGAAAAATCTCTTGCATAGGAGGGGTTTGAACCGTACTGACAGCAACCGCCTTATACATATCTCTCTATAAAAAAAGTTTTTCCTGATGATGTAATAAATTTATTTATTTTTCTCACACACGAGAACAATAATAAAGAGGCAGTAAGTCCGGTTCAATATTATGGTTACAAATCGGCAAGGAAGGACAATATTACTCATATTGTATGTGGCTTTGTCAGGAAAAGGTGATTAGGAACCACTGGCGTAGTGAGTCCTGTATCAAAATTCTTTCGGGGCCCTTTTTTGGAAAATTAATAAAAATGGTCGCATTAATAAAACTTAATTGAAAGCTTCAAAATATTACGCATGTTGGGTCCTCTGAAGCTTGGGGGCCCCGTATCATTGATACGGCTGAAACGGTGGTACCTACACCCCTGTTAGGAATATTGTTTTTGAAGAGGTACTAATTGAATGTACAAATTATAAAATGCGGATATGAAGGCTTGAAATTTACTTTTTTACAATAAATTGGGAAAAAAATAGAACTACATAATACATGTAAATTACAGTTTTACAACTTAAGCAATGAGCATAAACACTTGTATAATTTGTACAATGTGGGTTGGTCTGCCACTAGGCGAACAGAGGGCACCCCCTCCCTCCTAGTTTTTTTTTTAAAGAAGCAGCGACGGTAATAAACATATTCTTGAATCATTTATAGTAGCTATTAAAATATACATGAAATAAAGAAAGGCTTACAGAAGTAAATGATTAGTCCTTACTTTTCCCCCCCAGAATATTATCTTCGTTTCTACACTACTTTTTCAATTTCTATTTAACTGTTATTTGAACCCCTGGGAGAAAAGATTTTTATTACAGTAAACGATTTCATACTCTTAAATAATTTGTACCATATTAGTAAGGAAATGTTCCTGCAATCCAGGGAAGGAGGAATTATTTTCTTTTTAAATATTTTAGAAACTTGTTTAAAAGTTTTGTTGATTCTTGGCGGAAAACAATTAACAAAAAAAATTAGCTCACCATAGTCAGCAGTAATGTTTTAATTCATATTTACAGCGACGCACACCTATACCTATACCTATATTTTCTCTTATTACCAAGTGAGACCTGCTCTAATTATTATTGCTTCATTTTGTATGATTTTATTTTGTTTTTATCAATTTTGCTTCTTCCTGAGAGATCACATTAACTTCCCAAAATTAATTTTTGACGATATATTAAGAATTGAAGCAAACTTCACCTTTTAATTGTGAACGTAATGCTTTTTTCACATACAGTCAAGAATATCAGACACAGAAAGGAATTAAAGAAACCAGAATTTAAGAAAAAAACTTATTTTGCCTAAAATTTGTTATAAAGTTTGTATAAACAAAAAGAGTTGTTTATTTCTTAGTCTTTTTCACTAGAGTTTGATATTTCGAGCCTTACACGTTTTAGTTAACTAAACTCATAATAAAACTGAAATCATTGTTCAACCCTTACTTGCTTCTGATTTTATCAGTGTACAACGAGAGCAACATTATAATTAATTTTTTCTTTCTTTCTGTATTTAAGCAATTTTTTGAAGGAACATATAATCAAATTTAAATCTTGTGCCATTAAACTTCAAACTCTATTCGAGTTTTTTATTTTTTAAAAAACGATATTTATATGTATATTAAAGGACTTTTATAATTTTAATTTTTCTTTCGTATTGCATATTTATCAATAAATTCTTTTGTTTTAATTCTTATAAATGTTTTTCATGAACAATTAAATTGAACTTCTTTACTAAGAAAAGGCAAGAAGATATAAACATAATCACTGATTTCGTTCGCTGACACGTTTGGAGGTACGTAGAGGAAACGTGTTCCTGAACCCATCTGCCGTCAAATCTAAAGACACCTGCCCTCAAGTCGATATTCTGAAATAAATTATCCATTGTATTATTAACTCATGAAAAACATTGTATAAACTTCGTGAAAAACAATAGTGACGACCTTGAAAATTTTGAAGAGAATTAAAACCTTCATGTCTGAAGTTTAAAAATCAACAACAACAAAAACATTCATCATAAATTGCTGAATGAATGTCATACATCATTGTTTATCTACTATTTAACTCCATATTTACAAAACTATCACAAATTATAAAATGTAAATTAAAAAGTTAGGGCTTTTTAGATGGATTTTTTGAGAGATAAATAAATAAAATTAAAACAAGAAAAATAAAACGTAGCTGAAATATAGAAAATTATAAACTGATTTGATTTCAATCCAAATCAAATACTTAATATATATATCCAAATACCCATATATGCATATATATATGTGTGTGTAGCCATTTTTATAAGGTATAGAAGGTTAAAACAAAATAAATTTCACTGCCTTTGATACTGGAATGGAATCATGGATTCTCTCCTAGTTCTAACAAAGACCGTATTAGAAACAGTAAAACTGCGTTGCATTACTTTTGACAGTACCTCAATACCACTGGCTTATGTAGTCCTGAACGGGCCCTGTATCGAAGCTCCTAGGGGGCCCTTTTTATGTCCGTTTTACTGTGTTTTGCAGATACAGTTTGGAGCCCCTGTAGCTCTGGGGCTCCGTATCATTCATACGGCTGCTACGCCCCTGATCATTGCCTCACATGGTAATGGTACTCGTTCTTCAGAAGGAGAGAGGGTTACATGACACAGGTGTCAACTCGGATGTTGTTCTTTTCTTGAACATTATAAAATTACGAGGTCACTTTTCTATAATAACTCACTAACGTTAGCAGTAAGTGTAGAATAACGTTAAATCAGAACAAAGTGAAATAATTCCATGAAAAGCCCATAGTGTCGAGTGGCCATAGTCACGAATTCTTCAGTCGAGTCATGAATTCGAGAACTGGTGACATTAAGGACTCACCGTGTAGAGGAGCTGATGCACGTTGAATCTGCTGTGGCTCACTGTCCTCACATTGGCGTGGTGTTTTAAAGAGTGGGATGTGTTAGGTGAGGTGTCGCCCTTGTCACTTGACCAAGGTTCAAAATTACGAGACAAATTACCAATAGCCTTTGTATTTGATTCAGAGTGCTTAAACATCAGCCAAAGAGATTCTTTCATCAATAGCTCAACATTTAAAATGGCTGTACATGAAAAAGTGGTTGACTCATTACAATTAATTAAAAAAAACCCTTTTCAGCATACATTGTTTGAAAACTCTTTATATTGTCAAATCCATTATTTTTTAGGACTATTAATATTTTATCGTTGGTCATCAATGATTTCGACAAGGTATGCAGCAAAGCATATTTTATCCAAATATAAATGTAAAGGAAGTTTTATATACTACCTAGAGGAAGGAAATCACTACCTGCTATTATATAAATATAAAGTGTTGCATACCATTACTATATATATATTGAAGCTAATAAAAAGTCACAAATATTTATCCTAGATCTTAGTACGATTTGAAAAAAGTGGCATTCACGTATTTGCTTAAAAAAAAGTTAAGAAGGGTTAGTACAGCGTAATTTTTTTAATGTATAGAATAGAATAGAATTATTATTGTTTAGAATAAAATCAAATATTACGGTTTTTTTTAATGGAAATTTGTGTTCACACACAATTTATAAGAATTATTATCTTCTCTCACCATGCTTAGGTTGCATGGCATATTTGGAACAAATCAATGCTTTGAAACCATCGAGCCTTTATAGAAAAAACTGTAAAAATACGAAACTGTTTAAAATAATGTTCAAAAATTATTATGACTTAGCTACAAACTTAATTATTATTATTTTTAGAGTGATATAGATAAGACTCATTCGATAGATTTACTTAATTATTCAAAGTGTATATTCAGCGAGTGAGACTATTAACGTCGCACTATAAAGCAGCATGAGGACTATTGGCAAAGGTTCTCGTAATTTTATACCTCGGTCAAGTGACAAAGACGACACTTGAGGCGGTATCCCCCTCTCCAAAATATCACACTGTAACGGGTATATCCACGTTCCTCCTTCTAATACTCTCGCGGAAAATGTTTCTTTAAATATTATTCAATTGAAAACTTCCTGCCGAAGAAGAAGACGCTGTCTATGTAAATTATGTCGTGTATTTAAGCATTAGCTTTCGGGTTCGACGAGAGAGAGAAATGTTAAAAGCTAAATGGTAGCAGTAAGGATTAACGCAAGGTAATAGAAAGCTAGACGAAAGTGTTCAGTAGATTATATGCTTAATATTTATGATTGACGATTTGTCAATTGAGTCGGATTAGCGTTAGCTTAAAGTAAGTTATTAAATTTATAACAAAATTTACTTATATCATCTTCCTCGCTCATGCTCCCTTGTTAGTTTATGGTGCATTTCCTAATCTTGGGTTGTTCAAGTTTGTTAGGTTGTTGGAGACTTGTAAATAAATTGTGTTTGTTTTGACTATGGTTAGTCTTCCTTCTAACTCTCGTACACTGATGGTTGGGGAAACCCAACCTTCAGAGCACCAAAGGGAGGATTTTGAGCCACGACAAATTTGACGTACATCAGCCCTCAACACGGCGGGTCTTCAGTGGTTCCAGGACTCGAATCCATGACGAGTTCATGACACAACCACAGGGCCACGACGGAGTATGTCCAAGAAAAAATCATGTAACATTACACAATCTAGTATAAATACGAAATGCAGTCAAATACTCAAAATGAATGCATGATTATATTTATCAAATATACACGGAAACTGGAAAATAATCAGAAAATTTGAAATGATTTTAATAGCTCCCTAATATAATAAACCTTAAATACTCTAATACAATGGTATGTAATTCAAAAGCATCTGTTTCATTGCACGATGAACAAAAATAATAAAAAGGTTTATCAAATTATTGATTCAACAAGTCTTACAATAAGCTCCTACGATAATAAATAAGTCAAACCACAGTATTTCAAAAAAAAAAAAAAAATCTAAACATATTGAATTTATCATTTTATTTTTATAATAGAAGCTCATTATAGAAAGAAAACCACTTGTTACGCAACAACGATATTAGCAAGCATTTTAAATACATCAGTAAAAATGCTAATGTTGACAAAAAAACCTGTTGCGCCGCCGGTTAAATTCAAATGAAGATCTAGAAATCAAACATACACGTTTGGGTACTATCGTCAAGAAAAGAAATCAGATAAAGATTAAACTCCAGTAAATTTTTTTAATGGATAGCAAAGAATCATTTTTATCTATAGCATATTTTAAACAATTATTATCACATATTTTTATTCCTTTCTTGTACAATAGCTCATAGTTTGCCGTAATTCAAAGGTATAAATATTCCTCAGGCAGTTTTGAAAACTCTTACACTTAGGATATCTGCAATACTTTTCTACAATACATGTCTTTGAAGGTGAGTGTAAGTATAACAAACTCTAATATATATATTAAGTAAATATTGTAACGGGCCCTGTTCGCAATCCTTACTAATCCTCTAGGGAATATTCTATCAATGACGTTACATAATTATGAAACCGCTTTCTATGAAGGGACCGTGATTTATGCTAATGAGAGTTGCTATTTAAAGTCAAGTGAAGAGGGAAGTTGGTGATTGTGTTGTCGTGCTGAAGCTAAAGTATTAGTGATAGAATAATAGAAGCTCCCGGAGTTCAAGTAAAAGGATCAGACGTGTCAGTTTAGGATGATTAGTATTGCTACGAATTTATCTTTAAGATAAGAATTATATCAATTCTTATAGATATTTGCTAATTAGTCTGACACCTCCCCTGGTTTAGGTCAAATTTAGATAGTGATTTGATAGTCATAATAAAAGTATTGGTTTTATAAATATGTCTCATTCTTTGGTGTATTCTAACACAACCGCGGGCCAGAGTTCGCGACAGCATGATACATTTCTATTAAAATATATTGTTTTTAAATAAATTATCAAAAAAGTAATAGTTAAATTATGAATAATATTTAAATTCTTATTAAATAATCATTAAATAATTTTTAGAGGGACAAATATGCTTAAAATAAGAATGAACACATATTTATTTTTTAAAAATATTAAGTCCCTATTTTTCTTCAAGTTACAAAAATAGGAAAAAAAAAAAATTACTCATTTTTTTTAAAAATTCATCTCTTTTTGTCGTATATAGTAACTTTTTCACTGTCAAATGGTGTAGGAATTAAAGAGTTCTATTCTGAAAAGGGTACTTATCTCCGAATCAGAATTAACAGATAAATTTAGAAGATTGGAATTATACATAAAAAAACAGAAAAAAAGTGAAAATGATAAAAATATAAATAAGCTGCATAATTTGCTTGATAAATCTATGATGAGCAGCTTAGTAGGTCAGTGCTCTCTTTCGGAAATCAAGATGTAGACAAATCCTCTCCAGTGGGCGTGAAAAACGAGTGACCAAAGAGTGAAGTGTTTAGAATGAAAGTTGAAAACCCAAAATTGCAGTGAAAAAGAATGGGGAAACAATATAAAATTAAATTTTAGAAGCCATTTGATCAGATGCGTTAAAAATGTTCACAAAAAGAAAAGTACAATTGTATGTAGAAATACATTACAAGTTTCTGAGGGGTCTTAAAGCGAGCTGCAACACTTTGATGGAAATCAGGTGAAGTAAAGAAAATTTTTTACTAACTATGATTTAAATTAATAGAAAGAGGGGCAGTTATCAGATTCCAGGGGGAAAGCGAGTGGAATCTGTCAAGAAAGATAATTGATTGCTGGGGAGAAAAACTAACAATGGTGTAAACACATCATTAAAATTTTGAAAAATAATTTAAAAATAGAAAAATAGAAATTAAAAAAAAAATTAAAAGTTTTGAGAGTTTCTTTAAAGCTTATCCACAAGAATGCAGTTAACAACGATCGGTGAATATGCAACCAATTAAAAGCCTTTGAGCGAAGATTTGAGCCCTGCGATTGGCTACACCTTCAACGCTTGCTACCTTGGTGTGAATGAGCATTTAATGTTGTGTTATACGGAACTGCTCAATACTTATGAAAAAAATCCATTTTGATAACGTCTCGTTCGGCTGCATGTTCGGTCCAAATTTCTTTGCATACGAAATTTCATTACGATTGGGCAGCTCCTTCTTGGTGTGACGATTTTTGTTTTTTGTTTTTTGTTATAGAGTGTATGCTAAAGCCCTACTCAAGAGGAGCATGAAGGTTATTGGCAGTGAAACTCGTATTTCTCCACTATAGATTTTCACTTCTTTATCATAGATTTTTTGAGGCCCAATTCCATTTAACGCGTGGTAAATCATTATTCCAGACTACAGATTTAAGCTGAAACCAGAACTCGGACATGTGGATCAACTTGAACGTTACTGGCCACAAGCATACAGCCATAATCATTCTGTTTCCACCCCCACTCATTTCGTATACTTCTTAAGCTCCCGACTTTACCCTTGAGAGTGTCTAACTTCCGATAATTTCGACTCTTTTGTGGATTTAATTATAGTTTATAGTTTATGATATTTTACTGTTACCATGCTAGATAGCTTGAGAGATTCAATTTTAGCTACACTTTTCTTATGGTACAAGAATAACTTCTCCTCGCTAAATATTTCAATCGTAGGCTAAGTTGCTCACGTAATGCGGTGAAGAAGGAAACTTCAAGTGAAATTTAGCTTCAAATGCCCATTATTAGAGATTAAAAGCACGTAATATAGATCTTATGAGACTTAATGAGACCCCAAGCCTGACTTTCAAATTAAGAGAGATTGTGACTCTAACCCAACCTTTTAAGAATAATAGCTGCTGTGACACACAAAACAACAAGAAATACCTATGCATACAAATGATCAAATTAGTGTATTTATCTACCTGTCCCTGTTTAAGAAGAGCTACGAAGATGTGATCAATTATAATTTAAGTAATTAAAAATTAACTTATCTGAAATACTTGCAGAAATTCAGAACAGTTGTCCCCAGAAAATGAGAGAAGCGTCAGCGTTTATGATGGGTCTCGAATCCGTCTTTCAATAAAACTCCTTCAAGAACTTTTCAAAATGAACTTCACCATCCAAACCAATAAGTTCCTAGGCTTAAGCAGTGAAGTTCTTAGTTGAAGAATCCAATTTTCAAAGTGAAAATCTACAGAATGCTAATCGCTTACTTCTCAACTGTGTAAAGCTGTATTTCCACATTTATCTTTCTCTCCCACTATTTCCCTTTTATATCTAAGAATTAGTTTGCATAATCTGCTTATACAGCAAGGAGGTAGTAGTTACTCTCTTAGTAAAACTTAGAATATTACATCGTGTAGTTTAAGAAGGAACTTCACATAGCCCACTAAAAAAAAGCATTAAGCAAATTACCGCTTCCAATTAAAAGCTACTTAAGACCTCTTTATGCTAAAAAAAAACTAATTTATTTGGGGACCAGAAATAAAAGTTTTTCTTCAACCAATGCAATATACAATAAAAAATATTTCATATGCCATGAAGAAAGAAAAAAAATTAGATTTTCCCAACTAACTAAAAAGTAATCTTGATATTCTTTACAATAAAATGAGTTTTTTATTTTTTATTTTTTTGAAAACAAGAATAAGCCACATTTTTGAGCAAAAATTGGAAACAAGAATTGAACACTTATTTTCTAAATAAACTAATTTAAAAATTAGACAAAAAAACTTTGAGTACTAAAAGGTTTTTAATTTTTAGTTGTATTTTAATTATATAAATTTAGTATTTAAAACTTTAAGTAGCTGAAATTCGATTTTAAAAACAATTTTTTATAATTTTAACAGACAACTTTTTTCCAGCAATAAATCAAAGGCAAATAACTAGACATTACTCTATTGCACATTAATAATAATGTTTCTTCAAAAATATGTTTTTAATTAAGAATAACACTGCACCCAAAATAAAAATACTTCTTCAACTCCACAATACTCACCTTAAAGTTTCAAAATAACGCGTAAAATTATGATAATCATTTTTTAAAAGAATGATTTTATCAAAAACAGCTTCCATTTAATATTCATATAAAAATGCAGAACAAATGATTATTATTATTAAGCCATTTTGTCATCTTAAATGCCCGCCCATCTTTAACTGAGAAAAAAAAATCAACTGTAGTCATAATTAACTGAATAGTGAAGTACTCGTAATTAGTGAAAACAGAGATTTCCTTTTCAAATATTTTAATAATTCGTGATGAACGCACTAGTAAATGGAATTTTTATACCAGAAATAGGAACTAAAATTATAATTTTCGTTACTATTTTTGATCCTGTAAAAGCTTCTTAGAATTTTCAATTACATTACAAGTAATTAAAATCTTTTAATTTTTGCTTATAGTTTTATTGAATACAGTTTTGTAAGGAACTGATTACTTAGCATTCAGAGAATTCTATTTTAATGAAGTTCTTCAGGAAGTATTAGATATTTTTCATTTGAATACAAAGCTATTTCATTAGTGTTCTTTAAACAGAGAGAACTTTCCCGGAATAGTCAATTCCATTACCATCCATTTAAACTTTTAGGAATTAAATGTTTAAAATCCCTTCCTCTCTTGTTGATAAAAGGTTCTTCGAAATACTTCTGAGGAGCTGTAGGTAATCATAAAAAGTCAAAGATATTATTTTGCAACATCACGTCCTTATACTGCATTTTTACTAGACAAAATTTCCTCAGAAATTTACCATTTTTTAAAAAAATTCTACATTTAATTCAATAAATTAAATGATTCTGATATTTCTTTTACTCTGACTTCATTACTGAACAAACCATATTATATATTTTAATGTATAAGTTTCTGTTGTGTTGCGTCTTGGCTTAGGATTTTTCGTCTGAATATTTTTTTAAAAAATTTTTTTAGAATCTTTTTTTTATTCTGAAAATTTGTGCTTTTTTTCTCTTCTGATTTTGCTCCTTTGAAAAATTCCAGCAAAAAGTTCAGAACATGCAATTCTTTAATTTTTAAATTAGGTAAATATTTTACTATTATTCATCATATAGTATAATATTTCTAATTGGAAAACTTATGTGATATTAAAAAAGCTAGTGGTTGTTTTTGTCGATGTAACGCTATCAGTATTGATGTCTTATTTGCAATTAAAAACCTTAAGCAAATGAATAAATTATTTGAAATGAGTTTTCTGCAAACATTATTTAAGTTTATCAGACAAATGTAGATCGTGACTTCTATTTCTCTCTATGAATACAGCTCTAGCCGCCCGTTCGGTATAGTGGTCAGTGAAGCTGACTGCTGTGCCGTAGGGACTGGGTTCGAATCCCGGAGAAGGCATGGATCTTTGTGTTGTAATCCTTTCTTCTGACTGTGTTGTATGCCCCCGTGATATACATTGTGTGGGGCACGGGGTTTATAGATGTTAAAAAAAATACAGCTCTAAAACATAATAGTATGTTTTACAGTAAAAATATTTTCGCAAAGCTTTTATACCGGTGTCTCCTATCCTTATTTCTCTTTAAAAAAGGTATTTTACTTTTAAAAAAAATCTTTTTACTAAAGCATAAATAATGAAAACTGTTGATCTATAATATAATTCGTAGCTACTTACTTTCAGACATAGTTTGATCGTTGTCCTTTTTTTCATTATTGAATCTTTTCTGAAGTGGTTTTACAAAATCTATTGATCCAAGAAAATTGCAGCTATTTTAATTCCAGACTTTACACAGCACTATAAAAATCATTAATTCATAGAAACAGTTATGAAAAAAATGTGTCTAGCAGAATATTTATTCTTTCTTTTTTTAGTCTTATTTAGCTTTTACTGATGTCAGTCTAAAAACAATAGAATCTCTGATTTTTTCCGAGCAGAAAATATACAAATAATATTTATGAACAGAAATTCAGCTTTTGTTAATAAGTTCAATCAGCGAATTCTGCAGATGAGTTCTTTGAGAGTTAAACTTGATTATGAAAGCTTGCAGTTCCAATAGATATTAAATTCATAAAATTATTTCACAATATTCTTTAAAGTTATGAAGAAAATTTACCGCTTTTACGAAATACTTATTTTTTTAAAGAGTGTAATTATATAAACTTACTGCAATTTCAGTTTAAGCAACTGAAATGAATTTTTCAAAATGAATTTCATGGGTGAATAAATTGATGAATTCAGTGTAATTAATTTCAAAATCAATTAATTATATTTGAAGACGGATTAATTCTAGCAGGGCGGATCTTACAAAAATAAATGAAGTTTAGACCATCAAAAGAAGGATTTATACAAAAAAAGTAGTTACTGAAGTGTGAAAAACGTGTTGATACTTGTATTGAAATTTTATACATGTAAAGCCCCCCCCAAAAAAAAAAACTCTTCAAAGTGGAAATGAGAATAGAGTTTCTTAAATTCACTATAATCTGCTTTTATTTTAATTTTCACTTTCAGTTTATATTGCTTTTAACATTTTTTAACACTTTCCTCATTTGGAAAAGCTACAGAGACGAAAGTTTTTGTTATAGTTATGCTTATGTGAAATCCTAATTTATACGCTTACTATTCTTTGCCTATAGCCCTTCCGCATTTGCAACTCTAGCAAGATTGATTTCTTGGAAACTTCAAGAAATTAAGTTTAACATGAAAAAAAAATCTTTAAAAAGTGAATTAAGTTAAAAATATTCTTACTGAATGTGCGAATGATGATCCTCTGATTAAAAATATATATCGAGATATTAGAAATTATAAACTGTGTAGAATAAAAAATGCAAGATTTTCTGGTTTAATCAATCTATGAAATTGGTAAGTTAAAACAAAATAATGTGAAAGAATATGTCATAATAGTAAAATCTGAAATCGCACATAAAAATAAAGTTTAGTGAAATAAAATCTGAAATATACGCCTAAGCTATTTGACTCTTTATTATTGTCAATGTGTGCAAGATAAAAACAATATAAGCAATATAAGAAACTACTGTAAGAGACAAACATCAAAATTAAAATAAATGCCACAGATAGTTTATAGATAATCATAGGATTCCTCAATCAAAGTATCCAGCTTCAGTTGTTTGTTTAAGGTATCCGACTACCTTAAAATTGTGAATTTTGCCAAAAATTGACAATTTTGTATGATTTTATTTTATAAGCCATCTTATTAGCTTTATAAAAATACCAAGTTTATTACTTTCAGTTCACTATAACAAAAACTACAAGTGTTTTAGTAAAAACAGATGCCATTACTTTAAGCAAGATATGTCATACTTTAAAACACGTTTTACTCGAAATGTGTTTTTTTTTTAAAATGCTCAAACATGAATAGCGATTGCTAAAAAGGTTTTGAAAATAATTAATTGAAATTTTTTTGTATGTTCTGTATAATAGTAGAAGTCTTGTAACCTTCAGATTTATCAAATTATGTATTATTACAAAATTTACAGTCCCTTATGTTAATATAATCACTGTTTTTTTAAGTAGTTTCATATAATAACTTTTATAAAATGCTCTATAGTTTTTGGAAAAATTAAAATATATCTTATCCTCAAGGTCATTTCAAAAATGAATAACGTAGCAACACATCAGAAATGAAAAATTGTTCATAAGCCTTTGGTACAAAATGGGCCACGTTTATGTTATTATTGTAAATTTTTCCCATTTCCCACCCATTTTAGTAATAATATAATTTTTTTCTTCTTCTTAATTTTAGCATATTTTTCTTAAAATCTAGTAAAAAAAATCTAAAAACCACAAAAAAAAAAAAAAAAAAAAAAAAAAAATCCCTATATTTTTCCATTTTTTTAAAAAAAAGTTGTCGCAAGTAGTCGGATACCTTAAGCAAGAAAACGTCTGATAAAAATGTTGCACATTGTAAATTCCCGATATACGTTACAATACGTTTAATCATTATTACGAGTAGAAAGACTAAAATTCCCACATATGTATGGAAAATTTTTTTAACGTATGAAAGTTCACTTTAGGTTTACTTTACAGTAAAATCCGGAGTATAACGCGCACTTTTAACACAAAAAATGAGGTCGAAATGAACGGGTGCGCATTATATGCCGGGTATAGAAATGAGAGCTTCAAAAATAAAGAAAAAAAAAGAGATGCGCGTAAAAAAATTAAGACTTCTACAAAGATCGGAATGTTGTTAATTTAAAAGAAATGTCACTCTTTTTATGAACTTAAAGGGTTGTTTTTCTAGAAATTTTCTATTTTTCAAAATCCTTAGATAATACCCCGAATAAATGGTTAAAACATAATTGCATTGCTAAAGTACATTGCAGGTTCCTTCGTAAAAAGGGGGTGCGCGTGATGTACCTTAAAATTAAGAAATGCAGCCTATAAGTACAGGTGTGTATTATACGCCGGTTTTTACGGTTTCGTTAAACCAAATATATACATTCAAGAGCTAAAACATTATGACCACCCCTACATTTTGCAATGAACTCGCCTGGATGACGTGGAAGGCACGTGATCAGGTGGAAGTGGTATTTAACTGCTGCTGGAGAGCCTGAAGAATCATTCTTTCACTTACTTCTGTGTGTGATGGGAAAGGCTGCGGATCTAAGCGACTTTGATAGAGGGCAGATTGTAATGGCTCCAAGGCTCGGAACAAGTATTTCCAAAACTGCATGACTCGTGGGTTGCTCGCTATCTACAGTTGTTAGTACTTATGCAAAGAGGATGAATGACGGTGAAACCAGCAGTAGACGACATGGTGTTGGACGTCCACATGCTATCATAGAAAAAGGTCCACGGAGACTGTCTCGGATGGTGAAGCAAAACCGGAGCCAGACAGTGGCTCAGCTGACAGCCCAATACAATGCAGGGCCTAGAAGAATAGTATCGGAGCACACTGTTCAGTGGACACTGTTGGATATGGGGCTACGCAGCAAACGTCCCACTCGTGTGCCTTTGCTAACCAAGCGTCATCGCCAACTGTGCCTGCGCTGGGCCCGGGAACATCGCGACTGGTCCATGGATCAGTGGGAGAGAATTGCCTGGTCAGATGAATCACGGTTTATCATTCATCACGCCAATGGCCGTGTCAGGATACGCCGTCTTCCAAGCGAACAGTTGCTCCCTCAATGTACAGTAGGTCATACACAGGCCGGCGGTAGTATTATGCTTTGGGACACGTTCTCTTGGGCGTCTCTGGGACCCGTGGTTGTGGTAGAGCAGACATGAATGCTACACGGTATCTGAACATCATTGCGGACCAGTTGCACCCTGACATGGCCTCTGTTTTTCCAGCTGGAGATGGAGTTCCAACAGGACAACGCCCCGTGTCACAAGGCTAAAATTGCGTTGGAGATGCTGAATTCCAGTTAATGTCCTGGCCGCCTAACTCACCGGATCTCAATCCGATAGAACACATTTGGGATGTCATGCGACGGCAGCTCAAAGACCGCCAATTCGCAATATCTCGGATTTGCGTGACTGTTGCTTAAACATCTGGTACAATCTGCCTCCGGCCATCTACCAAGGACTTGTGGCATCCATGCCAAGGCGAGTTGAAGCTGTGTTGCGCGCCAAAGGAGGGCCAACTCGTTATTGAGAGGTGGTCATAATGTTTTGGCTCTTGAGTGTATAATTTACAGAAAATAGTTCCATGGTTAAAGTGTTTTTTTATAAGACGGGTAAACAAAATTGTCAATAAGTCCTTTGATATTAATTCTTAACGTCGCACTTTGAAGCATCAAGAGAACCATTGACGAAAGAACCCTTCGTTTTGGACCCCGAATGTAATTCAAAATGACGAGGTCGATAGCGCAAATGGCACCCCACTCTCCAAACTTAAACACTACGTCAATGTGAGGATTTGAGTCTTGACAGATTTAACGAGCATCAACCCCACTACACGGTGGGTCTTTAGTGGCACCAGGACTCTACTAAAGCAAGCCGGCCACAAGTTTGCGACCATGATCCCGGTCATTACTGCCTTAAAAAGTTCTTCGTAGATTTTAATCTAAATTCTTTTTACTCTAAATAAAACACAATATCTTGTCAGACATCCATTAAAAAAGAAAGAAACTAAAACCTTACATAACGTGATTTACAGAATTATATGGGAAGAGAGGAATGTCGTATTACCACTGAAATTTGCTTCTCTCTTGTCAAATTGAAATAACAGCGAGAAACGAATTCCATGAACTAACAATGAACTTCGTTTTCGCGCACGAGTGAGCGAAGCGATAGAACACGACCAAAATTTCATGAATTAGAAGTGTGAAATTGATAGTCTCTTGACTCGCGCCATCGACCACGTACTTTAAATGTGTAGTAAGAGGATCGTGTCACTAGGCAAAACACATTCATTGGCATTTAGTTGTACTTTTGCTTATACCACATAAAACTTCGATTTCTTTCCATTATTTCAAAACCGGGTTTGAATTTGAGATCGGTTAAAAAAACAATATTTTTCGACTCGTTGTGATTAATTCAACACAAGACATCCTAACTTGCCATCAAGGACTTAGAACAGCCCTCGAGAAAGACATTCAACTAGGCCGTTTTTTTATGTAATAAATCAATTAATCAAAGGAAACTATTTGTAGTGTCTGACGGTCGACCCCATGACGACTTTGCTTGTTAAAAGTCAGTTATTGGAAATAAGTTTGGCATCTTTACAATACAGCAACCTGAAAGCTATTGGCGACTAACTTCATCATTCTGAGCTGCATACAATTGATTAGAATGGCAAACGTGTTAGAACTTCATTCTTTTATTTTTACAACTTACCATACGAGGATTTTGAGATTTTGTTTCATATTTAATGTGAGGGTGCAGTCACAATTATCAGGCACAAAGGATCCTTCCTGCAATGAGAACACGAACACACGATTGGATGTGGACTGTTTGTGGTGTTTATCAATTTATCAGGAATAACGAACTGTAAATAAAAATAATCAAAACAGTTTAAAAAAGGCATCCAATTTTGTACTACTGAATCTTGTATCCAGTTTTGTCGTTGGGCCCACCAATTTCGCCACGCATCCGTATGCTACAGTGTCCTGAGAAGACGTAATAATGGTCGCCAAGCAGACAGTCCCTGTTACTCCAGACGTCGTCACACTCTTACCCTGCTATAAGCAAGACTACTTACAGACTCAAGGTCCATGATGTCGCTGATACATTCTTACAAAGCTGGAATTACAGCATGTCTGTCATCTTGAGTGTTAATGGTAGGAGAGGATTGAGATCCAGCATTGACATACAGTATGACCCTCCTGAATTCATTGATTCCATATTCGCATCCTAGTCGCTAGATTCCGACCAATGCGAACGATAAACCCCAGTCTGGATAGGCCTGCCATATCGAATTCAGATATTGACTGGTTGTCATTTTTCTCCTCTTATACGTGGCTTCTCACAAATAACTCCAACATTCAAATGCGATTTTTGAATGAGAAACTCGCTTTTACACAGAATTTCAGAAACCGTTTCTCTATCCTGCGTCGTTCGATTGCGCATAATAAGGCATGGATCAAGCCTTTATTCTTCCCAAAGCTGCGTAATATTTTTATGTACAAATTTGGTGTAGGTATATTTGAGTATAAATTATTGCAAAATACATTTGTGAAAAATATTTGAATTAGAATGTGAGAGATGTTAAAGATTTTGAGATATTATCTATTTCTATCTCAGTTGGGAGGAAAATAATTCCAAAATATAATTTCTAATTTTTAATTTGTTGTAATGCATTTTAGTAAAATAGCGGGAAATATTATTTTACTTTATTTTCTTTAGAGGTAATTTTGATTACAAAAGAATATGTTTGGGATAAATTATATTTAATAATGAGAATATTAGAAGAAAAATCTTCTAAATTTTTTTTTAATCCAACCAATGATGCTAGCTTAGGTGTCAACTTCGATCATGGTTCAAAATTACGAGGTCCGTCTCCAATAGCCCTCGTTTTGCTTTACAATACATCGTAAATTAAAATCAAATCAAATCACAAACTTCAAAAACATACAAATTTTCATATACTTTCAGAAAAAAAAAGGAGACTCGACATCCTAGATCGTAAATAATTTTAGACAAAGCTATCCAACAGAACTATTGAAAGAGAATAGTATTTATAAAGCACAATTCACATCTTAAATTTTATACACTAGAAACACTTTTAATGTGTATTTAATTAGTTTTTATCTTTAATTTTAAAACTTTTCTCACATATATATATTTATTTGAATTACAATGTATCATATCATCACAACATTGGACTTTTAGCGATGAGGCCTTATACTTTCAATTGATAATCACATGTGCAACAACCTGATAGCGGTTGTTGGTGTTTTGGGTTTCGAGTAAAGATCAGCCATAACCAGTTTCAAACTCAGATTTATTATCTTACTGACATAAACCAGACAACTAAAGGTAGGAAATGCACTACGCAACTAATTGAAAGAGCAATCACATGGCTTAAGGATACTTAACATAGGAGTATAATCTACTCCACTTACTCTTGGAGTTAATCTACTCCACTTACTCTCTTACTCTGGACTTCTACGCTAAACTTCACCGTAAATCTCTTACTTGCACGACCTATGGTCGTAATTCTTAAGCTCAATCTTATAACTTATTCTCCAATTATCAATAATTGACCATCCCGCAACTAACTATCGACTCTCCATTGACTAACTTCGCGTACCTAAATGCTCACGTTTAAATATAACAACTTACTTGCATAAATCAAGTCTTCTTCTTTAGGGGAAAGTTTTCAATAGAACATACAGTTAAAAAGATATAAATCTACACCAAGAGAATTAGCTGAAGGTTCGCAAATAGGCCCGTAACACATGGACTAGAATGACACTTTATCTGATATGGCATTGTCTTTTTTTTCAATTTAGCTGATATAACGTTCGCTTAATTTAATATTTTTCCAAAATATTGGCTAAGGTTATTAGCAACCTAAAAATTAATTACACTGCTAGCCACACAAAATGCAACACCAAGACGGACCAGAGATATCACAGCGAAATTTATTTGACAGGTAACATGTTGTACAAAGATCAAACGGTTTAAATTACAACCTCTTCGACGAGTGGATGATGACAAAATCTGTAGTTAGTGTAGCGGCCATTGTTGGCTATAACCGCAGCCACACGCTTCTGCGTATAATCAAAGAGGCTTTGGATGTATCCTTGAAATACAGCAGACCATGCGGCTTAGACATATTGCTAAATTTTGATCTTGTGTAGCAGCGGGTGGTGTATCCTGGGTTAGTCGTGCAAGCATGGACCATGCACTTTCGATTGGGAGAACAAGCAGGCCAAGGAAGCAATTCAATCTGATGGGTATAGAAGAACTCTTGAACATTGCGTGCCACGTGTGGTAGCGCAATATCCTGTTGGAATATGGCTGATGGCAAGGGCTGAATGTATGGGAGGACCACGGACTCCAACACCTCAGGCATGTAGCGCTGGCTTTGTTCAGAGTACCGGCAATGCGTACCATAGGGATGTGGCAGTGAAATCCAATACCACTCCAAACCATGATACCGAATGCAGGTCCAGTGTGACGATGCATAACGCAACAGTTCAGCTGCCTTTCACCACAGTATCTCCAAATTCAAATCCGACCATGGTGATGTTGCAGGCTGAAGTGGGATTCGTCAGTAAACACAATGTCGTTTCATTCCGTTGTCCCTGTCCGCTATTCATCGTATCATTGGTGGCGCAAACGCCTGTAGTTCCTAGTTAAGGGTAAACGAAGCAATGGACGCTTTCCGGACATTCCACTCTGTTACAAATGACGTCGAATGGTACGAGTGGACACTGAATGATGCGTAACAGATTGAAGCGGTTGTGCTATGGTTCGTGATGTGGTGGCGCGATCCATCACTGTCATGCACACAATCCATCTGTAATCACGAGCAGTGGTGCAACGATGTGGGTGCGATAGGCCCCGTCGTTTCCTCCTGCATCCAGCGATAACAGATCCGCAACGCAGTTGCTTGGTTGCGTCCAACACGATGACCGATTTCTCTGAAGGATAATCCTCAATCCCTATAGGCTACTATTCTTCCTAGGTTGAATTCAGAAACTTAGTCAAAAGACACTCAATGTCTTCCACGAGGCACATGTAAACAGCTTACGCCAAAAAAGGCACGAAAAAACAATTGCCGTGCTTCAAATCGCCAATGTGTTCTTCCTTATAGCGCTTGCGAGTGGCACTACGGTCGCCCGGGTTGTGCGTCTGATCTATATTGCTAATGACTTGCATATTTCATGGCCGACAACGCATGATGTAAATTTCACATAGTTTGCTTGTTTCCTTCAGGGTGTTGCATTTTGTGTGGCCAGTAGTGTTGTTGATATTATTTACTTAGGTAAATAGTTTGTTTTAGCTTATAATGATAAAAAAAAATAAGGATGACATGGAAAGTTTGTACCGTTCCTAAGTAAATAGACATACTATTTTTTTGTTATATGATTTCGTACTTCTTATTTGATCTAAGAATGTAGATAATTTAATGTCGATTTTTAATGTGTAGTCGTTCTTTGGAATAAGTATATATAAAACAGATGGAAAGCGAATCAATGTATTGTCAAATCCAAGCAGAAGTTAACAAACAAAATTTTGGTTAAGTAGTATTAATTACCATTTGGCGAGAAAGACAGTGATCAGGCAAGTTGGCGGGAACTCAAACTTACGCATTCGTTTGCTCGCAGTTTTAATCGAAAGGGTGAATCAGAAGAGGTAACATTCCTAAATATACATACGTCAAGGTAAATATTTTGTTAAACATTGTAAAATCTCACGATTTCTTTCGTGTGATTCTTGCTTCAGAAAACAAAACTGTGAATTTTTTATATGATTTCATCTAACAGCCAATATTGTCTTTTAGAAGAATAATATGGTCACGATCTCAAGTCTCATAGCCAACTGAATAGCCGGTCTTGGTGAAATTGAATTTTGAACCCTTCACGGGTTCAAAATTCAATTTTACCAAGACCGACGTGTGGAAGAATGGGGAATAGGTTTCACAGAGATGAGTCTGGGAAATATGAATAGTGAAATATACAACACAATCCTTTGAAAAAGGCCTCTTTCCCACCAAAATAAATAAATAAGTAATTCGCTAATAACCCCTAGAATGGTTCTTCGAAAATATTAAGCAAGTCCAATGGTTTTTTATGAAAAAAACTTTTATAAGAAAACTCAAAAATTTTTTTTCTCATTTAATGATTCAATTAAAAAGACCCATACGTTTACCTATTCACTTAATTACGATTAAGTATTTTGAGAAAATATTACTTTAGGCTTCAAATCGCAAGAAATAATTAAAATTTTTAATAAAAAAATGTTGACATATTAAACTACTCAAAAAATGAACTGTTTAAAAGTCTTTTGCATTTAATTTAAACATATTTTAAAGAACTTTCTTACATAAGTTCACGAATGTCTAACAGAAATAAGAGGATTTTAGCATTTTGACCCTAGTGCCCTTGTTGATTATAGTAAAAATAACATAGATGAATCGATTTATTATATTACATTTTCATTTTATTACTTTTAATATCCCTCCCCCGAAAAAAGACTCATAATAAGCCATAGACCTGTCGACATGAAGATAAAATTTCAACTAATTCCCACACACCCTTTGGGAGGATTTGTATACACATAGTTAATATTTTTCAGCATCATTCTCACATTCTATTATCTCTAAGAGAATCGCGATTTGAACCAGTAACCTCTGGTCTTTTTGTAGGCAGTCTTCCTCCTTCCAGGCAGAGAGATTCCTTGTGTGTGTGTGAATTTGTTTTTAAAATAATTACAAACCAAGACGGCTTTACCATCAAGTCATCACGATCCTCTCTTAGGTTCAAGTGTTTGATGAAATTTCCAGAAAAAACGCTTACGTGGCCAACTCTAAACGGATAAGAAAGATATTTAAGGAAAGGTAAGAAAAATGGGTTTTGAAAAGTGAAAAATGGACAAAAAATGATTAATTTTTCAATGATCATTGAGAGAAAAATAAGAGATAATGCGACAGTTTGCGGAGATTTTGATATAATGATCTTGGAATTTTTAAGGAAAAGAAAATATATTAAAAATAGAAAGTGTGTGTACCAAATGAACTGGTTGCTCACAAGAGGAAGTATGTAAAATGGAAACCGGATTTATTTCCCCTTCTGGGTCTTTTATCAAGTAAGGAAAAAATAAGTTTTAAACGTTAATATATATATGTATATACATTTTTAGAGGAAATCAAATAGGAATTAACTGGGGTTTTTTAAAACTATCTGATATAGTAATATTATATACGCTTAGTTGAAAAAAATCATTTCTTGAGCTAATAAAAATCTTTTTTATACAATATTTTGATTTACTTTTCTAAAAATTTCGCTCATTTTCGTATTAAGGCAAGTGGGTACTATTTTTACAATTTTTTTAAAATTTATAAAATTTAGTTTTAATTGTATTTAATAAAGGTCATTATTAAATAAAAATTCCATACAAAAATTTCAAATTTGTTGCGAAATGTTCGTAAAATTTAATTTTTTTTAAAAGATTTTTAACATTTTTTAAATCTCTAAGGCTTTTTTAAATATGTATATTTACTTTCGCAATTTTTTTTAAAAGTACCTAATAACATACTACATAAAACTGTGCATGGTTTTTTTTATGCTGCAACTCATTAATTTTATATTAATTTTTTCGTTGTGAAACATACCAAAATTCTCGAAAAAGCAACAATTTTGATTTTGAGTTTTTTAAAAAAAATTACTACGTATCTTAGAACTAATTCCGTACACAATTTCACAAAATGTACATTTTAGAACATTTA
Organism: Trichonephila clavata; assembly: GCA_019973975.1. Taxonomy (NCBI): domain Eukaryota; kingdom Metazoa; phylum Arthropoda; class Arachnida; order Araneae; family Nephilidae; genus Trichonephila; species Trichonephila clavata. Next base: position 481,485 of record BMAO01010854.1, read on the forward strand.
AAAAAAATTCACATTCCTACTTCGATTATCAAAAAAGCCTAAGGGTTTTAAATGATAGTATATGATCAAAAATTCCACATGGAGGAATATCAATTTGAAGTTTTCATTCCATGAATAGCATGATATAATATTCATCGAATAGTCTGAAACTTTAATGAAATGTTATTTAGCTTATTTAAAAACTGCTTACAATAAGAAACTGCAAAAATGTGGAACAATTAAACAGTTTACTGGCATAATGATTACATTGAAAACAAATGAAAGATCAATATTTCATAAAACTTTATCTTAATAATTATAAAAAAATAAATACACATGCTCAATTTTACAACTTTGTAACGAATGGTAATAGAGCGCCCTCTCCTGGCCATGTGAACACTTAACCAGTCAGTTCGAAGATAGAGTGATGATTTTTAAGCAAGCTATCAAGTTCCACACGCTGAGAACCAGGGAGTTCTTGTCCTTCATCTTCCCGTAATTGACAGTTTTTTATCGCCACAGGAAGTTCATTAACAGATGTACTCTGGTAAGGCGTTACGAAATTGTACGATTTTCGGGAATCGTCACAAAAAGTCCAACAGTTCTTTCTGAAATTTAGTACTATTCCAGCATTTTTGAGAAAGTCAACTCCAAGTAGAGTGGAGTTGTTTTTGGCATCAGGCAAAATAATAAAGTGGGTTTTAAACTTTCTGCCTTCCAGAAGAACGGTTTGAAATGTACGTAGAACTTCTTTCTGAGTAACGATTCCATCAGCAAAGGATAGGGATATGACTGTCTTCTCAAAAGCAGCTCCTTGTTGCCGAAGGATACTGTAAAGAGTTTCTCCTGCAATCGAATGACTTGCACCACTGTCCGCAAATGCAGTTCCTGAGACTCCATTTATGCTGATCCTAAGTACAGCATTTCTGTTGGAAGGAGAGAGACTGTTGACTCGCAGAATTCCAAAGTGAGCAGGATCACCCTTTGAAGGATTACAGTCAGGGCATTTTGACTTGATGTAACCGGACTTTCCACATCCATAGCAGGACAGAGGAGTTCGGCTTTCAAATTGCGAATGCCCTCCAAATGGTTTTCTTGGTGCTTCCTTTGCCTTATCCCCCGTTCTTATACTACTTTGTTTATTTGGTTTTGAGGGGAAAGAAGTTCTTCTTACGTCTGGTAAAACTTTATGTTTCGACGTCTTACCTCGAGCAATTTCATAATCGTCTAATTTTTGTACTAGCTCAGATGAGCTTTTAATATCTCCCCAGATATCCACGAAATGTTCTTTAACGTCCCTCGAAACTCTTCTCTTAAGCTGATCGGTAAGAACCAAATCCTTAAGGGAGTTAAAGTCTTTCACTTCTAGGCTATGTAGCCATTCTTCTAAGTAATTGTTTAGCTCATACGCGAAGTCCTTCCACAGAGCTTCGGGTTGTTTTTGATGAGTACTGAACTTAATTCGAAACGATTCAGCACTCAACTGGAATCGTTGCAGCAGCACTTGCTTAATGTGCTGGTAATTTCCTAATTTCTCCTTAGGTTCCCGCAAGATAATATTGGAAATATCAATAGGTAACACTGGTAGAAGGTGTGTTACATAATCGACTTCCCCTATGTTAACTTGCTCACACTGCCTTTCAAATATTTTTAGATAGGTGGAAATGTCTGAAGTTTCCACAAATCTGGGTATGAGGTGCTGGATATTTATTTTCTCTGCGGCAGCAACACTAGTGTTAGTTGAAGAAGTAGCAGTCATGCTTAACTTCATGAGTTCTAGTTCTAAAATCAGTTCGTCTTGTTTTCGTTTGTATTCATTTTCCTCCTTCTCCTCACGTTCTGCCTGAACCCTCGTGTTAATAATTGTTTCTAGAAGAGTTTTAGTAAACTGTTCATCATAGTCTTTCGAAGTAATGATTAAGTTTTTAAAATCTATTATTCTCATTATTTCTCCTACTTCGAGGCCCAATTCTGTAGCTAGTGTTTTTAAGTCCTCTTTGCGCGCTTTAGCAAGATACGCCATTGTTTTTAACTTTTGAGGGGGAAAAAAGAGTCAATTATAAAATCCGACAGCCACAAATTAAATGCAGTTAATTTAGTTTTAAAATAGTTAACCTTTATAACTGAGCATCAACTAATCACTAAAATAATAAGAATTGGATATTCGAACACAATACTATTAAAAAATATATATTATAGATGTTTGACAGGATACAAAATAATCTAAACTTCGAAAACAAAATGAAAATTCAGATAAACAGAAATTCTGATGCACTTAGCCAAAACAACATATAAACTACTCCTTTGAAGGAATAAAAATACTTTTTAAAATATTGTAGATATTTGACTGAATGCAAACATTTAGCTTTAAAAATAAAAATAATTCACATGTAAAAGAAATTCTGATGAAATTCAAAGTCGAAACAAAACCTATGAATGAATCTTTTGAATAAAAATAAAAATACTTTTCTACTATACTTTTTGTTAGCAAAAAAAAAAAAAAAATAATAAATAATAATTTCTTTCATTTAAATTCGCAAATATTTTATATATGATCAAAATTCTTCAATATAGTTAGAAATGAAACACAATTTCATAACACTAAACTTCAATAAAAAAACATGTAATTTTAATACCTAAATAGGAAATATCAATCTCCGTGACGCTCTGGCATCATAAGTAAAAAAAAAGTCAACAGAAAAAAGTGAAAAATATCCAGAATAAACAAATTTTACAAAGCAAACAGCGAGTGCTGTATTCTGAGTTCCAAGAAAAAGGAACAAGAGGAAAAAAAAGAACGTCTGATTTTCACCAGGCAAGGGGTGAGAGACAGAAAAAGAGTAACAAAACGTCGTTCGTTTAACAAGCAGTGAAAATTCAAGGTCAGAGGTGGGGGTAAGAAGTTCCCCAAACAAGTACACTACTAGTCATAAATCACAGGAAATGAACAAAAGTAAAAGAGTTTCCTTACTCGGGAAAAGAATTACTCATAATAAAATAGACTAATAAATCATGGTTATTATATATTTATACCATAAAATATAAAAACACAAGTAAAATTCAATAAAAGATCAAAATGAATCAGAAACAAAACAAAAGAAAAGAAACTTAGCTGATGCTCCATGAAGACGAATGCAATCCAAAGTTTCTAATTTCCCGGTAGGAAATATAAATTTTCTAGTAATCCGAAAATTTCTTCGTAGCCGGTAGCTACAATTTCAGAAATTACTTTTTTAAACTTCTTCATGAACTAGCAGTTCAGAATATTGAAGATAACTTTGTTAGACTAGTAGTCATATTAAAATTAAATAATTATTCGGGCCCCACGTTGGGCGCCATTTTTATAACCGATACTCAAAAATAACTCCGGCGGCTAGCTCAAATAATTTTAATTGGTGGTACATTCTAATTGAGCACGGTTACAATTACATAAAAACAGGAAAATACTATAAAAATACAAAGGGGTTTGCGCGGGAGGACATTGGCACATCCTTTCTTCCCCGAGTCGGCAGACTGACTGGTTAAGTGTTCACATGGCCAGGAGAGGGCGCTCTATTACCATTCGTTACAACTTAAGTAATGCATAACATGTACAAAAGATTTATGCCTTTATTTTTTTATATCCATGATTTTAAAAGCCTTCGCATGTTAAATATTGTAGGCCGCGGTGGCCGAATTGTCTAGGTATCGGATCATGGCTAGCGTGTCATGAGTTCGATCCTAGTACCACTAAAGATCCGCCGTGTAGGGGAGCGATGCTCGTTAAATCTGTCGAGAGCTCAAACGTCCTCCGTTGGTGTGGTGTGGTAGTTAGGAGAGGGGGTGCCAGCTCAGGTGTCGTCCGCGTCACTTGACCATGGTTCAAAATTACGCGGACCGTCGCCAAAAGCCATCGTGTTGCTAATCAGTGCGACGTTAATATTCACTCACTCATTCACTCGTTAAATATTGTACACGAATGAAAGCAAAATCTAATAACAATTAATAGGTAAAATATATCAAAATCGAAGAATTGCATCTGTGCAAATAAATATCTTAAAATATTTTAATAATAATTGTGCTGAATTTCACATACATGGGGGATATATACATATTACCGAAACCAAATATATAAAAATAGGAGAGTTTTGCTATTCTTGCAAATTAGGTTTTCAATTACCTGAGTTATCAAAATGAGATTTAGTATTTGTGCTTTGGGAGAATCCATTTTGAAGCTTTAATTTCATTCATAATAATATTATAAAAAGCACGCACAACTTTTAAATCTTGACCAAATGCATTTGCTCTTCACAAACTAGAATTATTGCATGAATTGTACTATTCTTTCTTGAAATGATTTGTTGCTGCATATGTAATTCTACATATGTTAATCTCATTTGCGCGCGGTAGAAAAATAATTGATCCATTTTTTATCAGGCACTTTTCTAGCAGATGATCTGAAAAGTGTGGGTGGCAGTTTTATTTAAACTGCTGTCCAGCATCAAAAATTGTTCCATAACTTAATAAAATATACAGGTAAAGCTTTGAAAGTTTGCAGGCACGTTTATAAGAATTCGAGGTATCATATAAGCCAATAAAATTTTTTTCGATAGTTTGATGATTTTTTGGGGTATTATGTCGTCTTAACGTTTTGAATTCTGTAAATTCTGAGCGTTTGGCAGCTTAAAAGGATTACATATATTCATACTTTTTCAGCATTACCAGGGATCTGAATCCTGGAAGGAAAAATGAACAAAAAATACATCTTTTAATTTTAACGGGTCCGGCACTTTCTATAGGAGTCTATGTTAAAATTGTGTAAGTTTATGTACCTTTTTCTCAGAAACTACTTGCTCCTCATAGATGAAATTTTTACAGTAAGTTATATGTACTACCAATAAAACTTTAAAGGACGGTTTTGTCTTTTTACTAAAAATTGTAATAATTATGAATTTTTTAAAAATGTCCAATCCCCCTCCTAAAATTTAGTTTAAAAAGGCGTTATCTAAAAAAGTTTGCTAGGTATTTCTTATCCCCTCCATGTAAATGTGTAAACATGTTGAAAATATACTTACTGAAAATTTGAAGACCCTACATTAATTAGTTTCTGAGAAAAAGTTACAAAAAAGGAAAAATATTGCATTTTGAAAAAACAAGCTTTAAAGAAAAAATTTGTAATTTTTGACGATTTACTTTTTTTAATACTTTTCAGAAAAATATGAAACATTTTCTTTGCCCTCTGCTTCGACAAAAGACTCTTCTAATTTTCTTTTTTTCGTTACTTTTAGCAATCTAGCCTTTTTTTTTGTATCTCAAGATGCTTTCGTTGGGCTACACGAATCCTACGTTCATCTAATTTTTTAAAGCATGACACACAATTAAAACCTGGTTCAGTACCACAATGTTTTAAAATGATTAATTTGGCTACATGGCCCATATTGAATTGTGCAATTCCAATTTTTACCCCTAATTTTAGAGTTTTTAACTCCACAAACGTAGATTTTGGAATGACTGGCAATATGGTATTAACTGACTCATTGGGGTTTTGGTTCTTTCCATGTAGACATTTTTTTTAATAACCTAGGGTCAGCTAAATCTTTAAAAATTGGCTTAATTTCATTCATGAGGGAAGATGGCACATGGGTATGTTTTTTATGGTCATAATGCTTTTCGTTAAATTCAGCTTTTGCTTTCTGAAACTTGCACCATGAATCTGTACCCGAGGGACACAATCCATGTTGAAGGCTCTCATTTGTAGACAAAAGATGGAAATAAACAGCCCAAACAGCAGTTTTCATGTTGTGTAAATCATTGATATTGTTTCTAATGGTCATACCATAATACCTCTGAATTTTGGAAATTAAATGTCGTCCACTTAGGCTTCTTCCATCACTTAATTTTTTTCCTCTGTTTTTTCTTTTGAGATTCAAAAGACGGGGTACCCATACGCTTTTGAATATGTCCAACGCATTCTAATTTTTCTACTTGAGTGTCATAAGGATTCAGGGCAAGTATTGATGAAAAACCTCTTGAATCTCCATCGCCCATATATTTTGTGTAACGAATGCCATAATGAGCTTCAGATCTTTCAAATATCGCCGTTACGCCTTTCACTTCCATGTCTCCACTTGTTCCACTATAGTTGGCAATACATGATGGTTCATGAACAGAATTAAATGCAGTTTTGCACCGACAATGTTTCGAAAACACTTCAAAGTCAATAACTTTTCCAGTATCAACACTCGTAGCTGTAACAATACCATTGAGGGACTGGTATCCTCTTTTCTGCCATGAACCATCTAAGGCAACAGCAATGTCTCGTCTACCTTCTATTCGTGTTGTCTCCTCAACAGAATTTCTCATTGATTTTTCACAGGTAAATTTAGAAGAGTCGAACAACAATTCTGTATGAGTACGGAACTTTTCAGGTGGAGATGGCAAGTTCATAAGTCCACAGAATGTTTCTGCAGTTGAACGACCTCTTCCAATAGATCTGAAAGCAAATACCAATCTGATATTTGAGTGGAAAAGTTTATTTTTATTTTTCAATTTAGTTGACGTATGGAAACCATGTTTTTTTGTGCAAAAACTACAACAAAGTTCCATATAATACACAATTACACAATTCCAACTCTTTTAGAAGCCTCCAATGAGATGGAATGGCCACAGTTTTTACAAACAGCAAAGTTCAATAAAGCTTTATTCAATAAATTTAATTCTATTAAAGCATTTTTTTCATTACTTCCTTCCATATCTTCATGTAAACTGTTGTTTGAAATAAGTTTTCGTGTTGAAACACTTTGAATAACAGTTTCTGTGCTGATGAGATAGCTGGAACATTTTGAGCAATCATTTCTTAAACGCCCACATTTTTGAGTTTTTTAAATATTTTTTTAGATCTCCCCATAATTTTGTCGTTAGTAAAATACTGATAAATAATTTAATGTAAAACGTGGGTTAAAAAATCTGGATAAATAAATTAGAATTCACAATTAGCAAGTTCAAGCAAAAATAATCCCATTTTAAACAACAAACCAAACGAAAAAAAAATAACTGTGCTGAGTTGTCTTTTCCTTTCTTCAAAGAAAAATCGTTTTATTTATGTGTAAAAAAAATGTTATACTAATTGTGGACAAAACAAATCGCGCTGTTATCGAAAAATTAAGCATGATGAAAGACAGGTGCTCCTCGAGGTGCACCTGTCACGGGTCAAAGAAAGTGGCTTTCTTTTAAAAAATAAATAAAAATACTTCTAATTATTGTATTTCCATATATCATATATCATTTTAAGCAGAAATGTTTGATCTTTTCAAAAATATAAAAAAGTCAAAATCGATCATTTTTTAAAAAATTTCTCACAATACGAATCCCCCCCCCCCAGATTTCTAAAGACTTTACACAAAATATTCATTCCGTAATCAAATTTTTGAATCCTTTTCTATTAGAGAAAGTTAAAACAATGGCATTGCTTCAAAATGGCGAAGCTGTAGCATCTATATATATATGGGAGGGAATCTAAAATAGTTCTTAAAATTTTCGAAGGAAAATTGCGTGGGAGTAATCTTGCCCTTTGTAGTTCGAAAACTGTTTTCCATTTTCTTTTGCAACATTCGGTAGAGTAATATTTCTAAGCTCCCCTCCTTTACAAAACGACCAATTCGCGTGTAAGGAGAGATCATGGATAAACTTTAGCTGGATTACTTCTTTTTGCAATCAGTAACATTTTTAAAGTATTTATTCAAAGGTTGCGCTTTCCAATCAATACCACAATATACGTTTACGTTATTACATAAATTCGTTTTTCTGTTTTCAAATTACAAATTTAGAAGTGGAATTTTAAAATTCTGAATTAATTTGTAACGCTTAAAGAAAAAATTTTGCAAAATTTTTCTTCTTCCCCACAAATTTGCTTTTAAATTGCACGGCGATTTAATTTCGTACGCCTCTTCAGATAAACTACAATTAGGGTAATAGTAACATTCAGGTAAATTATTATTATTCAGATGAAAATAACTAAAAAAAACCCCAAATATCTGACATTAATCATAGCATACCCAAAAATTCAAGTTAAGTGATCAGGATTAATATAAAAAAATTCTTTACAAAACTTTTCACCAGAAAATTAGAAGATAGTTATAATGTAATAATCAGAAATTGTTATAACAATGACATTGCCATCTTTGGAGTTCTTACGTAAAATGTTTCATTCAAATAAAAGCCATATCTTGTGATTTATAATCATTCGAAGAATGTCAACGCTTGATTTGTTTTTATTAGCTTCGTGTTTTAGCGGTACACCAAACCATTGGCCACCGGACCTCGAGATAATGAATCACAGTGAGGTTAAGTAGGTATCGTCTCAATTAGTTCCTCACTTTACAGACTTCCTACACCTAGCAAAGATTAGGAGAGTCAATTGAATATAAGATAAAATTGCTTCATTATTTCACATGCTACTTTATATTGTATTAGACTCCAACCTCCTCCTTTATATTGTATACGGACTCCAACCTCCTACTTTATATTGTATATGACCGGGGTGGGCATTACGTCGATCGCGATCGACCGGTAGACTACCAAGACATTTTGGGGTGACCGCCTGAAAATTTTACCAGTTAGTAATTATATACGAATAATTCAAGTTTGGCTTATAGTACGCAGACTAAGCACACATTCTACTGACTATAACAACAAAAACTAACTTTAGATAAAAATGTTTTATTTTTTTAATGTATTTTGAATTGTTTCATAATAAATGTATCCTTTGATATACTTGTATTTGGGGCTATTATTATTAAGTTTATAACTTGTATTTTGCTTTAAACGCGGTTTTAAAAGTGTTGTTTTTTATAAAAGTTCTGTAGGTAAGTATATATTCCGCAATTATTATTGTTATAATAAAATAGACTTTTCCTTACCTCACCACACCTACGACATTGGGCAGTAGCGCACACAGAAATTTTGAAAGGGAAGGGGGTCGAGGGTTGAAGGTCTACCATTCTCGTATCATACCCAAAAAAGGCAGTCAAACATATTTTTTTGATTTTGTCGATTGTCGGGATATAAAAAAACAGCAAAAAATAAATTACTGAATAAATAATTAACATTAATAAATAAAAAATTACTAATATCAAATACTTAAATACATTTTACATACTATATACATGGGACTATAATGAATCGGAAAAAAATGAAGGGTTATGAGGGAGGGTCGTGGACCCCTCTCCCATCATTGTGCGCGCCATTGACACTGGGTGGACCTCAACTCCTTGAAAAAATTAGAAGGAGCCCGCACCCTGGAAAAGTCTGCCCACCCCTGGTATATGGACTCCAACCTGTGTTCCTATAAGCCCTCTAAACTAAAGTTATGCTACAAAGCTACTATTTTGTCTTCAAACACATAGGTTTAAACTCAAGAATAATACAGAAAGATCCCCAAACAACAATTACCGTGAATATTGAATGGTTAAATAGATATTTGGTTCACATATTAAAAATACTGGAGAAGTATTAATTTTAAATTGAATGCAATTGAAAACAGCCATGTTTTATACGAAAAGAACTTATTATGTAATGATCTGAAATACTATTTTTACATAGGAAAAAAAATCAAGTGTTAATTAAAATTTGTACTTAAAGTTGGGTGTAATTTTAAAATAATAAAATTTATTACTTTCGTATGTATAAAAGATACTTGCATATTTTTGAAATATATATGTACATTAGTGAAGTCATAAATTTTAAAATTTCACACACACACACAATTATCAGTCAATAATTAAAAATAAAACATTCCGAAACAAAATTTAAAATCAAGAGTAATATTCGAATTTTTAGATAATCTTGTCTTATTTTTAACATTTGAAAAAATTAAAGCAAAATCTAATCACTTATAAATTTTATTTTAAATATGAGCTGTACTAGATGGCGTGTTATTAATTATCGTATTTTTTTAAAACTTTAAATGTTAGTCAAAAAATTTTTACGGTTATCAGTTGTAATTTCTGTATCATACCGTTTAAAATTTTTCTCCTTATACACAAGAGGTTCTGATTAACTTCCGAAGAACTTATTTCAAAACTTTTAGAACAGAAACGAAAGAATCTGCTCTGTTATGATCCGAGAAAATTGAAGAGAAATATCAATTAATGGTCTAAAAATTAACAATTCAGAGTTAGACTAAGAATTTCCTGGAACATAAAGCCATAATAGTATATGCGATTTTCAATAATACTGGAATGCAAGTGATTTAAAGCAAAACGAGCTACTTTTTTGTTCTTTTTTTTTATTAAAGATACTTTTTGTACCCAAAAAGGCTTTCAGAAACTTTGAGGAAAAATATATTTGCAATATTTCGAAATAAATTAAAACTGAAGATTACTTGGCTTTGTTTTTTATTTTGAGAATTACTTCCTTTTAATTTACTACGTTCAGTGAGTATTAAATGAGATTTAACTCCTAATTTATTTTTCAAAATATTTTGGATTAAATGGACTTATACACCATAATCACAAGTCATATATCTTTTAAACTCTTAATTTTATTACATACGGAACAAAAAGCACTAAAGAAAAGAAAAAACCTTTCATCACTCAAATGGAATGTTTAAAACAAAAAGAAGCGCTTTAATGTGTTTTCTTCCTTCTTTCTTTTTCTGTTTAAAGAGTAACTATTTTTACGAACACTGAAATAAAACACAGTAAAAACTGTTGAATGTGTTCAGTTTTTAATACTCTTAGTATTTCATATTTTCATTAATAAATTCCTATATAATCTTTAAATTCCTTAGTTCACCCATACTCAAACCAAGCACGGACTTTATTAGGCTGAGAAATAATAATAAAACACTTTTTAATATCTGCAATTTATAAGTAAAAATTTTAGCACTTAAAAAAATCTAATTTTAAGCAGTTTTGTATCTTTGGATGTTCCTCCCACATTTTTAATATTTACAGTAGTTATAACACAAGAAAAGATTAAGCTTGGCTGAGACTTATTCGTGCAACACCTCTGTGGACTTCCAGCACGGAAATTTTCAAACCATATCAATATACTGAGGAACGAACATGTTAACAGCGAAGAAGTAAATAATATATATAAATGTATTACAAAAAGTTTTTAAAAAACAATATGTTAGCTTCCACACACACATTACCCTTTTTAGAACAAACTAAAAATAAGTGGATTCGTATGTTTTATTTTAATATTTAATTTATGAAATAGATCAACAAATTTTTTAATAGATATGCGTATTTTCTTGTAAGGGGGTGCGAAAAATAACATTGTATAAATACATCGCTATCTTGCGGAACTTCACTATAAATTCAGTTTCTCAAAGATTGGGGCTTTCGCTCGCATATACGAAGCACACACACTTCAACAATTTTATCGGCACTACTTACTGATGGATAAGGAGATTTTGCTTGAAATAAGCGCAATTCCTTTTCTAAATTTTTGTTAGACGTGTGAATAGTATGTGAGGAGTTCAGTGTATACATTGAAGAGGTATGACTAGTAATCACGAGAACTGAAAGTGTAAAAAGAGAAACATGAAAATAAAATAAAAGCTTCTTGTCAAAGAGAAATAAGATAAAGGGGAGGAGGAATCAAACGAAACACGTATATGTATGGAATAAATTTTATATTTTATTTACAGAGGTAAGCATTTTGATGCTTCCATTAAAAAAATTATTATAAAAAAATGTCATTGGTAAACTCACAATTAAAATACCACATTTTAATAACACCATCCCTCGGAAGAAAAACGAATAAGCATTCAAATTTGTTTTTTCGATTCCTACTAATAATAGTTCACCCCTCTCCCTATATATATATTTATTTATATACATATTTATTTTGTTCAAGTTTTCAATCGTTAAATAAGAAACGTTTTACTCATCCATTCAAGTTCAAATACATTTTTTTATACTTTCAATGGATGACACTTGATGTAAAAAAGTTTTTTTTACAAATATTTTAATTCATTATTTAAATTTAATCAGTTAAAATAAAAATTTTCTTTGTTGACTTAAGTAGAAATGAGATTTTAAAATATTTTATATGATTTGTTATTCGTATAATACTGTAAAATGCTATACTATAGAATCTTTTATAAAAAAAGGTGGACGTTTAAAAAATTCCCCATTTTATACAGTTGTTATTAATACTTATTGAAGCCATAGAAAATAGTTTTATTATAACATACGTCGTTGCTGGTTTGCAGTGTTTTCCTGTATAAAGAAAAAAAGTTAGTTTTAAAATTAGAAGTTTCCAATATAGTACCCCGAAACAACACCTGTTGTGCCCATGTACGAAAATATAAAACCAGATTCTAAACCAACAAAAATACCAATAAGTGTTGTAGTGAGAATGAAAGCTGAGAATAGAAACGTGAGTTTTTGTGATGTTCCAAGCGCATCTTAGCCTAAATTTCTCCTCATCACTATGACCAAGTTTATCTAGCTATCACTGCCATCTATTGGCAGGTAGAAAAAGCTCCAACTTAAGGATTAAAACGCTAATTTTCTATTTCTTGAAACTTTGTGAAGGAACGAAAATGAATATTGTCATTTCCTCTCCCTCGTTTTCTTCCAAATACAATTACAACTTTTTCTTATCTATTTCTTAAAGAAAAAACTCGTACTCTCCTTATCTCTAATAATTTTTAATACTGGCTTATATATATATACAATTAATTTCTTGACATATATAAAAGTTTCATCAAAAAATAAATATTATAGTAAATCATTATTTTGGTATAATTTAAAAATTCAATTGGCTTTGTTTCATATTTTTAGTTCAGATTTATCGATTTCGTTTTCTTTCAAAAAACGTCGCCAATAATCCTCGTGTTTCCGAATGCGACGCTGATAAAAAATCAAATTAAATTCATTAAAAAAATGGTACTCAATTCATTACGGTACCTTTTCCTTCTAAAAATATATTTATAAACTATAAATTGAATTACTATCGAATGACTACTAGCAATATTTATCCCCTCTCCCAAAAAAACATATATATAGATATAAATATTTGGAATTTAAAAGTTTAAACATATACAAGCAATTAGCCAGAAATTATATTTTCTTATTAAAATTCTTGTAAAATGCTTTATACTCGTATCAGAACAATTGAAAGCCAAGGATTATATTTGAAAACTGATAAGATTGATAAAGAAAACTTAATTTTATTTATGGTAACACTAATTAAAGCAAATTTTTTTTTCTATATCTGTATAGCTCGCTGGTAAGAGATTGAGATTTTTTTCTTGCAAGTTTAAGTGATTATTAAAAAAGAGAACGGTGTCATCGAAAGAAAAATTGAGTCATAGAAGTTTACAGCAGTAAGATACTGTCAAATGCAGAAAATAGAATTACTTTCCAAAGATTATTATAATTATTCTGCAAACAATTCGCAAAAATCACATTTCTTCAAACTTAAACAAAAATTCTGCTTTTAAGATTAAATCCATCTAAAAGGTTAACATCTAAAAAAAACAAGATTGATTTTTAATGAAATAATATCTAAAAAAGTCGATAGAAAAAGATATTTACACACACATAAATCACAAAAAGGATTCTTATAAAATCAACAAAATACTTCGGATAATTAGTATAAGTCTGCTAATCAAAATCATTCAGAATTTGCTTCTATAAATGCAGTAGTTTTCCAAATATTTATAGGACCACCATGAATGCTCTAAAATTCTTAAGTTAAAATAAACTAAACTCAGTGGCGTAACAACAAAGGTGTCCTGTGTCCATCTCAGCATTCGTGACCTTGGACACTGAGGTACAAAAGCAGACATTCCGATAAGGTGGTCAGTCTGACGTGAAACCCTCAGTGTTTGGTTCCCAAGCAAGCTTGGTACTCATTTATCAACCCATTAAAAGAATGAAAGGTTACGTCGATCTTGTCCAGCCCAGGTTTTGAATATCCCGGACCTATGGCGTGAAAGCTTGATACGATGTCTCTCCGTCACTGGGCATCAAGTTAAAATAAAAGTTTATAAAGAAGATTTATATGCGCATAAAGAATCGTTGCACTAGATGGAAAGATGTACAGAAAAAAAGACCAGTTATGCACAAGCACCGTGGGAATCACGAAGTGAGCACGCGTGATGCAGCACATAAAGGTCCACCTTTTATTTTCTCGTTAAAATGGTGTGTCAAAAATTGTAATGTATTTCAGGGATTTTTTTTTTTAAACTCTACTATGAAGAGTGTTTTACTATTATCAGAATGCGAAAGAAGCTTAATCGAAACGCATAATTACTGTGGAAACTATTACAGAAATCGCACGTAAAATAGGGCAGTCTCATAACAAAGTTGGAAATTTTCTTCGGTATAAGACAACTTTATGGGACAAAATTAAGCGTCGAATTATTCGAGTAGTATCAAGTTCTATGCTGTCCGTGAACCACATAAGTAAACAATATGATTTAGAAAATGCCAGGTGCCTTTTAAAGTCCATCTCTTACATTGTTAGACCAAGATAAAAAGAGAAGCCACATTTCTCTCAACAAATCTACAAGAAAGCAAAAAACTTGTTTTCCCAAAGAATTTTGCACAGACAGGAGTATTTTTTTTCCATCATTTGTGCTTTATTTTTACCATATACCTCTGATTAAAGTTTTTTTAGGTAGCAGATTGCGTTCAGTGATGATTTTTTTTAAAATGTGAAAGGTCCAGGTGAATTTAATTCATACTGGCACGATTTGAGGAAGAATTTACAGTATTTTTAAAAAGAGGCTTTGAAAGTTGTAAGGAGTTTTTTACTGCGTGTGAAACTTTCCATTTGGCATTTCACTCTTTTAAAATAATTAGTTTAGCATACCAAGGTGGGCTTAAAATAGAAAGTTTCATCTTACTTACGAAGATTTCATAGGAATCGCTGTACATTTTAGCACGATAATACTGTTATTCATGGCCATGCAGCACCAAACAGAGGTAACCTGCTAATAAATTGATTTTCTGAATTGGGCCGTCTGTTTCCCAAACCTCAACCTTATGAAAATATTTAGGACTACTAATTTACCGAATATATGCTAATAAATTGAAGTATTCTTCTGCTGATGAACCGAAAAAATTATGATAGATGCTAGGAACAATTTAGGTAAACCTATACTGAAAAATATTGAAAGAGTATGAGAAATAGGTTTTCGGCATCATTCTCAAAAATAGCAGTCTTTTAATCTATTAATTTCGGTGGACCTACATTTATGAGCTAGATACCACAGCATTTTCCCTTCCTTTTTTGCTTATATATCAATAAAATCTGCTTAATTAAGGGATTGTTTTTAATACCATGGTTGTTCACAATTGATGCAAATACTCAGTGCATGTAATAAAATAGCATCTGGCCAATTTTCAAGAGAATCCAGATTTACTCATAAAGACGTAGAACAGTTACGAAAAGTTTTGATTCAGTCATTAGAAAAATAAGTTCTCATGACTAAAAAAATAGTTGAATTTCTTTCTACAAATATCAGATACATGTCTATCTGTTGACATTCACATAGACTTTAAAATGCAGTAAAAATGGCATATTTATCAAATATTTTCAAGAAAGAGACAAGCAGTGAAGCTCTTTCAGTTTGCATTGTAATTTTGCACACTCCCTGTAGTGCAGTTTAAAACCTTAATAAGACAACCCCCATTCAAAATTTAAGTAAAATACCAGCACACACAAGTTATTTTAGCTAAAAGTATTTGCAATTCATCTTTGTTATTAATGGAACCAATGGTGAAAAAATGGAATTTGTATTTAGAAAAGTAATTTTTTTCATTCTACTTTTAAAACTAACTGAGAAATATAAAAGAGTTTACACTGTAGAAAAAGAAATTTCCTCTCTTTTATGAAGTTATTTTAACATTTCTTAATCACATTGATATTCATTTATAATGATAAATAGGTCACAAAAATTTTGACCAAAAAGAGAGTTACAATTTCAAAATAATTCATATAAGCAAATAATATTCCTGATTAGGCCTTTATAATTACTACACCTTAGTTGCATTTCAATCTTATTAGACAACCAACTACATAATTTCACTCAATTACAAGAAAATATAAATTCTAAAAGAAAATTTTAAAATACACAAAAATCAAACTTAAGTACAGAAGTAGCGATAATATGTACTACTTACTGATTTTGAATAGTATTGCATTTAAAGTCATGAGCAGGTGTAGAACATTATGAAACAATTTCAATAAACGTATCTGAGTAACACACACAACTTCTTTCTAATTGATTATGTTAGTATAATACAGATTTTAAAAAAATTCTCAATCTCAAGAGTTTCTATTCATCAAGAAACAAAAATTATAGTTATGTGCAAATGATATAAGTTTTTCATTTATTTTGAACTCTTATTTGCAATTACTCATTTCAAAAATCTTTTTCTGAAACTTATACAAGTTCAAATTTCAGTCTAAGTGTCCATTATAGGATTACAAAACAAGATAATACACAAGTAATTTTACATCTTTGGTTATAACTTATATATATAGTTCAAACTCTGATTCATTTTTATATTTCAATAGTCTTTTCGAAATACTGCTCAAAATCGAGACTTCCTTTAAAATGCAAAGTATTTTGCTTGAATCATGAATCTTTGTAAATATATGAATATTGCTCAACAAAGAAATAAAAAGTAAAATACAAGTAATGCTAAGATAAACTCTTCATATTTGCATATCTGAATAAGTAGTTTGCCATATTAACTAAAACAGATTCTCATAATGTGTCTTAAAACATTAAGTACTAGATTTTTCACAAATAATGCATAATGAACATAGAGAACATGAATACCTTCCAAATCGAATGTAGCACGAGAAAAAGGACCCAACACAATATTCAGATGAATAGAAAAGGCTTTAAGGGAATTCAAATATGTACCCCTTGAAATAAATTGTTTCAATTTTGAGAAAACATTTTTAGCAAAATTAAAATATACCATATCCTACTATATTTAATTTTATCAAAATAAAACTTTTACATAATATACATAATGTAAAATACTATTGTGTAGACAAATGTATCAGTACTTTTAAAAATTAGTTAGTGAATATTAATAATTTGTAAGTGAAACACATTATCGGTGCAAGATTGAATATTAAGACTTTCAAAACTTTTTACTAGAGACCGTAGTGAATAAATATAATAAAGTGATTTAATGTATAAAGTAATTTTAAACAATCATGACAGTTTCAACAAATTATTTCTTTTAATATGTTTAATAATATTAAACTGAAAGAGGAATTGATATTTTTACACAAAATGAATAAACAATTTTAAACAGTAATTCATAAAAATTGATACTTAAGATAATTGCTATAAACTATACAAAGCTATGCAGATATAAATGTTTTTTAGAGAAGTACAAATTAATATCACTACCTAATGGCTCATAATGCAAGAAACGTTTCTTTGATATTTAATTTTAAAATTACAAATTACTCTGTATGATAGGCTGAATTATTACTTTCCTAATGTCATTCGATTGGTAGTCTGAAAAATATGCTTGAAATATAACTTATCAAACTATTTTAATCTCTAATTGGGGAAAACATTAAAATTTTTATTTTCTTTAATTCTTATTTATGGAGCCTTTATTCCATATTTTATCAAATTCAAACACTAAGCGAATTATTTCCACGATATTATACTTTATTTATGGAAAAAATGTCAACAATAAAAAGTCTGTCTCAATACATGGATTTTACTTTTTAAAGTTTTTTCCCCTCATTGCTTTGTCTGAATAATTTAACATACGATTTAATTTAAATAAGTGGTATAAACAAGAAACATTTTTTTCCACCAAATTTTATTATCTCCCAGAAAAAGAAACGTTTTTCCATTGACAAATGAAAATCTTGAAAAAAAACAGCTAACAAGATTTTGTGTCACTGCCATTGTACAACTAAGGTTTTCTTCGAGCTTTAATTTCATTCTTCATCAAAAACCTAAAATAAATAAAACAAAAGTATATGAGAGAAAAATAAATTAAATAACCTATACTTCTTATGAATTATTTAAAAAAAGGATTTTGATGCATTGCATCTTAAAATAAACGAAAACTCATGCTTGAACTGAGCCTATACATGTCAAATTAAATCACAAGGAATACATCTATTTACCTTTCTGGCATTTAACAATGTATTTTAGAAAAATGATCTTAAGTCGTTATATTGAAAGCAAATACAAGAAAGCTCAAAGAGGAAAAAAAATCTTTTTCACATGACTTGATAAAATAAGACACCAGGGCACTTGTAGAATAAATTATAAAAAATTGATTTATGTAAAAATAATAAATACACAGATTATTTTTCAGTTAGTCACTCTATATTGAAATCTAAAGAAAATAGGAATACCATTTTAAAAGTAACTAGCTGTGGAATACTAGTTCTTCCCATGGGTTCAATTTTTAAAAATAAAATTCAACTAACAAGAATAATATTTTTCAAATTAAGACCAAACATGATGTAAAAAAGTGTATCCCAAAATGTAAAACAATTTTTTAACAAAGGCACACCTTTAAAATAATTTTTAATGAACAGCAATTTTGGCCTCAAACAAAAGAACTATTTAATAGAAACATATTCGAATCTAAAAGAGAAAATTAACATACCAAAAAGATAAATAGAAATAAATTTCAGAACTGTTCCGATAAATAATCTGAAGTAGATTAACAAAAACTAGTTTAAAGACCATAAAGCATTTTATATATGTTGTCACATATACACCAGGCTGTCTTCAAATAGAAAAGTTTGCATAAACTGAAAAAAAAAATACCTAAAGCGGATAAAATAGGTCCAGTCTGAATTAAACTACTATTAATAACAGAACTGGGGTGAAGCAGAACACAACCTGCATTGCCCAATTTTAAAACTTTAGAAAGTATATATCTTTTTAAATATTTATTTAAAATAGAATTGTGATTCTATTGCAAAACGGAAAATAATGAATAAATACAATTAAAATAAATATAGTTAAAATTAACTATGTATCATGGATTGTATGATGCATATAAAAAATGTACACTATGCATATGTATACGATCTCCAAAAGCAGGATGAAGAATCGATTGTCAAAAGTGAAGTTAAACCATTATGCCAAGTAACAAAAATTGCATTAACTCTGAATTTTAAAAACCAAAAGAAAATGATTGAAATGCAATTTAATGATCTATAGTTTCAGTGAAGATCTTGATAAACAATATTAACTCTTTTCCTGGCGTAGGCGCGATAACACGCCGAGACAAATCCAACTCTTACCTGGCAACGGCGTGTTTTCACGCTTTGACCATTAATTTTTCAGCCATTTAATTGTTAAATTGCCTGCCAGACCACGGTAAGATTTAAATACCCCCTACCGCCAGGAAAAGAGTTAATTGTCTTTCGATTTGAAGGGAAAATGAGTTTTTATTAGCTAATGATCATGATGCCAAATAAAGCACTGTGTAGAAAACACACCATAAAAATCTGGTTTTTACTAGTTGCTGATAGAGAAAATAAATATTGTCAATCGGCTCACAGCAATTAGTTTGAATTTAATGCTTTTTCCTTTGTTCTTTACTGTAAGTTACATTTTTATGGTTTGAAGAGATTGTTTTTGGGTTTTGGTGATGCTCACAGCAAGCTGAAACAAATCATGAAATGAAATTGCTTAAACTCGAATGCAACATCTGATAGTATGATACGACTTTTAAGATAACATGTCTTTACCATTGGCATGTCCAAGAAGAATAGCAGCTCCAAGTCTGAGAATTCCAAAACATGTGAAGGAATACCAAGCAATTCCAAAAAACTTAAGCAGTCAGAATATTCAGAGCTTTTTTGGGACACAAATAGTGGGCCTTGAAAGACAGGTAACTGTTTCATTAAACAATCAACGTACAAAATTGCAAATTATAAAAATATAATCAGACACAAAAATAAATTAAATATAAACTTAAATCAAAAAGCTATTTCAAAATTTTATATGTAACTACCACAAATATTTCTGAACACATAATATATATATATTAATTAAGGAAGTCTTCAATTGAATAAGAAATTTTAGACCATATGTAACATCTAAGCAATCAACATTCATTACAGCAAACCATAATAATATGCAAGAAAAGGGTGGTTCGGAAAATAAACAAATATGAAACAGCCTTAAACTGAAATGGAAATTGTAACATTAACTTGAATCAGGTGTCTAAAACAGTGTAATTATGGCCTAATTTTGATGAAACTATCATAAACAGTTCCAAACGAACAAAACACATATCAGAAAATCTTATATAGGAAACACAAAAAGAAATAAAATAAATATGAAGCAAACCTTATACTGAAGTAGAAATTATAACATTAACTCAAATCAAAAAGCTATGGAAATAGTGAAAAAAAAGTTATCCTTAATATTCAATGAATTGCATCAAAACTCATCTAAGCAAAACAGAAAACATAGGCGAGTGGTCAAACTGGAAATCAATTTTTGAAAGAATGCTTCTTTAGGATGATTTATTTGAAAAACTAATTCTGTCACAATGAACATATAAACCAGTGGTCTTCAAACTGGGTTCCACGGAACCCTGGGATTCCCCGAGTCACAATGAAAAACCAGTAAGAGAATTATAAATGTGTATTCAAAATGGATTCACATTCTCTATGAAGTTTATATACCCACTAAAACTTAAAACTCGTCTGTTGTTAAGAAACTGAAAATTTTACTAAACATAATAACTTTATTTTGCAACACTTTTTAAAAAGTAATTATAATATGATAAAAGAATATTAAAATGTTTTATATTTTTTGTACATTACTACTAGATTACAAATATTTTATTGTTTAAAATCTCGGGTACCACTAAATAATTGTATGCTCGTGAGTACTATGTCTTGCACAACTAAACAGTTTTCAATGAGAAAATGCACCTTCTGACATTTGTTGAAAAAACACCTACAATAAAGGAGCGGGAGCAACTTGTGGACCTATCAACGGATTCGATGTCAAAACTCTAAATTTTAGCAAGAACAGCTCCTAAATCTTATGTTGTAAATTCATGCAAAATACACAGTAAACATTTTAATGCCAATCAGAACAATATGTATAAGTGAAAATATTTCTCCCTATAAGTGACTACAAAAATAAAGTATAGAAAGAAATTAAACTCAGAATATCTAATGCGATTGCAGTTAATTTCAATAGGCGTAGGACTTCGACAGTTTGTGAGAAAAAATCAAGCACATATCCCAGTTACTAAACATAATACACAGGTGGGTGACACTTAACAGATTAATATTATTAATGAGTAAATTATTTTAAAAGTAGATTAAAATTTTTAATAGATGCAATACTTTTTTTAAAAGCTGTCTTTACAAAAAGTATTAATAAGATTTTGATTTACTTTAAATATTATTTTAAGACATTCTTCTAAGTGTGTGTTTGGAATAGAGTTTTACGAAAATACTTCCCTTACTTCTAGGGAGTCCATTGAGTTGAAAAAGTTTGAAGACCACTGATGTAAACGAATAAGTATAACAATAAGTAAATGCATTTACAGTTAAAATTTATAACATTCCCTTAAAAACATGAAAAATAAATGTTTGGATTCAGAAATAGATGTCAGGTCATATGACATATCACCCAGGTTGTGGAAAATCCCGTAAAAATGTAATTTTTGACTATCCAAACAGAATTTCGAAGAAAATTTCTTCAAGGTGCATACTATCATGACCTATAGTTTCAACATGCCAAATTTTATACGTTAGGATCATTCAGTTTTTAAGGTATATAATAGATGCACTCAAATTTTTCCTTTTATTTGTATAGATAAGTTAGAAAACAAAACTTATGACTTTTCAGATAATACACTGCTGGCCACCGTAAATGCAACACCCAGAAGGAAGCACACAAATAACATGAAATTTACAACATGCATTAGCGGAGGTGAGATATGCTAATGATTAGAATTTCAGCACAGACACACATCACGCACGTTTACATACACGTTTTACATACGTTTATAAATGCTTTATGATATTTAGTAGAGGATATAATTTTTTATAAATGTTCCAACTTATGTAGTAAGATTTTTCTTAATTAAACTTTGTTTAAGCTTTTTAATTTGTATATTGATCCTTATCTGGAATATTACATAATATGAAATCAGAACAAAGTTACATTGGGCACATTTTAGCATACAAGTGAAGACAGAATATAATGTCAAGCTGTGTTACAAATAAGAACAGAAAGTACTTTAAAAAAGCTCAATTTCACTTTAGTATTTTGCTGATTATATTTTGATACAAATTATCAATATACATGTGAATTAATAGAGAAAAGATGAGAAACAAAAAGAATTATTAATGAAAAAAGAGGTGCTTACAAATAATTTAAACTGAGTAGGTCAAATGATATACTTTTGTTTAAAAGTCTCAGCTTAAGAAAATATAATCCAGAATTTGAATTAATTAACGATATTTAAAAAATTTACAAATATTAAACATAATTTTCTTAAATGAAATCTATAAGATTCAAATACTGAATGTGTATAAATAATTAATTAATTATATTTTTAAGAAGCACATAAATTCAGAGAGGGTTTGAATTAATTACGCTTCAGGGTTGTGAATTGTGGAAAAGTAACTGAACTTTTTTTTAGCCATTCACTTCTCACAATAACTTTTTCACTGAAAAGCTAAATTTCTCCTTTTTTAAATTTTTTCTTTTTCTGTATCTTTGGGACTTGTTTTTTTATTGAGGCTTAGTGTGCCATATGAATCAATTCAATATGAAATTAAGTTTATCTACTAATTCTGGCAAAAAATATTCTACTGTAAGACAGTATCCTTTATGAAGCAAATGCTTCATCATTGTTAGGACAACTTGTGATTAAATGCAGAGTGCAAAATACTCAAGATTTCAGATTTGAGTCTGAATCAGTGTACATTATAATGGCCTCGCATAACGAGAAATTGATTTGTACAGCATAAAACATTTTGCTCTAAATCTTGCTCTTTTTGAGTTGAAATTGTTTTCATCTTAGCCACCCTCTGAAAAGCATGAGACTCATTTATTGTTACATCTCACTCTGGTTTCACTAAATTTCTGACTGAGGTGTTTAGGAACTGGCTAACATTTTACTAGTTTGGAGCACGTGATTTTCTGGTCAAATGCTGCATTATCAGAAAAATGCGAGAAGTGTTGTAAAAGTAAGTTTTGACAATGAGACAATTTTAGCAAAAAAAGTGTAAATATTAAATGCCTTTTGTTCCAATAATGATCACACAGTACCAGGTTTCTTTACAATCCCTGAAGTATATATTCAGATAAAAAATACATATATATCTTACAGGGTTGCTTCTCAAAATCTACTTCTAGATAAGTGCTTTGTAACACTGAATTGAATGCATAGCCTAACATGTTTGTTTGCTTCAACAATTTTAAATCAGTTAGAAGGATCATTAAATGTTTCATAAAATTATAGAATGTCAGAAGTGTCATCAATTTGAATATGCGCAGAAGGTATGCAAGTAAAATTAAAAGGACACAGAACAGGTGGACATATCACATCTCTAACAATTCCGGAAGAACTCAAATCTTCATCACAGCTGATATCACAGCATGATTCATTTGAAGAATAATCCAGATAATGAGAAGACAGTACTGGATCTGTATCCTACTTCAATTCATCCATTAACAATAAATATTTTCATTACTTAATCTGTTCATTATTTTAAAAAGAGCTGCAATAGCTTGAATTCACAAGAATTGCATACAGTAGTGAAAAATTTCAGGAATCTAAATTCCTACCCTCACCTCAAAAGAAAAAAAAGACTAATGAAAATTATGCCACTAACGGATAAAACACTAATACTAAATATACTCTACAAAAAATACAAGCAAATAAAAAAAGAAAAGGAGAAAATACCAGTGCCTGTACAGCAAACAGGAAAACCTGTTGTGCAGCCAACTTTGGGTAGCACATACACAAAGCAAACTACGTTCTTGTCAAAAACTTAAAATCCGTTATCAAGAATGCTAATGGTATGAAAGCAAATTATCCCTTTTATACAAGCTTTAAAAAATAATTAATTTCTGTTCCAAAACAAATTAAACACAATTTGTAGCAATGTTTTTTGGAAATATACACACACAAGTATTTTTTTGGCCTTTAAATGTAGTGACCATTAACACAAGCTTGTTTACTATTCGAACAAAATTTTTCCTAAGTGAACTAACAAGTCACAAATAAATAAATAAACACTTTTAGCAAGTTAATTAACATAGCTCATGCATAATATAAGAAATTAAAAAGCTATACATAAATCTTAGCTTTAAACTATTAACGTTGATCTAAAACAAATTTAAAAGTATGAAGTAAATGTATAAAAACTTAATATGAAAAAGTCTTTTTGGATAAGTGGTGAAAATTAATGAAGCAGTATTAAATTATTTTTACACTAGCAAAATTTCAGAAACATTGCAAAAATATCATTTCACATTAATGTATACCTCCGAATATAATTCAATTCTAGTATAAGCCAAGAGTGCATATTTTCTTTAAAAATTTACCCGAATTTCAAAACCTGTACATAAGTTGAAATGAAAAAAATCGTGTAATTTTCAAACATGTCGCCATGAAAGGGAAATTGTTGCCAAGCAAGAAAAGGAAAGGAATACTTCCCAATTAAATTGCTGTAAAGTAAATCAAATGCAAGCAATTTTATTTCTGGTAACTATCTAAAACTTTTTATCCATTTGTTATCCTGTATACTACCTGTACAAGTTATACTTTTTGTACCATTATTTTTGTATAGAAATGAATCAGAATGTGAATTCGTATACCGCATATGATTGTCAGCCTATTCCTTGCCCTGGAGGAAAAACTTGCTGCATGATTATATGTATTTAGACATCCACATGAGTATGAATTTTACGAACTATTGAGAAATTCTGATTTTGATGCAGACTTTGAAGGATTTATATATTTTCTTTCTTTAAGATCAAAAGTTTTATTAAAAACACTAAAACAAGTCTAAAGATTAAAATCACTTGCACATAGCTAACCGGAAACTATTAAAAACACCATTTTTCATAGAATAGCGAATTCATATATAAACCTACCTTTTCACTCTTTGACTTAAAAATTTTTTTAAAAAAAATTCTCAGTTTAAACACGGAAATATACGGAATTAAAAACAGCAAATAAACTTTGAATAATGACGAACATCAAAGCACATTAAAAAATTGCATTTTTAAATACAAAAAGATTATGCACCTCTTTCACTGAATCCTGCATATCATTTTCTTTTTTTTATCTCATGAATCTTCTTTAATATGTGAATATTTTAAAATCATACACAACCCTATAACAAACAAGTTTCAAGGCACCAAGTACAGATTTTTTCTAAACTGTTCTGATCTAGTTACATTATTTTAGATCAAATAGTTTTATACATACGCAACTTAACCGAAATCCATCAAAATTATAGCATATCTAACTTTTATAAAAATAATATATTTAGTAATTAATAAATATAGAAATTTCTTTCAACCATCAACTGATTTACATTGAAAAACATATATTCAAAAAATCTTTTCATCGGTATAGCTTGAAGAATTTGAATTTTGATCAATGTATTTACACAGCAATTTTATAAATATAATATAAAAAGAAACTGAATAATTGTTCTTGGATTTCATAATGTAATGAAAAAATATTTATATTCATTAATTTTATTGCTAATGTTGATGCTTGCATTGTCAATATTTAAACAGATCATGTGTTGCTTAAAAGTAATGAAAAACAATTTCTTTACTTTTCATTTCATTGATTATATAAAATTGTTTATAATAAATAAATTACAAAGTACTAGTACATAAATATTTGTCAACTTCAATTGTAAATACTGATTCAAAAAGAAATAAGTTTTGCCTTAATGATTTCATTTACCTAAAAACCGATTTTAAAATGAATAGAAAATTTGCTTACACAACTGAAATATTTAATTTTTCTTCACTTAAGATCTCATCACACAAATTGAAACAAAAATGTATACTGAATTTTAAAAACATTTTAAAATCAAAAGTATGAGAATGTAATCATGTATCAAAATACTGTATTTGATGCTTCATATTTTCAAAATAAAGTTCTACAAGAGGGACTTTCCCCCTGTGTTTAAGGGTTTTCACAATTTCTAATTCTCATTAGTTCATTAGAAAACCTATACAGCGAAATCAATTGACTTTACCTAGTGAATCAGAGTGCAAGCCTCAAAATATAATAATTTAATGCAGCATAAAATCAAATACAATAATGACTGGTATAAGAAATATACTGTGTAAGAAACTTAATAATTAGGCATTTTATGTTGGAAATACCTAATTGGTAATTTAACAATACTTTTTACATGTTCCTCCCACAAATAGAAGCTTAACAGTTTAAATAGGCAATTTATAATTTCTAGTGTATAAGAATTAATTTTGCTTCTATTATACTGAGCAAGGATGTTAGAAATATTACACGTACTTTTGAATTTAATGGCCTCACAAAAAAAATGTTATGCAGGTACTTATTTTCATTAGCAATAATCAATAACTTTTTTTAATCATAGATATTAAAACAAAGTTCCAAACAAAGAGATAAATTCAACCAATTAAAAACAAAACGTATAACAATAATTCTTTTAACTTAAAATAATGAAAATTTTATCAAGATGTACATTTTCATCATTAAAATGCTGAAAAAACTTAAAATATATAGTATTAATACTCTTTTCTTTGCTTCATAATTGATAAAAATTGTATTCAAATATAGCAACATACCATCTTCTATTCTGCTGCACATTATCACATCAACTTCATCAGCAACATCTTCGCTCAGTAAGTTATATTGAAATAATCAAAGCTGTTTTTCCTAGAAAATCAAAAATCATAGATGCAACAAAATAAATAGGTTAGCATAAAAGTATATATATATATATATATAATAGAATACTTTCCCTCTGGTTAAAATCGTTTAAATTAATATCTTAACTAAGCAATTCAAACAAACTTTTTCTAGTATGAAATATTTAGTTTCAATAATATAATAATAAAACCTAGAAGTACTCCCTTATTACAACAGAAATGAATTCAAATATCTAAATTAACAAATTGAAGAAAAAAAGAAAAAGATCTACTAAACACAAATTTCCACTTCAACTATAAAGATCAATACATCTAAAAAATTTATATTTTATTTTGACTATTTGTTTCATTATTTAGTCAAGTTTTACTATAGTAAATCTATAATTTAATTACAAAACATCTAGAGCAATAATTTATAATGGAGATCAATAATGAAATAAAATAACTGAAAATCATCATAAACAAATTAAATTTCATTATAAGTTTATAAAGAAAATACTTCTAAACTTATTCAAATGTACAGTTCTAATAAAATTTTCTAACTATATCTCAGTGAAACCAATTTCCCTCATATGATTTATCCCACTTTCTTTTTTTTTTAAAAGTAATAAACTATAATATACAGAATGTATTAAAAAATTAAATACAAATCTGCTACAGGAACTATTAGCAAATTTTTATGGATTGCATTAATAAAAAATTGTTAAACAAAAATAAAAAGCCCATATTGTACAAAAATGTAAAAAATGCTCTATCTGGAAATATAAAAAGAATAGTTACAGAGATAAATCAATGAGCTATTATGCTACCTTTGCAGTAGTCAAGTTTTGATATAAATGCTTTGAAAGCTGAGAGTTTGGCAGTCCATTTAGTATTTGCTAAGGTGGGTTAGATCCTGTCAGTTTGGGCTCTTTCAGATAATTTACATGACAGGCTTAATTTCTATTTTAGATACATCAAGGTAGGATTCCAGAAAGATTTAAATTTGTTCGCTTGTCGACAGGGTAAGGATTTTAGAGCACAGTCAAGGATGATTTAGTTCATTAAATTGATAAACATAATTGAAGCTGAGGTTATGTGGTTACAAGTGCATTGTCCGAGACTGTACATTTGGTTCAATCTGCTTTTTTGAAATTCCAGTGATTTGATTTTAATTTATGTTGCACTCTGAAGCAACAGAAGGCTTTGTGGATGATCTTTGGTGATGGACTATGTAATTTTGAGCCATGGTTGAGTGATGAGGGAAACAACTGAGCTGGAACACCCTTCTTTAAACTTCAACACCACTCCAGCAGGAGGACTTTGAGCCTCAATAGATTTAATGTGCCTTCTCTACACGGAAGGTCTTCAATGGCATTATGACAAACCTGTGACTCCACAATGTCGACCCCAAGTCTGTGACTATGATCACTCAGCTAGCACAGACACGAAATTCCGGTGAGGAGCCTGTATACTTTTATATTGTACTTTCATTGTCTTTGCAGCATTAGGAACAGAGAACTGTGTGACCATAACCTCCAGTATATTAACAATGATTTGATCACTTGAGGGTGGGTTAGTTCAAGGTCAGGTCTAGATTGTCTAGCAAACAGGGGGGAGAGGTTGAGATGTGTCAGTCATTTGTAGCAGGTTGTTAATAACTTCTTCAATGATAGATGTCACGCAGTGGTAACTCCATTTTAATGACAGGCTGTTAAAATACACCACAATTATGTTATTGGGTTGGATGATTCTCTCAATAATTTTCACTAAAAAGCTTACTAAAGGGATTGTTACAGTATAAAAAATTGTTCTTTAAATTATTTGAAGGACTATTATCTACTATACAGAAGTCACAGGAAAAGTAAAATGAGGAATCAATAAAAATGAACTTTTAAAACTATTTCACTTGCATCTTGAAATGCAAGGCATAGATCTGGGATGGGCATTAAGTTGATTGCAATCGACCTGTGAACCACCAAGACATTTTTAGGTGACCGCCTTCACTAAGACACACCATACGAAAAGAAACGTATTCATGGAACACCGACGCCAGCTAGATAGGAGAATTGGCTTTTCACAATCAATGCGACTGTGTTTATTTAAGAATATTATTCAATAAATATGTAATAATGTACCTTCATTTGGAAGTGCCCAATGATGCTCAATATGTTCACTGCTGCTGTAAAAGAAAAAAACTGTCATTGAGGTGCCAGTCATAAATAAAATTTTCCCCAAACGCTGACTGAAGGGGAGAATAAATATTGATGATCAGCTCTTTCCGAGATAGCATGGGATTGGCTATTGAGACATCTTCCTATACTCCACACTTCTACAGGATTGGGTTCTTGTTTTGATTTCATGTCCTGAGATGGCATGCAACTCGACCATGAACAAATTAAGAAGACACTTTGGTTTAAATTCATCAGTTCACTTGTCTCTCTGCCGGCTGGGTGGCGTGGTTGGTTTGTCGCTGGCCTTCTGCACCCAAGGTTGCAGGTTCGACCCCCGCCCAAGTCGGTGGATTTTCTTCATGCAGAAAATCGACAGCGGCCATGTCGTAGGATTATACAGCATGAGAAAGATCCTTAGTGTCTGTTTGGCTTGGATGCTCTTGGCAAAATTAAATCCTAGTACAAAATTCGCATTGTCAAGAGCTCAGGTGCCTCCCTCTGTGGAGGAAACTGGGCGTCAAAATTGCTTGCTGTAATTGATATCGCCTATATGGTGCAGCGTTAAAAAGTGGTACCAGCTCCCCCCTGGGGAATATACTAGGTCTGCAAAGGTTTAAAACACCAATGCGCAGCCCCATTGGAAAAAAAAAACTTATCTCTCTGCTCATTGCATTGAGTATGTCCTCACTCTCCAGTCTGATAATCTGTTATGTTTTAAAAGAAAGGCACAAAGTCAAAAACAAGTGTTTAAAAAAGAAAATATAAAATTTTAATGCAGAATGGCCACACTAGTGTTTCTTTCCCAGGAACCTGGGAAATCATTTCTGTACTTTTTCTATTCCTGGGAATTATACTTTGTTCCCGGGAATCACACAGGGCTAGAATTATCTATGAGGTAGCTATTTCTGACTAGATTTCAATCTTGGACATTGTTAACTGATCCTACTGTGGGAATTTGCTATCGTTAACCCCGATCTTCGGGACGAAGGAATGCTTGTTACCCCAACTGTGGGGTAAGAGTGCTTGAGGGGTGAGAATTTTTCCAGCTAGCCGTGGGAAGGAGTACCTGTCCAGATTAATTCTTGTCTATCTGTGTGTCGAGCTTCGTTAACAAGAAATATTGGGTTTTTAAAGCAATCACATTTTGTTGCCAACCAGCACTATGTGATCAAAGTTCCTAGATCAAGATTTATGTCCCCTCAGGGGGCTCACTTTCTTTTGGTGAGTACGTGTGTCACAATCCCAAGGTGCCCTAGTGATCTTTTCCTTTTCCCAAGGGGTTTACTGTCTTTAGTAAACACGGGTGTCACGACCTTGGGGTACTCTAGTGATCCTTCTCTATTTCCGACCCTCTTTTTGGTCATACTTTATTCCTTTCTTTCCTTTCCGGTCTAGACCACAGCTTCAAAATATGATAATTTACATATTAATTTTTAAACACATATGTTTATTTTACTTAGATTAATTAACCCTTATTAACATATTTTGGATTTCATTTCGTATTGCATTAAAACAGTTTCATTTTTACTTAAATTGTTTGCTTATTTCAATTTTGCATTACTTATTTTTTATTTGTTTTATTCTAACACCGTTGGTTTCCCAACCCGCAAGTTTGCCATGTGCGGTGTCCCGTAAGGAGGAAAATGGTGTCCTGGGGATACCTTTGTGTTCTCTATGGTCCACCCTTCGCTGTAGACAGGAGTGAGCCTGCTCCTGTCAATCGGCTGGTCATACCTTTCTTTGGTGTCCCCGGAGAGACAATGCTGTAGGGTTAGTGCTGCAGATAAGGGGTGGCGGGTTTACCTGTTGGATCCTCGCCCTGATGCTGTAGCACTATATATTCTGGGTGTACTCCAGGTAAGCGCCCTGCCTGGTTTTTGCCAGATGACTGGCACACTGCCTCCCTTGTTGGACTCTGTGGTGGGTGGAGGCATACCAGAATGAAGTTTTTCTCACTCTTATGGATCCAATGCAGCAGTGCCAGGGTGAAGGCCTTGTTTTATCCACTCTCAACGTTGATGAAATGTAAAAAAATACCAGATTTTTACTGATTTCTTTACCACATAATGAGATGATAAATAAATCGCCTTTTGCAATACATAAAGCGTTAATAGGAATAGGTGATGAACCGAAATCTATAAAAAGGTTAAGGTCTGGGGATCTACTAATCGAAACCATATCTGCTTTGCAAACAAAGCTGTTTCTTCTCGCAAAAACCATTCTTAACTCGCCTGTAACTATAACTCCTCATAAATCTCTAAACTCATGCAGAGGTGTCATTTCAGAACCTGACTTGTTGAACACTACTGATTCAGAGATACTTGAAGGATTTCTGATCAGGGTGTAATTCAAGTCAGAACAATTACCACAAAAAAAGATTCAACAGTTTTTCCGACAAAGCATTTAATTCTTACCTTTAATAGCAAGATACTTCAATTGCAAAATACACACATATATTCCAAATCCTTTGGGCTGCTTTAAGTACCAGAGGTTCGGACATTCACAGACTTCCTGGCGTGGTCAGCTGACATGCTCTAGATGTGCATCCGCTGGACATGCTTCCTCAGATTGCAGTCTAGGGCCAAAATGTATAAACTGCTCACAGCCCCATTCATCGGATTCTAAATTAAGCCTTAAATGGAAAATAGAAATACAGATACAGGAAATAAAAAAATAAAAAATATTTCATATCCAGAAGCACATAAATTAATAGTCCCATAGTTATCTCAAACTTATGCTCAAGTTACCAAATACTCTACTATAAACAATTCTACATAAACCGATGAAAATATAACAAAAATAAAATGTCCACCTTTAAATTGACTTCAACCACTTTTATCTCTCCCCATAACAACTATATCAATATCTACTCCTGCTGTTTCTACTTCATCTTCAACCCAAGCACACCTCTTGCCATCCACCTCTTCAATAGCAGTTACTGTGTCAGAGCCTCAGCCACCTATTCCTCTATCTAATAATGTACTTACCACCGCCAATAATATGTTTACACCTATTGAACCATCTTCCTCAATCATATCCGCTTCCAACTAAACTATTCAACCCCCTTCTGTTGTTGTTGAAACTATCACCAGTACTACATTTAGTACCATACCTACTACCTCCAAATCCAGAGTAGCTTACCATCTTCAAATACAACTTCTGTATCTGTCTCCAAAATGTTGTAAAAAAGCGTCCTTCTAAAAACGTATCTAACATTGCAAAACCAAAAAATAGAGATAAAAATGGCTCCACATAAACCTAAAAAATCAGCACCTGTAGAATTTACAACAGATGAGGAAGACATAATTGTGTATGATATGGAGGAAGATGAATAGATTTCATTAAATTCACCTCCAAATGAGAAGTATACCTGTATGTATTATATAACCCCGACTATATATAAAAAATAACTCTTCCTCAATTACACTTATGAAACTTGGTGGGGAAGTCCCCACTAAAATATGTCCATTATTTAAAAAAAAAAAAATAAAAAAAAAACCCCTGGCTTTTTAAGCATTTTAAATTTTATTACTGCAACTTTTTTTGTAAAACTTTTTAACGATCTTAAAATTTTAACACTTAAACAAGCGTTTAGCGCAGCTTTTTATATGTGTATGTATTTTATTAATTAGAATATTAAACTTTTAAGAATTTAAATTGCCAACAAGAACATATATATTTATATGTATTTTCAACTGTTTTTTAAAATTTATACAAGTGTTTGGTGCAGTTTAGCAAAAATTGGCTCCAGTGCCAAGAAACCCCACATTCACTCACTCTATATTTATGTGGATAATGTAAGTACTAATACTTAAAACTATTATTTATTAAATCTTTAAAAACTTTTTTTTTGGATACTTGTCTTTATTATGAGCTATTTAACTGAATCAGCAATTTGAAGAAGGGAATGAACCCACAAACTGTTTTGGGGAAAATATTTTTAAAAGCAATTCCGCAATTTTTCTTTTTTATTATTTTCCTAAATTAAACTTTCGTGTGAGATTCTTATATTAATATCTATTTACATTTATGTAACAATAATAAAGCTATTCCATAAACAAGAAATCGGTTATACAAATAAAATATCTTAAATACAATAATTAATATTTCTACTGTACATAATCAGCACTTCAGCAGCAAATGAGTTTTCAAGTATATATTAATATTTATGTCTTAGTAGCAACTTTAGAAAAATAATTGATTCAGCTTTGACTGGTTAATTTTCAAACGCATGTGAGTCAGTAAAGGAGCATTAATTTTAGTATTTATTTTCCAAAAGTGAATTTTTCCCCCCCGAGATTTTTTATTTAGAAAATCTTTAATTGTAACATTTTTCCATATCTGAGTGATAAAAGTATAAATTGTTTATGCTTTCTGAATAATCAATTTATTATATAATTTTTGTACTTTTTAGCTCATTATATAAATAAGGATTAATTGTAATTCATATGCCTCCTTATTTTATATAATTATTGATTTTATTAAAAAATAACTTGTTTTTAAATGTTTTGAAATTTTGAAGTGTTTTCAGGAATCCCGGGAACAATAATTACATTCCCGGGAATAGAAAATCCCGGGAAATCAGAAACCCTAGGGCACACCTTTGCCATTGGGTGGATCACAACACCTTAATCTTCTGTGTATTTTTTTAAATATACTCTGTTATTAAAAATTAATATCCTCAAAAACAATTTAATGAGACAAATTTGCGGCATTTAAATCGCATAGTTAAGAACTCATTGGACATCTCTGAAAGTTCATAGCAGACCTGAGTTCATTATATTGTGAACTGGATATTTAATTTTTATACTTGACATTTAAAAATTCTACAATGACTAATGAACATAAACATGAATGCAGCTTGACCAAATCTGGTTCTTGTAACAACAAAATCCACTACAAACCAAATATAACATACATGAAATAATACTCTACCAAAAATTTTCATCCATAAAATACTAGATGAAATAATAAATTTGAGGTAGTAACCATTATGATATTTTCTCTCTTTCCCCAACTAAAATACATATATTACTCTGTAAATCAAAAATACATTACTTGATTCTGTACCATTTATAACTTTTAAAAACTATAATTTTGATTCTATGAATTAAAATTAAATAAAATTAGTTCTTAAACTTTACATAGCTAACAAAACAGACCGGGTAATTAATTACACTTCCAATAATATTTTACCCAAAGTCCCAAGTTTTACACAAATAAAAAAGTTGAGATATTTTTTAGGCAATGATATTTTCCTCTAAATAACATGCAAGGATTATTGGTTCAATTATAAAATGTGTGATTTAAATAAAAGCACTTAAATCAGCAAAAAACTTAGCAAAAATAAAATATGAAATCATGATTTCTGAATACTCACTTAGACATAATCAAAACAACCTATGAAATAATTAATAAAACATAATAACAGTAATTTATCATAAATTTCTTATAAGTTTATATTATTTAAAAATAACTATTTCAATTAAACTTTGGACACAAATTATTTAGCTAACACATTATTAAACCAACAATTTGTTTTTATTGATCCAAATATATCTAAATTAGCTCATAACTAATAAAAAAAAGAGATACCAATAAAAAAAGTCTAGATTTATAGAATTAGACAAGAAATCACACAGCAACTAATCTGCACATTAATAAAAACTATTAAAAACATAAAATGTGATGCATGAAATATAGAATTTGAAGAGTGCTGATTATAAGCAGTACTTGTAACTAAATGAAATATATAAATGTTTCACCATTTAAAAAGCAAATTATGCTATTTTCATTTTAACAAAAAAGTAATCTAATTAGTTAAATAAAAAAAAATCAGCTGCTGCATTGTAGACGTTTTGTTTAAACTCTAATGCCATTTGGGCTTTCTACATTAAAAAAGATGATGCAGGAGTCATTGCATGAGCCATCAGAAGGTTATATTTGTGTAAGGTTTATATGAATGGTTATAGTCAATAGACTATGAGGCAAGCCTTGTGTTGATCGCTTAGATCAGGGGTGGCCAACCTTTTTGGGAAGCGTGCCACAATCTGATAAAAAAAAGTTACACGTGTCACTTCCCAACTTCTCCACCAAACTAAAAAATATACAAAAGTGAAAATTTTTTATTTATAGGCTTATTATGGGTTATTTCCACCAAAAACATATTTTTAAATGCAAGTTTTATAAAGTGAAATGTAAATAAAAAAAAATGGTATAACAAATGAAACAAAAGTATAAACTTAAATATTTTATTATTGATAAATTTTTACAGGATCAATCAGTTAGCTTAGATACAAAATAAAAATAAGCAACATGAAACATTTAATTTTAAATGATTATTAAGCAGTCAGTACTTTCTTAATGTGGTTTTTGAATTTGTAATTTTTTTACTAAATCATCTATATCTGGATTAGTTTGTGAAGGTGCTAACAAAATTAGGTGTTTTAGGTGCATATCAGTTAATTTTGAGGGATATTTTGATTTAATTACATTCATAACAGAAAACATTTCTTCACAAACATATGTTGATCCAAACCTACAACAATATCTGACCGCTAAATCATGTAAATTTGGAAAATTGCTTGGTGGCACAAATTTCCAAAATTCGATTAATTCGGATCATTGGTGGCTAAAATAATTTCCTTATATTTGTTTTTCAGAGTAATATGGTGCTGTAGGTCAATAATTTCAATTTGTACCTGAGGTGGGTAACAATTAATGTCTTGAAGAGAAATCGAAAAAGGATTAGTGAAAAGTTCAGTATTTTTATCTTTAAAATCCTCAAACCTGGCACTGAAAGAATCCTGCAAAATGGATACTAAATTTTTAAATTTATCATAGTTCGAAACACATTACTAACTTTGGCAGATAATTTTTTCTTTACAAAAACAAAAGTTTGTCCACAAAAGAAGATGTATGACAAACTAGGGTAGGAAAAATATGATTTTTTCCCTGTAATCTTAAATTTAAATTGTTTAAATGTTCCATTATAATGGTAAGAAAAGCTAAGCCACACAACCAGTTTTCACTCCTGAGGAGTGAGCATTCACTGGGCAGTTCATCGTTTTCTTCCAGATATTCTAAAACACAATACCTCAAACTCCAAAATCTCCCAAGTGAACTGCCTTTAGAAAGCCATTACACTACAATTGAAAATGTAACTGGCCATTTTCTTCCGTTTCTTCAGGGAAAAGCGTACAAAATCTTCATCGACTCAGAGTGCGAGCTCGTATTTTGTTGATACAGCGCATCACGGGGTCAACAAAGAAAGACAAGTTTAAGTCCTTGGCACAAAGAGCTTCTTGATGAATAATACAATGATACTTGTAAACTTTTCTTCCCAAATAATTTTCAAGCAATGTAACAAAATCTTTTATTGTGCCACCTATGCAAGGCACTACATCTGTGCAAACACTGTCTAATTTTGTCCATTCTTCTTTAACTTCAATTACATTTTCAAGTTCCTTAAAAATGTCTTCACCTGCTAGTTGGCGCAAATCAAGAAGTTCTTCCACAGTATCAAAATTATTGTTCGTGTAATGCACAAAGATGCTTAACTGTGCATTATGTCTGTAATATCACAGCTTTCATCCAAAGTTAATGAAAATATTTGCAATTTTGAAGTCCAGAGACAATTTGTGTTCCAACATCCTGACCCATGTCATCTATATGACGCTTGACGGTATTTTAGACAAAGCTATTTTATCAACCATATTTTTGACATTTAGATCACCGGTCTTTTTGGGCGAAAATTAAAAGACTCTTTTTTTTATCTTCTCTCCATCAGAATATGGTTTTTTCATGCGGGCTAACAGCAAAGAAAGTTCATAAGAAGACTTCACCATTGTTTCCATTTCGTCATTTCTCTTCTGGAACAAAGATTTTTGGCTGGCTAAAGATTTCTTTTTTTTTTTATTGATAAATTCCGTTTGCAAATTTGATCCAACAGGATATTTGCAGTTGAAATAACTATAGTTGTTTGAAATGATGGTCCAAGTTAAATTTTTTGGAACTGCTATACAAATTCCACATATGAAACAAATAGGCTTGGAAGTATTTTGATGTGTTAACACGTATTGCTCTTCCAGGACAATTTTAAAATCACGTGCTGCAATATCCTCTTCCATAATTTCTTTTCGTTGTCGAAGGTTTACTCAAAAACATAATAAAATATTTTAAACAACTACGCTCAACGCAAAAATTGAAAAATAGTTTTAAAAAAGGAAAAAAGCGTAACGTCTTGCTAAACAGTCAGAGTTTAAAATCAACTGAGGTAGAAAAAATTTGTCAATGTTACGCTACAAATTTTCTAGGCTCCAAATCCAGTATTTTGATTAGTCATGGATGCAAGTTCTCACTCTACCTGCTTTATAAAGTGGCTACTTTGTGCAGATAGAATTACTTCTACCATATCAACAACTGCTCTCCTAATATATTGCCGAATTTCTTCTTGACATTACATTAATCGTAAATAACCAACACCTTTCGAAAAACCTTTTTATCTGACATCACGCTGACAGCTATAAACACTAAACTTCAGAACTGCAAGGGGAAGCTGAAATTCGAATAGAAATACCAGATGTTAAAAATTAACCACCCCGAGAGAGGGTGACTTTTTGGGCAGATTCGACCGTCTGAGAGAGAGAATTTACTTGTTTTTAGTCTCATGTTACTCAACACTTTTCTCGGAACGTTACAATGCTGTGGAATTGTATGTTTTGGAGAATGATCTCATTTTTGGCGCTATACTGAAGAAAAGAAAAAATCCTGCTTAGCGCCTTTGAAATCTCACACTGAAAATTTCTGTTTTTTACGTATTCTCTTCATGATAATTTTCTATTGTAATTCAATTAATTCAGTAATCTTTTCAAACATTTTTGTAATTTTTCAATAAGTCTTCGCATGCCACAGTTACGACTCCCGCGCGTGCCGCGGGTTGGCCACCCCTGGCTTAGATTATGCAGTAGGGTTTGCAATCCTGTGTCATATTTTCAATCCTGGGATTGCATTATCCAAATCCCGGGATTAGGATTGGACTATTTATTAAAAATACTTACATATTAGCATAGTTGAAGTTGCATAAAACTGAAAATATAATTAAAAATTGATTTAATATTATTTTAATGAAACAAATAAAAAAAATTATTCATCATAAAAAACAAATAAAAATAGTACATAATGAAATTTTTAAAAAAGCATTTCTTCATTTCTTGTGTTTCTGTAAATAAACTTATAAAAACACAGCACCTCCAGCATTTCATCATTGGAACAGCTTCTTATTTTTGTTACAAATTGTCCTGCCCTAGAAAATGCATGTTCGAATTCTTTACCAGTAGATGTTATCGTCATTAAATAGGAGTATGTTCTTTTCAGGTAGTCACCACGTCTCCCTCAATTTTCAAAAAAGAGACATTTCTTTTTAAATTTTTGATGACAGTGTCTCAAATCTAATAGACTGCATTGGTGCATATACTTCTTTGATAACTTTATTTAGTAATTCTGCTACACTTAATGGTTTTTGTATATAAATTGATCCAGATATTGAATCAGAATGTGAATCAATTTCAAGTGTAACCTCATTTGAAATTGAAGATCCAGTTGTATGAGCTCTTAGTAATGCAATGGGATTTGAAGTGTCTTAAGTCTTCCAAACAGGTCCGCTCTTAATTAACAGCATTTAATTGAAAAAGGAACTGTGACAAAATCTATTCTTGTGATGTTGCTTATATTATTGTGTAAGCATTGCAGTGAGCCACTTATATCTTTGTGACGTTCTCCCATACTGTGCAAATATTATTTTTTACATTTAACACTTATAATTGCGCAAAAAAAATTTACGTACATATTTCATAAGCAGAATATAAATTTTTGAAAAATTAAATTCTTAGAAAACTTTTAAGAGAACATTTTTTTAAATGTAATTCGGACAAAAATTAAATCTCGGAATTAGTTATTTTAATCCCGGCAGTTTCAGATTAGAAAAAACACGGGGATCCCGGGGTTTCGGAATTCTGGGCCTGAAAACCCTACTAGATATCTTCCAAAATTTCTAAATGCCTCTGTCCAAGGTAGCTGACACTGGACATCCTGAAGGTGGGAGAAATGTCCGCTTTCTGATCCCACTCGCGATGGAGAGAAAGCTACAGATGAAAATAAGAGAAAACATGAAATTTCACGGTTTAACATACACATCCTCCTTGAACCCTTCAAGGTTCAACACGTAAGAAAACTAACATTAACCATATACAGTACAAAAAAGTAAATAAGATACATAAAATGTAATATAAGATTTACAATATTTTGAAAAAAAATTTCAAAATATAATTCAGACAAAAATTAAATCCCGGGATCCCAAGATTTGAAAAAACCACTGGGATCCCAGGGCTGCAAACCCTATTATGAAGGCTACCACAAGCTGCAATTAACTTCACCTCCCCCCTCCTTCTGGCATAACAAGGAATTGCCAAAATATTACCAATGAAAACTTTTGTTAAAAAAATACAGCATTTAAGTAGGAAAATCTGTTTCAGATTTAGACTACATTTATCCTTGTAATTTATTACAGTTGCAGGTATTACATAATAGAACCATTTGTGGGTTGGATTTTATTTTAATACATATCTTTATTTATCACCAACCTGAAAAATTGGGTAGAAGTTAAATAGAGGAAACCAAGCTGATGGCATGATTCAGTGTTATTGTTTTTCTGTCCCCAAAGAGGAAAACTAGAATTTTACCCAGATGCATATTTATAATACAGAAAAAAGCTCATATAATTACATAATTTTACATAAAACTCTTGTTGGTTAGTTATAAAAAAATTATTTGATGAAAAATTTTTAATGGTTTTTGGATACTTACACAAAATTATTCACAAATGCTTCAAATGTTAAAGGCAACTTTTCTTCAGATTCAACACCCCCCTTCTGAGATCACTTCTTCAAACCTGGAAGAGATTTTTAAGAAAATATTGTTTAAAAATATCATGCATTATTGATAAGCAAAGTTGACAGCACTTCCCAACAGGGATCCTATCATATTTCCAATTCTTGCACATGGCA
The DNA here is from genome assembly GCA_019973975.1 of Trichonephila clavata. Lineage (NCBI taxonomy): Eukaryota > Metazoa > Arthropoda > Arachnida > Araneae > Nephilidae > Trichonephila > Trichonephila clavata. Next base: position 521,564 of record BMAO01010854.1, read on the forward strand.
TGTTATTAAGAGGAATTATCTTTGCGTAGAAGGAATCGATTGACCAATTCACTTAAGGGATTGCCAAATTTGAAAGGTTCCTCTCCGATTAACTGTGTGTCAAACACCTCTTCAAGTTAAAATTTTAAGATTCAAATTTAATGCCAAGATCTAAGGGTAATAATCTTTTCTGTGATTACATGTCAAAATACTGTGTTGTGCAGTTTTATTCAAGGTGTTTCTATGGGCTTAAATTCTGTAAAATTAATGAATATTTCCTATTTTAATGCAAAAGTCTTCTAATTGAAGGCTAATACAGAAGAAGAAAGAAAAAAAAACTGTTAGCACAATTTATAATTCTTTTTTTACATCTCTAAAAGTTTGAACTAAGCTAAGATCATACCTTTGTTTTGTTTTTTTCTGGTTTATTTCTTCAAATAATTTCCTTTATTTATGTAAACTATCTAATATTTTAGACAAGAGGTACTATTACGAATTAAAACTTTCAAAAAGTAACACTTAAATTCACTTGGTACATACATAAAGAAAAATGGATTAAAATGTAAGCTTTAGAATAAAATAATGGTACATAAATTTATAATCTTATTAAATAGTACAAGCACCTTAAAATGTAAAATTACTTGAGTATGCTTTTTGTATATCTGATGAAAATTAATAAAATTGAATATTATCCCACAATTAACAAACATATACATAAACTTGATCAATGAATGACATTTGCTTAGAACATAAATTTATTACAGTACATGCATAAATTTGCTATAGTAGATAAATGTCCACAGGACAAATAATTGGTTATGAATAATACTTAACTCTTCTTTAGGCCTCAATTATTTTTTCTTTCACTGCATCACTTGTGTGTGTGATTTTTTAATTTTCTTTCAGCATTTAGAAATTCATCATATTCTACTTTTTTATATCTGGGTACTCATGCTTTTCAGTGCTGTTTTACACTGAAAAATATAAGTACATTTCTTGTAGCTTCACCTTTTAAATCTTTTTTGAAAAAATCACAATTCTACTGCCCTCATTTCAATCCATGTTTTGGTGTTAGGACAAAAAGCTACTTTATATCCATGTTCTATTTGGTACAATTAAAATTGCAACCAATAGGCCTTTGACGAGTAGCATACTGAGAACAAATTTAAGCTAAAATTTGATCAAATATGTACATTTAAAATCTAAGCTATTTACAAAATTATGTTATGGCAAGTTTTAATGTTTCACATTTTAAAATTGAAATATTTTAGTCTGTTCACACTTTTTTGATACAAGTATAAAAACTTTTAAAAAGCAAAATATTTTTTACTAAAAGCAGTTATTTTTAGAAAATTCAACTATATTTACTACCTATTTTTCGCAAGTTTTATCATTTTTACGTAGAAGTTTCACACCAAAATATACAAGTAATTTTCCAGCATCCTTCTGGTTTTTACATTCTTTTTTTGTCATGACAGAGGTTGGACATCTTTTATATGATACAGTAATTTTCAGCCGTCACCGAGGCAAGTACACTATAATGAAAACACATTTAAAGTCAGCAGTTGGGGAACCAAACATTCTGGGGTAGCTTTAATTGTTTCTTCATATGATAATTCTTTTTTAATGAAAACATTTATAAATCCCCTTGCACTAGAAAGTATCACATGGGGTTTAAAAAAGTAAGTATGAAACACATATTACAAAGGAAAGAAGAAAAAAAAATTAAATCATGAAGGATTACAAATACAGTCGGACCCTGATTTAACAAATTCATTGGGACCGAACATTTTGTTTGTTAATTCGGTGTTATCCCTTATATCAAGATCCAAACAAAATACACATATTCTGCACTTACCTTTTGGAAATTCTATACGTAACTAATGAAATATATTCAGAGTATATATATATAAGAAATTATGTTTTTATTTAACAGCTAAAACACTTGATGAGTTAGTCACGAATAATATATGGTATAAATAAAAATATTTTTTAGAATTGATTCATCTTTTTAAAATGATTAAAGATAACAGAAGAAAACTATTTTCGATCGTTAAGCTTTTTATTTATATTCTTACATCAGCCGCAATATCGAAAACTCTTTTGTTGCGATACCAGAAACACTAAATTTACAAAAACAAAGATAATATATAAATAGAGATGCAACACACGTACCAGTTTCTTTGAAATTTTAAAATACTGATGAATAGATGTTTGAAAAACTTTTTGATTCCAGACTTGAAAGTTTTTTTTCAACTTAGTGTAGAGAAGAAAATATTATATCATTTACATTCTGCTGCGTGAGAGAGGTAAATTTTCACAGTTTCCAAACAATATAAAACATTAGAACATGTTGCAGTTTTCAACTTCATATCAGAGTTTCATTATCAATTTCTACATTAGAATAGTTATTAATTGGCTCAACAACTCTACAGTCAGCCCGCTCATTTCCTAGAACGCCCGTGTGGCCGCGAATAAATGCAAAAACTATGGAGATGTTTTTATCTTACAGGTTTTTAAGTCGCTCTTTGATCTCAAGGATTATGTTGTTTGGGGAAAAAATACACCTCAGAAAAACGTAGGACGAAAGAGAATCGGTATAAATGAGGTAGTCTGAGATGCTTATTTAGATGAGGTGAAACTAAGTTTCTAGAAAAAAGGCCATATTAATATTTCTGAGTTTTCTTTTGGAGCACATAGCCCTTCAAGGCTTTCATCTTGGGATGAATGATAGCATGATATTGATTTTACCTGACCATGTTTAATTTATAGTTTTAAATTTTTTTAAAAAAATCAAATATTTAAAAAAAGAAATAAATTAAAAAAGGAGAACATTAAATTAAATATCATTATTTGAGAGTTGAAAACCCAAGTTACATCTATCCATTCGCGCCAAAACAAATAGTTGTATTGATTGATTGATTGGTTTTCTTGGTAATAATGTAGAGTAATGTTTTTTTTTTGTTTTTTTTTAAATTTCTAATATCTTTATGCCAAATACAGATCTAGAATTAAAATACAGCTAAAATGCAATATATAAAACTAAAGTGAACGCTGAAAAGTCTGTAGAAAGAAGAATAACACAAAACAAAAAAATGAAAAAAATAAAAAAGATTAATATAATATATGTATAAATAAAACAGGATCATAAGAAGAAGAATATCACAAAACGAAAAATGAAAAAAATAAAAAAGATTAATGTAATATATGTATAAACAAAACAGGATCACGTTACTCGCGTCCGTATCACTCCTAAAACTACACGTGCTCATTGGAAGCTAAATGGGGAACAGTTTTGCAGCCGAAATCATATGTTTGGGTGATTTTGTTTTTGTGTGGCCACGGTAACCTAGTGGTCAAGGTAACGGACTCGTGGCCGGCGTGTTATGAGTTCGAACCTAGAACCACTGAAGACCCGCTGAGTAGGGTAGCGATGCACGTAAAATCTGTCGAGAGATCAAGCGTCCTCCCAGTGGTGTGGTAGTTAGGAGAGGGGTACCAGCTCAGGTATCATCCTCGTCACTTTACGATGGTTCTTTTGACAAGCGCCAAAAGTCCTCGAGTAGCTGAACAGAACGATGTTAATATTCATTCATTCTCTCACAACTCTGTTTGTTTCTTATTCTTGTGCTTCCCGACTGCTGTAATTTAGCAATGTATGCAGTTACACCACTGAAAAAATAACCACTTATAAACTAACTGATATCAAATTATACATTTCGTCTTGTGTAAAAAAAATTCTAAGTATTGATTTTCTTTTGTCACTGCTTTATCCAACATACCTTTAAAAGCTATTGTGCCCAGGGGCCCAGGGCCCAGATAACCTGAACTTAACCACATTTTCTGATTATAAATTTCTGTCCTCCAGTGCGAAGGGGACCTGTAAATCTTCTGTGCCCTGGACTCGAAATGAACTTAAATCGGCACTGGATTAGGACCCCGATCCAACGAAGGCCTATTTAACAAATTTAACGAATTTATCCTCCGATTAAAATGAAAGGAAAAAATCACTATTTAAGGAATAATAAACCCCGAATTAACAAATTATTTCTACAGCCATTTCTTTTTATTAGTTTGTATTAGAAAAAAATATATTTCTTTTCAAACGATATATCATTTTGGACGGAACAGAAGACATTTCTTGTAACAAACAAATTTCGACAGGAAAGGGTGCAGTCCTGGTGCAAATGAGTTATGAGTGTAACCTATCGAGTGAGTTTTGAATAGGACAAAAATTAGTTTCTGAAATTCCAGTAAAAAAAAACTATTACTTTTCTAATGCTGTATATTGTTAGGAAACTGTGAAAACACATCTCAAGCAGAAGGATGTAAATGACGCAGTATTTTCTTTTCTGCTTAAAGTTGAAAAATAATTCTTTCGAGTCAAAGATTATCAAACATCTATTAGTTAGTATTTCAAAGCTTCCTATTAACTGGTGAGTAATAATTCGCTAATTAGTATTTTTCGCTGCTGAGTAAAAGGTGTGTAATTTCTAACTATGAGTATTTTTGTATGGTTGCTTATTACAGAATTCCCTAAAGGTAATAAAAATATTTGCATTTTTTGGGACCTCGAATTAACGAATAAAGTGTTCTGTCTAGATGGATTCATTGGATCGGGGTGTGACTGTATCTCTGTGGCATTTGGTATTCTTACTATCAAATATTCAACTGGAGTTCGCAGCCCCACTTGCGTATCACAACAATGATACATGCAAATTTTTAAGAAAAATATTTTCTGTATGCATACAACGAGAAATAAAAATATAAAATTCAGAATCCTTTTTCGGTTTCTCGATTAACTGTTCCTTTTGACGACAGCACCAAAGACGAGATAATTGCACAAGAATTATGCGACTCCACCTTGAACAGGATTTCTTTATAACAAATTCGCCACACTGGATTTTGATTTCTTGGACGACGTTCCTAGGAAATACTGTATTCCTCTAGCTTAAGTGTCCAGCGCACTATTTTGCTCAATAGGTTTTTCCCAACATGCAGCTTATGTATGGATTATGCAGCTTAATTTAAGCTGCATAATCCATACTCACTTTTACTGGCAAACCTATTCAGAACATTTTTATAGAGCCCTAATTACAACCGAACATTCTCTTTTTTTATTGAATAGTTTCACTCAACCTTATACAGGGTGATTCTAAAATAATGGAACATACTATGAGGGGTGGTAGAAAGTTCAGCAAAACAAACAATTTTTTGTATAAGAATATATGGATGGAAGTGCCGCGTTGTTGAGGCACAGACAGAAAAAAATAACACATTAACGGAAATATAAAATGATGATTAATAGCATACTTAGAGTGATTCCGTAAAGCAATTTTAGAAATTGCATCCACCAAACGTCATGCATGCTTGGTGACCTTTATGGCGTGATTAACTGACAACATTGGCGATAGTTGAAGGCAGCAACGCAGTGTGAACAGTGATCTGCTGCACCACTAAAATTGGCATTTGCGGTTGAGATTTCGGTCATTATGGGTGATTTTACTAATAGCAAAAAGGCAGACATGCATCTAATGTACGGTGCTGTTAATGGTAATGGCCGCTCAGCGCTACGGCTGTAGCAGGAATGCTTTCCAAGTAGAAGCATACCGAACCACAAAATGTTTCAGCGATTACATCGACAGCTGTGTGCAAAAGTGGTTAAATTATCGCCAGTTCTGATGGAAGGTGTAAATAAGGGATTGTACGACAAACACACCTGGAAGAAGTTATCTTGGACCATGTGGATGAAACGCCCGGCACAAGGGCTGTTGTTTTGTCATCTACATGTCAGTTAACCAGTCTTTAGGAGATTTTTACTGCTGATAGACGCAATTTTTTCATCTGTTTTAACATTTTCTGTACGGAAACATTAGTAAAGTATAATGCTAATGATCATTTTATGTTTCCATATATGTGTTATTTTTTCTGTTTGTGCCTCAACACACAGCATTTTCACCCATATATTCTTATACAAAAGTTGTTTGTCTTAGTAGTTTTACAACCCCTCAAAATATGTCCCATCATTTTAGAATTACCCTGTATAGTAGAGCATACGCAATTAGCTTATCTGGTTGTGTTGAAGCTGCTTAAACTTCAACACCCACCACGTAGCATCAGTATATAATTCAATTGAGCATTGAAAATGTGGTAATCTCAATACTGGGGTTGATGTTTAGGCTTTTTCTGAAATGCCACTTGAACCTCAGTCGCCCATTGAAATTTAACATTTTTTATCTTTTTAAAACACATAGTGGTTCGCACATCATGTCTTTTAATAAATTATTGCTACCACCCTGTTATACCCAGAAATTTTGCTACCTTACAAGCATTTTTGGGAACCAGTATGTTTAATATACTCTTAGTTTTGTTTGCATCCTTTCGCCCGTCCGCATGATTAATAATGAGACCCAAATACTTTTATTCTTCACACACAAACTTACATTTTTTAGGATTCAACCGCAAATCTGCTTTCTGCTGTAGCTGAAACACTTTTTTTAAACGAAGTATTGCTAAAACGATTGCGATGCACTGATTACGTCATCCGAATGGATACAAACCTCCCAATTACTGTAGCTCTCCCAAAACAATAGAAACTCCACTGTTTGCAAGATGTTTGAATCTGACGATCAATAAGACGTGTTTGATAATTTTAAAAAATGGCGTATACTCTCAAAACCAGTAAGACTTTAGCTTAGGCAAGGAATTACTAACTACACTCTGTTTCAAAGACTAAGTAACAAGCAGAAAAAGGGTAATGAAATGAAAACACAATTTATTGAAACGTAATGAAATGTTCACATGTTGTTGAACATAATAAGAGATAATGCCACGCAATTATAACAGAGGTAAGTGACAATTAGTTGTGATCACCTGTACTGAAGATGCAGGCTCGACAAGGACGATTCATATTCTTGTACGCATATCATCAATCACACTTTACCGGATTTGTGACCATTTTCGAAGAAGGCATGTTGTCAAGTCATTAAGGTTTCGGGGACTTACACAGAACACAGATGGACGTTTCCTAATCACGTCCCAGACATGCTTCATTGGGTTCAAGTTGGGCGAATGCACTGACCAGTCCATTCGAAGCAGTGTTTCTCGTTCCAAGTTTGTTTGACAGGGCGAGCTCATGTAGTCCTGCTTTATCTTCGATAAGCATGACGTCAGGCTCATGACTGCCAGACTTGGAGGAATATATGGGTCGAGGATTGCATCCCGATAAATAATATTTGTCAGTGAACCAGGACGAAAGACATGGAGATTAGTTTGGCCGTCGGCTCTGGTATCCTTACCCAAGCCATGACACCAACAAAACTGTAGCTGTATTTTCAGTGATATTGTAAGCTTGTGATCGATTCTGGGATTCTCCAGATCCATATTCGTCAAGAATCGTTGTTAATACAGAAATGGTGAACAATTCAATTTTCCATTGCTGAGGTTGTAAGGGATAACTAAGTCATCCCTTAGTGTGGGGTAGGGGAGTCGGAAAGAAGATTAGCCATAGTCAATATAACTTCAATTTATTCTCAGATATGAACAACGGCACAAATTCTATTAACCAAAGTTAAGAGATATATCTAAATACCAAATATTGAAAACTATAGAGAGGCAGACGAGATACGAGAAGACTTTAAATAATCAGATCAATTACGTCTAATTCTTAGCGAACTAATCTAATTTGATTCCTAATTGACAAATCGTCTACTTTAATATTACAATAATCAGCTACGAAGTATCAAAGCATCACTTCAAGTTTAATTATTCACTACTAGCCGTAGTAGTCTGTAAAGATCTTCTATGAGATAAAATCAATGATACCCGAACTTATGGTTGTCTGGAATACAGATGATTTTCATGCAGTCGTCAGCAAACAATTTGTCATGATATCGCTATTCCTAATGGCGTCAGAACTCTCGAAAGAAGTTGATGGTTTGAACTCGTCAGATACGAAGAGCTTGCACAGATGTCCTCGTGGGCCATTGTAATCCTAGGACGTCCAATGCTAAGTTAGTTTCCAAAAGAACTCCAAGTTTAATAACATAATATTAAATAATTAATACTTAAAATACAAAAAATACCAATACCAAATGCCATGAAAAGACCATTAATCTAATAACTAAGGACAGAAAAATCAAGCATCTAAATACCGTATTTACTCGAATCTAAGCCGCACTAATTTTCCAGTGATAATGTTGCTGAAAATTGTGTGTGGCTTAGAATCGAAGGCAAAACATTTGTTGGAAGGGGGAAATTGAGTTTACAAACTTTTCAAAAGATTAGAAATGTAACCGTTCATTCTGGCCACTTGCATCGACGGCTCTTATACCATTCCTCAGTTTAACTCCAGTATTCAGTCTATCCTAAGCATTGTTGTCTACTCGTATTTAGGAAACTTTTTTTTTTGTATATGCTTTCTTTTGACCACCTTAACACATAGCTTCTCAAATTTCAGTATTAACGACCCAATATTCAATCATAATTTTCATCCCCCCCCCTCCATACGTATCAAATTCAATAATACTATACTTTGACACTAAAACTACAAAACGACTTTAACCTCTTAAGTGCCGCCGACGTAAATAAACGTCTCGCTCAGACAGTGTGTTAATTGCCCCGGACGTATATATACGTCTTTCCGAAATACGATCTTTTCTGTGAACTGCTATCCATAAAATTATTCCGAAGGCTTTGGAATGCAATAAAATAATCTTGACGGTGCTTGCGATGGATTTACTAATTTCAGAGGATTTGCTTATGTATTCCTTTTCTCCCCCCCCCCAAATACATCACATTCACTCGCCTACGTGTTAAACGGTGGCATTGGGGAGTGAATCGCGTAATTTTTAATCGACATTTCAGGGATTAATTATAAATCGTACAAATTATCAAGATAAGTGTTAATTTTTGCATATAATTGTATATATGACAAGCCCATGGGTCACTGGTAATTATTAAACTTGTTCTAGCTTAGTATCGTTAAATTAATTATAAGATACAAAATGCGCAGTACTAATGTATTTATAAGTGTATTGTATCAGTGTAAATGTATGATTTATACTTTTTATCATGCCAGGATGCATTTTGTTTGCTTACTTTCAGCTAATATATAATTTTTTTTAAAAAATAATTTTTTGTTTTTGATTTAGCAATATGCTCGCGCCCCCTTTGTAAAGTTATTGCAACCCCCTAGAGGGGCGCGCCCCACAGTTTGAGAAACACTGTCTTAACATCAAATATATCAGAAAAAGCATCAGATGCTTACTATGATATAAGTATGAAGGAGGCAATTTTATAAGTAGGGAAAGAAGAAAACAGATCAGCAGCTACTGAAAATTTGACAAGTATGAAAACAAATATACGTCGATAGTGTAACAAAATGATGTAATTTTTGTTTATAAATGTTCAAGTCTTTCATGATTCTTTTACATTCTTCTATAATACATTCTTTTTGAAAATATTGTATAACAAATGCATTGGATGGCATGGAATACGACATCTTGTGGGAAATTGGCGACACCTGCACCATTCCGAATTCAACTGTGATAATGGGAGTGAGACGAATCATTTTTGAAAAATGATTAGATTAATTATAGCTTCATGTATGTTTTGAAAGTTTTTAATACTGGTAAAATAAGTTAATTATTAACTTCTTATTATTTCTCATCAATTTTTTAAAAAAATATTCTTAAGTATCGGATACCGGCGAGCCTTTTTCACATTTTTAAAATTTTTTTTCTCAAAAATGTCTAGAGAATTAGGGGTGTGGAATTTTTTCTTAAGAAAACCATATCTGCGCAGCAACACGTGAAGATTCAATCAGATTCCCTAAAAAAAGTCAAAACAGGATTGCACAGAAGGAAAAATTCACGCATATTCTTATTGAAAATACATTAAATAAATATCTCAGTGGTAAAAAAATGCCTTTACGAATCATATATAGTTACACATAAAAACAACAACAACAAGATTTATATAGTAGTTCTTTGTAACCTTTTGAAAAATTGTTCATTTTGAAATTATTTCAATAGATTCTGAAATTGAGTAACATATTTTAACTAAAATATAACTGAAAGCAATTCAGGTTTTTTAACCGGATTTAAATTAACAGTAAAAGACTAACTTTTTTAAATCACTAATCTGATTAGGGACGGAATATTTAACGATAATGAAGCAAGTGACTTACATTAAAGATAATTTACTGACATTGACCTGTAATTGTGTGTGGAGATGTATTAACTTTTTAGGAGACTAGTTTTCAATATATCAGTACAAATTAGCATTCCATATTTGATACTCCACCGCTGATTATTTTCCTCGTAATTAAAAATATTTTTCTTAATGAATTAAATATATGTCACAGCTACAGAGAACACTGCCAATCGTATAAATATGTAAAATATTCCCGTGGTTTAAATTATTAAATTGAACCATATTAATAGAGAGAGAGAGAGAGATGCTTCTCATTTTCTTCATGATTTTCTTTTGACATTTCATTGAAATTACTTGTTTTATAATGTATTTCACTCGAGATTTATTTCTGAGCACCTTTAACTAATAAAAATCAGTTTAAAGTATTAAGAATCAATATAATTATTTAAAGATTCATGAGGAACTTACAAAAGCAAACATAACTATGCAAAAAAAAAAAAAAAAAAAAAAAATCAAGCATATTATTTTTTTTTCAAAATAAACTCTTAGATCAGTGAATTGATAAAGATGTTTCAAACTTAGAAGGCAACCGAGATAAGAGAAAGTGACAAAATTCAATGATAACAACAAAGTGACTAACATTGATTCGTCATGAAGTAAAACGTGTAAGTTGTTTTTACCTAACATTTTTAAATTTAAATTTTAGGTATTCACACACACAAATGAGGACTTAAGGAAAAAGGAAATTTTCAAATCAACTTAACTAATGAAAATTCCTATTTTATTAGTAACCCAAACCATGCTCTTGAAAACTTCTTTCTTCCTCCTAACGACGTAAAATCACGAGTTTCGTGTTTTTCCGCTAGTCTGTTTAGTTATAGTTGAAAATGAATTTTATACAAAAAATTACTTTGAGGAAAACTGTTATCAGCAATAGTTTAGTTAAAATATAGATCGTTTAATTTTGGTATCAGTTTAAATAGTTCCAAAATGAAGAAATTTCCAGAAAATTGCGAAGTAATACACAGATTTTGAACTTTTCTGTTATATGATTTGAAAATGTGTTGCGGATCTATACGCGTCATTTTCCCATTAATCCTCTTGGGGAAACTTTGGGGCTAGTGTTCACATTAATTCACAACCTCTCAAGAAGAAACCATGATATTTAAATTAGTTTGACTATATAAAGTCTATATAGGTTTTGTAGATGTAAGATAGAAGGAGCCGGGGAGCTTTGCGGTGTTACGTAAGTATGAATATTAGAATATTTCATTCACAAATATAGCGCGAGTTAAGGAAGTAATTACTAAGAGATTAAATTATTAGATTGTGGATCTAAGATAGATGAAATTAGATTTAGTTACGATTCAATAGCGCTTGTTCTCCTTGTCTAGTTCACGTAGAGTTAGTCATTGAGATTAGATAGCTCGCTTTATATATCCCTCCTAGGGTTTCCTTTCGTAGTTTCACTTGTGATTGATTAAGTGTGTTTGAAGAGAAATAAAATAATAGTTATTATGGAAGTTGCTGGTGATGCTTTGTTTCCCCCCACACCTTTAGGTAGGCAAGACGGTGAGAGAGGGGTGCCGAATAGGCCGACAACCCCACAAATGTTTTATTTTACGAATGAGGAATATATGGATAAATGAGAAAATCGAATTCTTACTTTTAACCCCTTAACTGGTTTGCCAGTACACCGTGCGGGCTAACGAAAATTAGCCACAACTGTTTTACCCATACGCTGTACTGGCACTGATATATTTTCTTCTTTCTATCTTTGATTTGCTCCTATTTTAAATTGTTAAAGTGAGATTATGAGTGCTAGTGTGTTTTAAGAGAGGCATTTTGTCCATGACACTGGAATGCTTTTCATCCGGGATTTTCTTTGTGGTGAAGGCGGGAATTTTTCATTGAAGGCAGGAATTTAGATTCCTTAAAATATTCTATTAAGAACAGGAGTTGGTAAGGCAATGTGTAATTTGTTGCTTGAGGAGAAATGAAAATGGAAAGATAATCCAAAAAAGCCAATATTATCTCTGCCCCATTGCAATGTAAGACTGAATATTACACCATGTTTCAAATTGTGTTTGTATATATACTATAAGCACACACATAAATTCCTCAACCGTTTGAAAAAGAGGTACGAACATGGAATTTTTTTGTAAGTATAAGAGAAATCCTTTTAGATATATTTAAAACAGTCTTCATAGCATGCAGAGTGTACTTATAAAAAGCAAACATTTAGGGTTTTTTTTTTTGTATTTCAAAATAAAAAATAGTGTGAAAACTCAAAATTGAAAATTAAATTAAAATTCCTCCATTTTCGCATTCTGTTAAATATTATGCTTTGTTAAATGCATTAAAAAAGAGCCTTTTTTGAAAAATATTTTGGGCAAAATATAGATCTCTTAAGGGGTTAACCATTACTCACTAATATAATGACAAATATTTAAGCAAAGTAAATTTTTTGAAGTGAAACTTCTTTAGGCACGAGATTGAATGGGAAATTTGCCCAGTTTTGCGTTAGGGTGAAAAACCGAATGGAAGTAGTGATTCCCCCTCCGAATCGTAGCCATGGTGAGGAGATATTATTAATTTAAACATAGTTTTTTTCAAGTGATGTTCCTACAAATATGAACGTAGCCTCAGTAGGTATGGTCACGAATTCCTGGCCGGGGTCTGAAGATCCGCAGTGTAGAGAGGCTGATGCGCTTTGAATTGTCGAGGCTCAAAGTTCTCCCGGTGGAATGGTGTGGTAATTTGGATAGGGGTGCCAGCTCAAGTGTCATCCACGTCATTTCACAGAGTTTCAGAATTATGAGGTCTGTCACCTATAGCCTTCGTGTTGCTTTATAGTGCGACGTTAATAAACACGCACTCACTCAAATGCGAACAAAACCATTGAACTTATATATAAATAAAGCAAGGAAAACTATTCATGTGAACTTATGAATATACTGTGCTGGTCAATAAAATTTCAAAAACAGGAAGGAAAACAAACAACAAAATTTCAGTTATTGAACTAATAAAACAAAGTTGGAAGAGAACATGATTAAATTTGTGGGCTTTTTGGGGGCATGTAGGGTCCAAAGTTAGTATACACAGCTGTCGTCTCTGGCAACTAAAACGGTTCCAACTTGGTTAAGCATCTAGTCGAAAAGACACATACGGACAAATAATTCTATGCTTCTTCAAGTTTATACCACACTTCATCAATCATAGGGGTTGGAAAGGGGGGGGAGCTTTGAGTCTCTCAGAAACTCATAACCAAATGTTTTCAATGGGTGAGAGATCTGGAGAGCGTGTTGGCTAGGTCAACAGTCCAACACCCTCTATGTCAAGGTAGACCAGGACACGATGAGAAACAGGTGGTTTTCTTGTATTTTGTTAAAAGATGACGAATTCGAAACCTTGAAGATATTGTACAGCCACCGGCCTAATGATCTGAGAAATGTAAAGCTGATATTCCGATGACCGATGACGTCAGTGTTTACCCGATGGCTGTCTTACGATGCAGGGTCCGTATAATGATATTGAGTTCAAGTGGACAACGTGCGTTCTCCTCGGTATCTCCAGACAAGAATACGTCCATCATGAGGCTGCACGCAGAAGCGAAACTCGTCTGAAAAGATGACGTGGTGCCACTTCTGTATCCAGTTTTGTTGTTGGGTGCACCACTGTCTCTAAGCTTCTCCATGCTGCAATGCTATGGTAAGCCGCAATAATGGTCGCCGTGTAGCCAATCCTTGCTGCTCCAAATAGCACCATCTGCGGATACTTGTGCTGCAAACAAGCCCCCTACCTGACTCCTCGTGATGTCACTGTACGATTCTGCTAAGTCGGAATGATAATATATCAGATTTGTCTGTTCTCTCGTGCGTTGGTGACGGGATGCCATATTCACCCTGAAAGGCGCGTTCAGTATGACCTTCCTGAGTTCATCGATTCCATATTCATATGACAGTCGTATGATAGGTTACTATTCTAACTCCATCGAATTCCGACATGTGCTATTAGCCGTTTCGCTATATCCCTTTAAGATCCAACCCGCACGACCGTTCAGGTTGGGTGTTACTTGAGTCACTGCAGCTATAAAGGTAAGTTCTTGTTATGTGAGTTTTCTTTTCTGTTTCAATAATGGTGATAGAAGCCTAAATAAAAACGAAATATATTGTTTTTTATTGAAACCATATTTCCTTGGGGTTGCCGTCGATGAGTCCCTTTTTTCTTTCTTGTCTCTTTTATGGAATTAATTTTCTCTTTCACAGATTTGATGAGGGGTATGGAATTTTCATCCTTTACAAAGATATTCTGCACATCTATATTCCCCCCCCCCAAAACTGGGTTTTCCGGTGGGAGTTAATATGGTGTGGTTTAAATATTTTATTTATTTTTTTAAATTATAAAATTTTCTGATACATTTCATTTTTTTTTTTTATAGAATACTATGCTAACTTTTAACCAAAAACTTTTCCAGGTGTCTAAAAGGAAAATAATTCTCAGAAAAGAAGAAATTTTGCAGTAGATGAATAAATCAAATTTTGAGCTTAGTGATCTCTCGGATGACGACTATTCTGCGGACAAAACATATGAATCACGTATACTGAAATGAGAATCAAGTTCAGATGAGAGCGACGAAGAAAAACACGAAAATATTTGAAATAGAAAGACAATTTTGGATCATTCTTTATTATCAAAGTCTCTTGAACCCATTCGTTTTATTGTTTTAGCTGTTGCAAATTCTTGTTTTCTGTGCAAACAAGATGCAATATCAAATAAAATTCCAATAAAAATCAAAACTGATCGCTTAAAATCTAAGTTAGAGATAGTTGAAGCGTTAGCAGCCTCTCCACCTACTAGCAAAAGTATTTTAACTGATGATGAAGATAACAGTGTTGATATATATATATATATGTATAATCAAAATTTCTCTACAAGAGAGAGATGAATAAATATGACTAAAATTGAAAAGAATTGAAATTGCGAGATAACCAGACAACAGAATTTAAAAAGAGATATGAAAAATTAAAATAATAGAGTTAAATATAAAAAAATATAAAAGAATAGACGCCCCAGTATCACCAACATTGCTGACTTAGGACAGCTTATATATAAAATTTTTTTTTATATAAAAGTGGGGTTGAACATGTTTTGTGGCCAGCCAACCTTCCCCCTTTCTGTTAATAATACTGAGCAAAAAACTATTGAAAATAATGGATAGGAAATCAAGTAGCACTTAGCAAAAGTATGAAAAGAATAGAAATAATAAATTAAGAATTGTGTAAACATACTACCATTATCTTAAGGACTCTAAGATTATATGATTTAAAAATTATAATAAATTTAAAAAAGTAATTTTATCTAAAATTAGAAATTGGGGGTATCTAAAACTATCTAGGAGGAATAATAAATTTATAATAATAACCTGTTAAAACTATGTAAATTTAATCCTTAATATTTAGAATTTCTTTATTCAAATATCTGTTAATAAAATTAGCTGGGCATTTTTAAATTAAACAGTATTTAGTAAAATGTTTATAGTTTTTTTTTATTCTTTCTGATTTATTTGAAACTAGAAATTTATTGCGTTGTGTGTAATTAATAACAATATTTCTGAATATAGAAACATGCATATTACTCTCCCAATGCGGAACTTTTATAATATATATATATATATATAAAGGAGAAAAGCGACTCACTCACTGACTGACTGACTGACTGACTGACTGACTGACTGACTGACTGACTGACTGACTGACTGACTAATCACGAAATCTCTGGAACTATTCAACCTACAGACTTGAAATTTGGTAGACATGTTCCTTTGATAGAGTAGACATCAGCTAAGAAAGGATTTTCCGAAATTCGAAACGCAAGGGGCGTTACGGGGGGTTAAGGGCTTTAATAATAATTGTTTCCATGTTTAAACTACTTGATGTACAATCTTGAAATTGGGTAAGCGGATTCCTTTCAGAGAGTAGAGATCCGCTACAAAATGAGTTTGCTGAAAATCGACCCCCAAGTGGCGTTTCAGGGGCTTAGGGGGCGTTATAGATAATTATTTCCATTTTTAAACTATTTGACGCACTGTCTTTAAATTTGATATATATAGATTCCTTTCGTAGAATAATGATCAGTTACAAAATGGGTTTTGTGAAAACAGACTTCTAAGTGGCGTTGCGGGGGATTAAGGGGCGTAATAGATAAATATATCCGTTTTTAAACTACTTCACCTACCTGCTTGAAAATTGGTAGGTAAGTTTCTTCCCTGGAGTAAATATCCGCTACAAAATAGGTTTCGTGAAAATTGCCCCAAGTGGCGTTGAGGGGACTTAAGGGGCGTTATAGATAATTATTTCCATTTTTAAACTATTAGACGCACAGTCTTTATATTTGATAAAGAGATTTCTTTCATAGAGTAGAGATCAGCTATAAGAAGGTTTTGTGAAAACAGACCTCTAAGTGGCGTTGCAGGGGAATAAGTGGCGTAAGAGATAAATATTGTTGTTTTTAAACTATTTGACCTACCTGCTTGAAAATTGGTAGGAATGTTTCTTTCATGGAGTAAATATCCGCTACAAAACGGGTTTGGAGAAAATTGACCCCCAAGGGGTGTTGCGGGGGGTTAAGGGCAGATATAAATAATTATTTCTTTTTTTAAACTATTAGACTCACAGTCTTGAAATTTGGTTAGCAGATTCCTCTCATAGGATAGAAATACACTGCAAAATGTGTTTTGTGAAAATCGACCCCTAGGTGGTGTTGCGGGGGTTCAAGGGGCGTTATTGATAATTTTTTTGCATTTTTAATTAATTGGACGCACAGTCTTCAAATTTTGCTAAGCAGATTCCTTTCATAGAGTGCAATTCCCCTACAAAATGGGTTTGGCGAAAACAGACCCAGAAGTGGCGTTGCGGGGGCTCAAGTGGCGTTATAGACAATTATGCCCATTTTTAAACTGTTAGACGTACAGTCTTGAAATTTGATAAGCAGATTCCTTTCGTAAAGCAGAGAACCGCTACAAAATGGGTTTCGCGAATATCAACTACTAAGTTTAATTTCGGGAGATTAAGAGGCGTAATCGATAAATATTTCCATTTTTAAACTACTTGATCATCCTGCTTGAAAATTGGTAGGCATGTTCCTTTCATGAAATAGAGTTCCTCTAACAAAGAGTAAAATGAAAATTGACTCCAAAGATGTTTGCGAGGGGTCAAGAGGAGTTACAGAAAAAAATTCCTGTTTTTAATTGTTTGACCCATATACTTGAAATTTGTTAAGCATGTTTCTTTTGTTGAATAGGGATCCACTAAGAATAAATTTTAAGCAAATCAAGTTCTGGGGGGTTGCAGGGGGTTACTGGGACGTATTGACAAAAAAAAAATACTTTTTTCGAGCTACGAGGACTATAATAATGAAATTTGGTTTGCATTTTTCTTTTGTTGAATTGAAATCCGCTAAGAGCGGTAATTTTGGAAAACGGCTCTCAACGGGATTACGGGGATATTTATAGTAAAACTTTTGCTTTTTTCTGTTAGATTTAGACTTGAAATTTGGCTTGCATGTTCAATTTACGGAGTAGAGATCCACCGAAAATTGGTTTTGTGGGAATCCACTTGGTTTTTGAGTTACGAAAGAGCAAACATCATTCTATGCTTCAATTTTAGAGATTTTTAGAAAATACAAATTAGATGAGTTCTGCCCTTTTTTTTTATCAACAGGTGACAGTTACAGGTATAAGTATATTTTTCAATTCAATCGAATTCTTAATGCTAGGACTTAGATATCAATAATTTATACATATATATAAGCAGTAAAAATTTATAAAACATCATGAAATACCCAGCGAAGCGGGCGGGTAACAGCTAGTATATATATATATATATATATATATACAAATTTCTCTTCAAGAGAGAGATGGATAAACATTAATCAAAACTGAAAAAACTTGAAATTGCAATTTGACCAGACAATAGATTTTAGAAAGGATATATGAAAAAATAAAAATAATAGAGTTAAATATAAAAAATGGATGCTACAGTATATAAACATTGCTGACTTAGGACAGCTTATATATAAAATAATTTACATAAAAGTGGGGTTGAACATGTTTTGTGGCCAGCCAACCTTCCCCCTTTATATTAAGAATATTGAGAAAACACCTATTGAAAATAATGGATAGAATATCTAAATCCATTACGAGAAAAAGGTAACTTACCTAAAAATTGCTTTCAAATATGCAGAGCCCGCTCTAAATCTGATTACAATAAACTAGTTATTGCCAGATTCTGGACCAAAATGCAAATTCAAAGCATGGGAATGGCTGAATAGTAGCACTTAGCAAAAGTATGAAAATAATAGAAATAAAAATTAAAATTGTAAACATACTAAAATTACCTAAGGGACACAAAAATTATATATGATTTAAAAATAAATAAAATTAAATTAAAAAAAAAAACTAAGAGAGTAAGTAATTTGATCTAAAATTAGAATTTGGAGGTCTTTTTAGGAAAAATGATAAATTTATGATAATAAACTATTAATAAACTATGGAATTTTAATCCTTACTATATAGAATTTCTTTATTCAAATAACTATTAAAATTGATTGGGTATTTTTTAAATTAAGCAGTATTTAGTAAAATGTTTATAGTTTTTTATTTTTCTTATTTTTTTGAAACTAGAAATTTATTGCGTTCTATGTGATTAATAGCAATATTTTTGAATATAGAAGCATATACATTACTCTCCTAATGTGGTACTTTTATAATGTTGAATTTAAATTCTTCTCGTTTGTCATAAATATTAGTAACTATATCTTATCTTTTAATTTAATTTCTATATCAAGAAAATTTGCTTCATAGTTGTTACTATTTGTCTGTATTAAATTAAGATATTGTGGATAAAAATTAGAGTTAGGTTTAAAGTTGTCTTCCTTGCCAAAAATGATTATATCATCTGTATAGCGAAAAACTTAATATTCTGAGTTGTCAATGAAACTATTTTCAAAATAATGTAAAAATAAACTGGCAAGTTGCTAGCTAGGCCACCTTGTGGCAAACCTTTAATCTGTTGATAATAGTTACCATTATGATACACATAGTTCTCTTTTAGTATAAACCTAAGAAGAGAACCAAATCTATCATAATTGACATTTTAAAAAAAATTACCTTTATGCAATTTTGCAAGTATTTTAATCATATCATCAATATTAATATAGTTAAAAAGATCTTTAAAATCTAAACTATATACTCTGAAGAAGTCTTTTTATCTTTAATTTGTTCAATGAGTTCTTTACTACTTTTAAGTATGGCTGTGGATTTAAGCTTATTTATTGTATCTTGTAATATTTCATGCAGATTTTTTCCTTCATGGGCTCAAAGCTTAGGCTAATGACAGACGTATCTCTTGCCCGTTACCATGATGAATTCCGTGGGCCTCGATCTGACTACGTCAGACAGGTGGTATAAGCAACAACAACAACAGATTTTTGCCTGATTTGCTGATAAATGCATAAAAACTATTAGTAACTGTTCTAAACTTGACTGGGTCTTTATGAAATTTAGGAGTAAGAAATACATGTGGAAATTTAAAATTATTATTAATTTGTGTTTTTAATTGCTTATGAAAACCCAGAATTCGATTATTTATTTCTCTATCAGAAATTGATGACTTAAAAAAAGCTGTACTATTATCAAAATGTTAGTTGATCACTAAACTATAATAGTACTTACATATGAAATCAAAATTTCCTGGCACTTTATCAACATAAACTATAATTAATTCATTTTGAAATTGTTTAATCTGATTTTTAATATTATTAAAAAAGCTATTATTATCTGTACTAATGTTATATTTATTAATCTGTTGTGCAGTATTACATTTAAATTCTGAGAATGCCCCTCTAAAGTCATACTATATTTAATAGCAATTTTGTAAATGAATTGCTCAATATCATCATATAATTGATTTTTTATAATTATATTATTATTTGAAATCATTAGTCTAAAAAACCAGTACCTTTATTTATTATATTTCTTAGATTATTGTCTTTTACAATATTGAGGTCACCAGTAATAACATGTTGGTGATGTTTTGAATTCTTTAAATTCATTCAATTACATTTTAAGTTTTCCTGCTTTATAGGCACATTATAGTTAAAAACTGTCTACCTATTTTTTTTATTATATTTAAAGGCCTTTTTAATAGTGATATTATGAATTGGGAAAGTTGACATGTGTTTTTTAAATATGATAGAAAAATTAATATTATCACACGATTTATTCATATTTAATAATGTATAATATTCTGTTTGATATTTTTTATTTACACATTGACTTTTATTTTATATTTCAAAAAATTATGAATGTCTATTATGATATGTAAAGCATGACAATCTTTTACTTTATCTGAATTTAGACACACACACACCACACACACACACACACACACACACACACACACACCACACACACAAAAAACACACACACACACACACACACACCACACCACACACACACACACACACACACACACACACTTTTTATCCTAGCCATTCCAGGATAAAAGCTTGTCATGTACAAACATTTTCGATGTGTTGATGACATTTCAAGGCCTCGCAAGGGCATATTTGAAAACTACGAAAGGAGTTCGAAAACATGTGGTGGAGAATGCAATGTTTATTTATACTTGTCAAAAACAAAAGCATGTTCCAAAGATTTTCACAGTAAATAAATAATGAGTAAAAATAATTAATTATACATCAGTAGTTTCCTTATTTGTGTAACAATTTCAGTTGAATAAAGCTTGTTTCTTCTATTAACTTATGTGACTGCGGTATCTTAGTGGTCATGGTAATGGACTCGTGACTGGCTGGTCATGAGTTCGAGCCCAGCACCACTAAGGGCCCGCGATATAGGGGAGAGATGTACATTAAATATGTTGAGAGCTCATATGTCCTCCTGTTAGTGTGGCAGTTAGGGGAGTGCCAGCTCGGGTGTCATCCTCGTCATTTGAACAAGGTTCAAAATTACGAGGTCCGTCGCCAAAAGCCCTCGTGTAGCAGAACAGTGCGACGTGAATATTCACTCCCTCATTCTATCAACTTAGAGCTAAAATTGTATAACTCGTAAAATTTCATAGGTGACTTGTTTCACAGATAATGCCCAACCTGCACGATTGTGCGGGTACCATCTACGTTCCAGGGATGGAGCGAAATTTTAAAAAATTATTTTTGCCAGTGTCATTTGGGGTCAATATCGCGTTAATAACCGGAATAATTTAATATTTAAAGATAAAAATATTTCGGGTCTTAAAGGGTAAGATGAGGCATAACGTGATCTTTTCTCAAACAACCAACATTCAAATGCAATTTCCAAATGAAAAAAACCGATGCATAGTTATCCTTTAACAAAGAGCTTGAGACACCGTTTTTTCCTAACTCCGTCGTTCGATTGCACTTCAAGAATAATAATTTGCATATCACTACATATTCTTTTATGCGAATTTGACTTTTTTCTATTCCTCCTTCATAATGTTTCAAATTTAATGGTCAGTAGTATCTAAGCATCATGTATTATAGTTGTAATGTTGATGTACAAAATATTGTTGATATATATTCCATTAGTATTATGGTGAATATAAATGGTCTCGAATTCATCAAAAACTAAATTTTAATTTGACTTTTTAAAAACTTCGCACTCTTCTATACAAATAAATAAAATTGAAGTGTCTGTTTGTAATTTCAAATTAGCAGCTTTTTACTTAATGCACTAAAAGTATATACGGTACTCATAACAAAAAACCAATTTTTAAAATTTTTGTCTGTCTGTCTGTCTGTTTGTTCCGGCTAATCTCGGAAACGGCTGGTGCGATTTTAAAAATTCTTTCACTAATGGAAAGCTACATTAACGAGGAGTAACATAGGCTATATTTTATTCCCGTATTCTTACGGGAACGGAAACTATACGGGTGAACGTGAAACTGAATGCCAAGATGAACGCCAAACTGAGCTAATGAAGTCGTTGTTTTGGTTACTGGCGACCGATGCTCTTCATGAGACATAATAGTGTTACGTGCACATGATAATACGCTGACACGTGCCATAATTTTTTTTATGATAGTTATCTCACTGTTCAGTTAAGTAGAGCATCGGCTGTTTCGGATGCACTTTTAAAAATAATAAATCAAGGCTTCATAAGCAAAAAGCAATGCAAGAAACAAAAATTGATAAGTTTTACGTTTAGTTTTAATCCTTTCTTTTTTTATTTACATTTTTAGTCACATTTAAACAATAGTTGTTATAATCCCAATTTATATCTATACAAATAAATAAAATTGAAGTGCCTGTTTGTAATTTCAAATTAGCAGCTTTTTACTTAATGCACTAAATGTATATACGGTACTCACAACAAAAAACCAATTTTTAAAATTTTTGTCTGTCTGTCTGTCAGAATATAAACAGATATATTTATAAAACATCATGAAATACCCAGCGAAGCGGGAGGGTAACGGCTAGTATGAAATAAGATTCTTCGCAGTTTTAATAACTTCGCACTCGCCAGCTCAGGTGTCGTCCGCGTCACTTGACCATGGTTCAAAATTACGCGGACCGTCGCCAAAAGCCCCCGTGTTGCTAATCAGTGCGACGTTAATATTCTGTCACTCACTCACTACAGTTAGAAATTTAAATATTTTAAAGTAAGTATAGCTCAATACCAGATGTCAAAAAGACATTTAAGTTGATAAATTTGCAAAAATTCATTATTAGGCAAGTAGGGGCTTACCCCAAACCAAAAAACATGGCAAGGGGTCTATGAGACAAAAAAGTTTGGGAATCTCTGATTTAAATCGTACTTTCAGAAAAATAACGTAATTTTTTGAAAAATTATCAGCAATTGCAACATACGGTGCACCTGCGATGAAAGAAGCTATGTAAATAAGATCCAATATTTCCAAAATGTTCGTTTTATCACTGCATAATTCACCAAGAAGTGTTATGCTCGAAGTAATTTCTTTTTTGCTGTTACACTAACTCTTCGTTATGCACAATTCGATCTTATCGCACACATAGAAGTGAGGTGACTGAGTAAAGGTTACATACTTGAGTGATTTTAAATTCATTACTTCAGGTTAAAGAATGAGAACTGTGTTGAAAATTGGAACAAAAACCATGGTTAATTGAACTTGGCTTTCGAACAGATTTAACGGTAAAATTGAAAGAACAGTAAATTAGAAATTACAAGGTTGAAATCGATATATTGCTTCGATGATAAGTGGTGAAAATTCTTTGAAATCTAAGTTAGAGCTCTGGAAATTTTATATGAAGAGTGAGAATTTTTCGCATTTTCTAAACTTAAAAAATTGAGTTATTGCAAAGAAAAAGTTACAACTCATCAATTTGCCAAAAATTTTGGATTTTTTATTGGAAGAATTCAGATATCGATTTGAAGAATTCTATAAGTTAAAAGCATTTGTAATGTTCTCCATTTATCTTTTTGCTCAAATTGACGATGATGTTGCAAATAAAGTTGCAGCATACTTTGATACTTCAAATAGCGAGGACTTAGAAATATGAGATATTGAATTAAAGTCCCATCATCATGAAGATAACTTTTGGAGTTTAACAGTTAAAAAAATATAATTACTCATTGTTGAGAAAATGTGCTCAAAAATTGAGCAATCTTTGCGCATCGACATATTTTTTCGTAGATCGGGGTTCGAGGATTTTATACCAATCTGTCACAAAGAACAAGGTAGTTCTTCAGGAGCGATGAAAATTTTTTGTCGAAAAACAAATCTTAACAGCAGTTATATTCACAGAATAAATCTCAGAAAGCCTTCACAACTTCTACGGCGTTCAGACACAGCCATCAGTATCTAAAATACAAGTATTTCAAAGATTTTTCTCAAGCATTCGCTCGTCCTACTCGTCATTAATTGATTTTTTATTCAAGTCCCTCTCTAGAAGCAAGATGAAGGTTACTGGTGAAGCAACTCGTAATTTTGAATCAAAGTTGACGAAGACGAAATATGAGTTGATACCCATTCTCTTAAATTCCTAACCTAATTATCGGGAGAATTTCAAGTCGAACACAGATTTAACTTTCATCAACCTCACTATATGACTTCTAGAATAACGAGTCCTGAAATCACTACCATTCGATTAAAAATCCGTTACTCAATGTCAACCAAGTTATCAAAAATGAAAGAGCTAAAGTATGAATAAAAGTAAAAATAACTTTCATACTTTTATTTTTAAAATAAAAGTATGAAAATATTGAACCCAAACCCTTGACCCTTTTTCAAATAAACAGATGGATTGTTTATTAATGTCACACAGTAGCGCACACAAAAATTTTTCAAGGGGGGTGTCCATGGTCAAAAATCCCTCAACTCGTATCATACCTCAAGACAACACCAATTGATTTACTCGATTTTGTTAACAAAAAGCAGTAAAAAATAAATTATTGAATTAATAACTAGCATTAATTAATAAAATAAAATGTTAACTACAAGAACTAAATTAAATTTTACATTATATATACAGAATTATCATCAATAAAAAAATACTCAAGGGCTGGGGGGGGGGTGTCCGTACCTCTAGGACACCCCCCCTTGTGTGCGCCACTGATGTCACATTCTGAAGCTACACGAAGGAAATTGGTGACAGACCTCGTAATTTTGAACCAAGATTAAGTGATGAGGACAACACCTGAGCTGGTACCGCACTCTCAAAGCTTCCACTTCAACCACACGTAAGGACTTACGGCCTTGATAGCTTTTACGTGCAGTCCCTGTACTCGGTGGGTCTGTAGTGGTACTAGAACTTAAGCCCATAGCTCAAAAAGGTTGGTCACAAATTCGTGACCATGACTACATGTACCACGCTCACTTAGGAATTGGATCTTCAGTAAAAAGAACAATTATCCTAATGCAAGCATCAGATTTAGTCCACACAGTCCTTTCCTTTACACATTTGTAATAAATTCACTTTTTTTTAAACATATTAATATTTAAATCAAAATGCAAGAATTAAACAGGAGAAATTTTAAAACTACATTTCTTAGTATTAATGTGAATGCCACGTAAATTTAAAAATAAACTATCTCGCGTAGAATGAATAAATAGTACAATTGAATAATATTGAACTCATGTGTCTTGGATATCCTCCTAATACAGATATCTTAATGATCTGAAAAAATTATAGAATCTAATTGAAGCCATTCGTTTAAAAATATTAAAAACGTTTAACTAGGAAAATTTAAAGGAGAGAAAAAGTTAAAATTTGAAATTAAATCATAATTCAAAGCATAAAATAGATGAAAATTCCCTTTATTTAAAGAACATTAAAATATATGAATTATGCACTTTAATTTTTCCCGCTTTTTCTATTCGATCCAGTTTACAAAAAGAATTCCTCATTGACAAAACTGGAGAGCTTCCTGAGTCGTAGTTCACACTTATAGGGAGAAAATAGATATTAAAAATTAATGTCTTCTGTTTATTAAAAAAATATATGCCCTGAAACATGGACCGGTATTTCCTACGAAAACCTCAAATATTAAACAACTCCATCTGACATTTACATGGCGCCTCGTGACTTTCATCCCGTTTCTCCACTAGGCGCCGCTCCGTTTAAAAAGGCGGCGCAACCGCCACTAGATCGTTTCGATTCCAATCGACACGCACGCGCCACTCCGATCCGCAGAACATGGCGAAGAATGTGTTTCCTCCGAGCGGCGAGGTTTCTCGGAAAGCTTGGGTCTCCTCCATGGATCAGTACCAGGACCTTTACAAGAGGTCCATAGAGGACCCCGATGCTTTCTGGGGTGAACTGAGCCAACAGCTCTATTGGAAGGTAAAAGCACCGCCGAAGAATTTGTGCCGATTTAATTTTGATATTGGCGAAGGAGCAATCTCGGTTAAGTGGTTCGAGGGAGCTAAGACCAATATAGCTTATAATTGTCTTGATAGAAATGTGGAGAGGGGTCTTGGAAATAAGACTGCATTTTTGTGGTAAGTGTAGCTTTTGTTTCTTATTGTTAGAAAATTTTTTATCCACGGTAAAATATTCTGAAAATTTTAGGTATTATTTCTTTTCTGACTAAAATATCTTTTGTAATGTAAAACAATGCAATTTAATGTCAGTTATACATAAATCCTAAGTATTATCTATAGAATTAATCTGTGAATTAATTAGGATACATTAAATATATTTTACAGAAGATGCTAAGGAATTCTAATTATTTTTTACTGTAAATTTTCTGATTCTAAAAATATATGTTTGAAAATTATTAAAAATTCATCTTTTACTGTGTTGCCACCTCTTTACAAATTTTAACTAATATACGAGAGTTTTTTATATTGCATCCAGAAGTGCTGTCAATAAAATAAAAACTATTAATTAGTTTATAACATAATTTATAATTTTAGGTATTTTTCCGCTTTTTAATTTAAATCTTATGTTAAAATAGAGATTAAATATAGTTTCTACTTGTCTAACATCTATTACATATATAATTACTTTTATTAATTTTCAGTAAATCAAATGTAAAATTCTGGTTTTTGATAATTAAAATAATTTAAATAACAAATCAGTCTAGAAAAAATAACTTAGCATGTAATTATTTCTTATTAACAGCACCGGCCATGGGTAAGTGCAATTCTGAATTTGCATACATATGCTTAAATCTTTTTCATATAAAGGTTAAAAAGCAATTTTTGTGTAATACTAAATATGATGGATAAATAAAGTGAATTGGTGGTGGTTAATTGTGCTCTAAAATTATTTAAAATACTTGTTATTTATGATGAAAGTAAGAAATAATACTAAATAATCAAGTTAATTTTATCGAATTGATATATGCAAAAAAATGTGTAGAATTAGCGATGTACTACATATGTGATTTGATGTTTTCCCTCCGTATTAAAAACATTTTGAATTCGTTTTCAGAACAGTGAATTTTATGCGTTAATCAAAAGATGTCAACGATTAAAAAATATTTCAAATATAACCTCTGTATTCATAAATGAATGTAATTATAATTTAAATGTTCATAACTGGGAAGATTTAAAATGTTGAAAATATAAGTCATAACATTCATAAATATACACAAATTCGTAAATTAAATGTTCATAAAATGAAATTCATAATTATTTGTATGTTAAGGTAAAAAAAAATATTTCTAAATATATAAAATTTTTTATTTTTATGTAATTAACGATTAAAAATATTTTTTTATCATTCAAAAAGTTCAAAATTATTACAAAGACACTTTTAAGAATATTTTTATTTAATAAGCATTCTTCTTTTCCACTGAACGGACGGTTAATTTTAAAGGAACAACTTAGAACCTAAGTCATTCAAATTGATTGATTCCAAAACTCAACTGATACAATCAAACATTTTAAAAATAAAAATGCAGTCGAATCAACATTCGTACAAAAATTGATCCGTTTAAAGAATTCTTATTCTTGAACTGGTACCAAAAATAAGAAAAAAAAGCGAAGTATTTTTTATTTATATAGGTATATATATATATATATATATAAAAGCGAATGGAAACTCTTACAATTAATAAAATACCCGAAGTAATACAAATTAGATTAGAAATAGAATTCCGAAGATGATGCGGAGATACTTTTCCAAGGTCAACCTGAATGGTTAACTATAAATAAAAAGCAAAATATTCGCATTGAACGCTGGTAAAGGAGAATCTGTCGGAAATAAATTAAGGGAAAACTATTGTGTAATGGAGTGTCTCGGCTTTTTAAGTCTGTTAAATTACAGAATCTGTCTCTCAAAGGAAAACAACTACTAATTCGTTGGAATTAAA